>BPTQ01000004.1:269190051-269487137 GCA_019973895.1 Chrysanthemum seticuspe
TTGTTCACCGCGGTAGGCACCCTGGGATGTGATTCTTGGTTGTGATCTTACTGTTTCGTGCCTTTAGTCGCTAGCGTCAGTCTGGAGTACCCCTTCTTCAGCGTCTCACCTGATTGGGGATTCGTCTGGAGATCCTGTTGGTCGCGACGATTTTTATTCTCTAGTCCGGTTCTGAACTAGAAGGGAGACCACCTTGGCGTGAGCCCTTGCTGGGTTCGGTGATGTTGGTGGTGCTCACCTCATCTGGGTGACGCGTGGCAGAAATGATGAGGGAAGGTTAGCCACGATCTTTGACTGGACTGTTTCCATGGCCTCCGTGGTCCGGCCCTATTCCCATATCGCCGTCTTTGTTTGCGTGAGTGAAAGCTCCCCCAGCGCGGCCTTAATTGTGGTCTTCAAAAGCATAGGGTTTTGATGCTTTGTAATTGACGGGAGTACGTTCTCCTTCTCTTCTTATCTAGTCCAGCCTTGAACTTTCGGGCTGAGTTAAAGCTAAGCCTTATGCTATGAAGGGGTGACGCGGTGGTCTTTCTTTTCGCGTCTCCTTCGCCAGTATTTGGGGGTCATAAGTTGTCTTAGCCCTCCTCTTAGCTCCCACTACTCTGTAGAGTGAGCGTCGTGAACTCACTATCACTATCTCTTCTTGCCAAATGGTCACAGATGCGGTCTGACCCATCGGCATTTCATGTACTGTCTGACCCCGCTTTCATAAGGGGTTCACTTTCGGGAAGTCTAGGTCTGATATTCAGTCTGAGACTCCTGCCGGCCGCGTTTGCGGCATTCTTCCTTTTAAGTAGAAGACTATTGAGGAGCATGTTGCTCCTATCGCTATGTCCTGTAACCTTTAGATCTTTGTCTGCGCTATCGGTTCTCCTTCTGTACAGAGAGGGTACCGCGGCAGTCTTTCACCTACGCAAGTGGTCTGCGTAATCACTAAAGAGACTCTTGTTCTTCTCCGCGTACGGATGTTTACAGTTCTGGATACTACCTTGTCCACTAGGACTGCTAGTGGATTTTTAGAAACTTAGTCGGCGCTGATAACTCTTAACCGGTGTTGGTCACACCACGGTGTACAAATTAAGGTGTGATCACCCTTCGCGCGCCTTGACCAAGTTGTTTGAGGGTGCTTCCTCGTATTTACCAAAACTTCTCAACTCTTTCCGCAAGGCAGATTTAAAATGAGTTGCCTTTTTCACGCGATTTTTAGGACAGCTTGAGCGGTCCCATTTCGTCGTGGTTCCACTTAGATGCTCACGTAAGTACCTTGCGAAATTTCTACTTACGTACGTTCAATTTCGTACAGGACTTCATGATTTCTAGAGACCGAAGTACTTACCCTAATTATTAGGTCTTGAGTAGTTCTCCAATTTGCTGTTCTAGGGACTCTGGAAACTACTTGAGTACTTGGCGAGAGCCAGAAAACAGGTCCCCCTTCGGCGGCGCCGCCTATCGTTTTTCTTGGTGAGCTCAATGGCTGCTGCGAGTATTTCCTTTGGGGTTTTGATCAGGGGAGTGTACCTGTCATTATCTCTGCCGCTCCTCTGGCTGCGATAGTTCCTATTACGGTTACTACCTCGGTCGTTGGATTGTCTCCCAGGTTGTTCCTGTGACCGGTAACTCGAGTGGTTCTTTTTGCTATCCGCCGCGGCGGCTTCCCCCTGGACAAAAGACCGAGAGCGGTTCATGAGTTCATCAAAGGTCTCAGGGATCTTGTCGTTTAACCTCTTGATGAGTTCTGGATTATTAATCCCATTCATGAAGCCAGAGATCTTTAGTACTTCAGGACATGCTTTAACTTGCATGCATTCATCTTTAAAGCGTTCCATGAATGCACTCGTAGATTCACCTTGGTGCTGCTTTACCCTGGCGAGTTCGACAGGATTTTTAGCGCACTTTTTCCGTTGAGTAAAATTTAGACGGAACGCCTTTCTCAACTCTTCAAAACCATTTATGCTCCTTCGTGGGAGTTTGTTGAACCAGTTCCGCGCGCTTCCCACTAGTGTGGAATTAAACATGTGGCACCACACTGGTTGTGGCCAATTCTCAATAGTCGCGGCTGATTCAAAGATTTTTAGGTGATCGTCAGGATCACCTGTTCCATCATAGGTCTTGACATTTGTAGGCATGCGCCTCTTCTTGTTCTCAGAGAAATCACTAATGCGTCTGGTGAACGCATCCACTTTCTGACGGCGCCATGGGAGAGACATGTCTTCCTCTTGGCTATCGCGTCTGTTTCTAGATTTCCAATGTCCTGTATCGCTATCCTCGTTGTACGAGGAGTTATCAGAAGATGAATTTTCCTTCTTACGGCGTTTGCGCCGGCCGTCCTCAGAGTCTGACTTATAGTCTGGATCTGAAGGGCTTTCACTTGGGGAATACTTTCGCCCCAGTCTGTCATGTACTTTACGGCTACCCAGTCTGGCGTAGACACTGGTAAACCGTTCTTCTCTATCACTATCACTCAAGTGCTGCGAGTGAGATGTCTCATCACCCTCGATTCTCCTCCCGATTCTGTTGAATACTGGGGGTTTATGACCGCTTCCTCTGCGCTTTTCTTTCTGGTGGCGCAGTGGGGAAGTATCGTATTCCGAATCGAAATTGAGTCGGGCTTTCAAGTTCCGACCTGATCTATTCTTCTCTTCCTCTTGCATGAGGGCAGTTAATGTTTCGTAGTTTTGGGATACGAAAACTTCTGGTGTTAATTCCGGCGCGACCCCCTCGAAAGTGAGTGCGTTTGTTTCTGCCGCTATACCCTTATCCCGGCCTGGTGCCTCCGGTACCTTTGTCAGGTCAGTTTCTAGCACCGATTGGAAGGGAGTAGTAAAGACGGTGCGCAGTGGGTCTACTCCACTCGTGGTGGTTGTAGTGGCTTGGGTCGTTCCCGAGTGCGGTTCCACCAGAGGGAAGATCAAGTCTTGGCCTGATCTCTTATTTTTAGCAGCGCTGGTTGTCCTAGAGGTCTGCTTAGGGGTTAGTCCACTCTGCGACTTCTTCCCCATGAGGTCTGACTGCGATCGCTGATTTCCGTGCTTTGTCATTCTAGTGTTGGTTCTTAGTGTAGGGTCCCACGGATGGCGCCACTTGTTGATACAAAAGTTGGGCGTTCCTGGTTTGGAGCTCCGGTTCTCGTACCAATTGAGAATTGCTGCTTGATACCTGCGCACTAAGAGACAAGAAACACCGTTAGGCTTACCGTGGGATTGTTTCCCACGATTATCCTCCGGCGTGAGAGTGAGTAATCGGTTTAGGGTTTAAGGAGTTTTAGGGTTATGAGATCGTACCTTAAACGAGGGATATGATTCCCTTTATATACGCACGGAATCCTTGTTGGTTCCGTGTTCCCCAACCTTCGGCGTATCCCGCCTAAGTCGGTTGGGAATGATTATCTTCTTATTTTAGAAGATATCGGATATCTATTCCGTAAATAGATTTGGGCTTGGGCTTTCGTGAGCCCACACGGTTATTGATATTGGCCCAGTTCGTGCCGGGCTTGTGAGTATTGGGCTGTAGTCGGGTTTATGACCCGACTCCAGACTATACGTCATCACCCCCCTTCTAGTTTTCCACACCAACTATGAACGAAAATTCTAAATTAAGAAACAGGTTGGCTTTTATAACAACTGAGTTGGATATTTGTAAAAGGCATGCCTCATATGTTTAGCTAGGAACAAATACACAGTTGGTATAAATTTACAGGATATATATAAGCACTATAGTAATTACATTGACAAGTTTGCCCTTTTTTTAGTGTTTTTTTAAGCGAACTCCACTAAATGATTAGCATAGTATGTGCTAGAAGTGGCGACGTCATATAGCTTTTGTCGATTCTTAATGTTTTCTGCGATTTTTGACGGTTGACAAAAGCTTTCGATTTTTATAGTGTTGATAGGAAGTGTGTGTGTTCGGGTTTTAAATTAAATGCAAGAGGAAAAGACAAGCAGAATTTGAACATTTTGCGGTTGTACTTGGTTAATGTTTCGGCGTCAAAATAGAGTAGAATTTGTAGCTTCAATATTTTACAATCTAATAGGGTATTTACAATCTAATAGGGTGGCAATTGAGTGGTGTTCGGGTTGACTTATTCGGGGTTCGCGGGTTGACAGTTATTATAACCTCTATCCAAACATGACCCATTTATTAATCGTGTCAAGAAACTCAACCCTAACCCAGACATGCATAACATGTGTAACATGTTTATGACTCGTTTTACCTGTTTAAGTAAATAGGTTAAGCGATGAATATAGTTGGCGGTTTGCCGATTTAACTAGTTTAAATGAAAAAATGATATAAGAATCTAAAAATGGTAAAAATAACATACAAATAACTATAAGAGAATTTTAATGATATATGAGTTATAATCGTAATTTACTCAAGTACGTAACAAAGTACATTTAATCCAAATCCAACATAAAATCCAAGTTATATATTTTATTTTTAGAGGTCTATATACTTAAATGTGTTCACGGGTTGACTTGTTTAATACTTACTCAGCCTAAACACGACTCGTTTATTAAACATGCTAAATTTAGACGGGCTGACTTTTTTTTTACTTAAACATGTTTATCGTCAACCTAAACATGTTAATCCTTAACCCAAACCTATTTAACTTTGTGTCTGGTTCATGTCGCAACAAAAATTGTCACCCTTATACAGAAGTGTATATACCAAAATGATTGTTTTATTGGATAATATTATCAATCTAAACAAAGTTTGACTACTCTATGCTAAATTATTCTTCTTTCTTTCCATTCTGTATTTTTGTATAAGAAAAGTTGTTATTTGGTCTTTCTATTGATGAGTGTTGATATATTTTAGGATTTTTTTAAATATTCGTCGTTTGTCATATTTATATTATCGTGTTATCTTATATGTTTAGTTCACAGTATTGATTTTGCCAAGAATAATATCTATTATATCTAAAAGTTCACCCCCTTAATTTAACGTGCAAGAGGGTTTGTGCACAAAATAATGTACGGTACAACATAACCATTGCACACCAATAAATACAATTTTTCATGAATGTTTTAAAGTGGGATATGATTTGTGCACTAATCAAAGTACCGTACAACCAATGTATTGCACACCAATAAGTATAAACTCATCTTCAATCCGTATGATAAATCATATTGAATACTATGAAAGAAATATGCAGTTATGGAACTTGAAAGGGCTGCAGTTATGCACCTTAAAGAATTCGAACCACTTAACAATTACATCTCTCTTAAATGGAGCCTCCATAAATGAGGCATGGAGGGCAATAGGAATAAAAAAACTAAAAAGGTCCATCACGTGTATTATCATGGCTACAGAAATTGGAGGCCCAAAGGGTGAATCGTTCCTAAACGAATTGAAGCTGGATGCAACCGGTACCATTGTCGTGTTGTTGTGTAGAATGTGGGATGTAAATGCTACAACCGGCCGATACTTGAGCACCGATTTCTTGGTGTATGATGCAAAGGTATATTCATATATATCTCCCCAAAACCTGAATTATAAGAATAGATGATCAAGGATAACAAAATATCTGTATTATGTAACAACAACTTTTAACATGTTTTTGTTGCAGGGTAATGTTATCCATTGTACCACCAAGGCAACCGTTGCTCACAATTTCTTGAGGTTAAAAGAGGGGGGTGTATACACTATTAAAAATTTTGTTGTCATGCATAACAAGGAAGACTTTCGAGTTAGGAAGGATGATACCTTTATGTTAGAGTTTGATGGCTCAACGTCAATAAGAAAATCCTTGGTTGTATATGAAGGGTTTGTCAGGCATCCTTTTCAGTTGGTGGATATTGATCATATCAAGCCTACGGACAACAAATATCTCATTGGTAATTTATTGTTTTGTGGGGTTGTTCAATTAAATTGGCCTTAAATATTGTTGCCATAAATATTGTTACCTCTTAGATGTTGCAGGTTATGTGACGAATGTTGGAAGGATGAACCATACGAAAGCAGGCACAAAAAACATTGATTTCTACCTGAGCAATCATAAGTTCGTATCTATGTTATTTACACTTAATGTTGTCAAATTGATAACTTTTTTTTAGCTAATATGTGTTAAGGAACTAACCGTTTGTTTATTTTTTCCCCGTGCGAGCAGAGGCCAATCAATACGGGTGATTCTATGGGGAGTGCTTGTTGATATGTTGATTGAGAAGAAAGCAAAGCAGACAAGCGTGTACGCTGTTGTGGTGAC
Organism: Chrysanthemum seticuspe; assembly: GCA_019973895.1. Lineage (NCBI taxonomy): Eukaryota > Viridiplantae > Streptophyta > Magnoliopsida > Asterales > Asteraceae > Chrysanthemum > Chrysanthemum seticuspe. The sequence goes on from BPTQ01000004.1 coordinate 269,196,254, forward strand.
ATCCACATCTGCAAAGCAGTCTAACAGTGAGTCGGCTTGGACTATTTACCTCTTCCATATTAGACACCTTTATCATGCTAATTTGGTTTTTAATTTTACCTCTCAGATAAGCTCTATTTATCGAGTAGTTCGGCTACACAGATACTAGATTCTATTGACATCCCTGCAATCAACGCATTGAAAAAGGACGCTGGGTAGAAAATTGTTTGAATATAAAATTTGTTATTGATAAGCTCCATACTGTTATCAAATTTATCAAGATCGTTTACTTGTTTGTTAGCGGTGTTGAGTCTTCAAAAGCATCTTTAGGTGCACACATCTCTGAACCAAAAGATGGGACAATCGAGAACCTGCTCATGTGGGCCCGCAATCAGAAAAATGATGTGTGTCTATTTTTTCCCACGCCGTCTATGTAGACTCCTTAAACTGCATAATATTGATTTATTTTATTTCTATAGTCTGCAACTTTCTTATGTAAGGCCAATATTGATGATGTGCGTACTAGAAAGGGGTGGAATTTTCCAACGTGTGGAGGTGACAACTGCAAGAAAGGAGCTACTAGGAAGGGTGGCCGTTTTTGGTGTGATTCATGTGAAAGGCCAATTGAATACCCTGTGATATGGTACTATTATGTTTGTGATTTATATGTTGGGCATTTGTATATAACATATATAATTATTGACATTGGGACTTACTATATGCGAAATGCTCTTTCCAGGTATCGCCTTGAACTTGGTATCTCGGATGATACCGGACGTACTGTGGTGGTCCTTTTTGATGAGCCCTCTGTTCAATTGATCAAGTTTCCAGCTTCAGCGTTATTGACAGATGATAAAGAGGTACATCTATAATTTTACAGTTTATTTACACCCCATTTCCCGTACTCCATTACTTATACCTTGCTATACAGAGTTTTGATGATCACGCCAACTTTCCCTCTCCGATACTCAATCTCATTGGCGCAAAACACCTGTTTGAAATCAAAAGTCATACCTATTATGAGTATGGGACGTTTGAGAGTTTTACATGTTGGGTGGTAGACTCACCTCATCCGTCAATTGAAACTGAAAGCTCAAGCACCGTTGATAATGAAACTGTTGTAGCAGTCGCATCATCCAAGACATTCACCCCAGCTCCATCCGTCCTTACATCGTCCAAACCTAAAGAGGATAAGAACAAAAATAGGTAATCAAAGCATGTAATATTTGTCTCCCGGAAATATCCTATAATAACAATATTCGTTTCTTTAAGGACTTTTACTAATACAGAAAAAGTGTACCTGATAAACATGGTTTTGTTGTCTTCAGGGTGGACCCTGAAGACTCAGAAGGCAATGATGAACTGCTGCCTGCGGCTGATGGGCAAGATGATGCGACCATCAATGCAATTAAAAAAAACAACTGCAGCATCGGCCTCATCGTTCAAAAGGTTGCTCAAGCCCAGCCATGCAGATGATAAGAAAAAAATAGGTCATTACAGCATATGGCCTTTTGTGCCAGCAAAAATATAAAACATTATGACATTCTTTCCTTAAACCTATTACTTATGCAGCAAAGTTAACATAACAAACATGGTTTGATTGTTTGTAGGGTGGATATTGAACATTCAGAGCCGGGTATTGAACTTATATCTGTAGGTGGTGACCAAGATGGTGAGGACGACACCCCAACTGACAAGAAGAGAATGAGACGGTGAGCTCAAGTTGTGTACCAGATTTGGCCAATTGTAGTTTTATATTTGGCCACATATTAATACAACCCTCTTTGTATATTTTGTGGTCAGGTTTGTCGTGGAAGATTCGGAATGACCCTGAGCCGACTGTGCCCCAAGAAACATTTTCGGAATAAACAATTAGCTACTGAATAATCCACTAGATTAAAACTGTTTTTTGGGATCCTTTGTTTTTGTTGTTTGGGAGGCACAAAACTCTTATGTTTCGTTGCATCAGATCTTATTTTGCTTTGATATTTTATTCTACATACATGTCATGCAAAATATTGTTTCTTTTGTGCTTGATTTGATTTCAGGTACATCAAATTTGAGCATGCTGTGATATGGACACTTTCTACGATACATCAACTGGAAATGCCTGTTAACGATTATTGTGAAAAAATCAGTTTATGGAAAGCCACCAGTTACAAAAACTGTTGATTATGGAAAGAGAACCATTGGCTTTGAAATTCTAGCGATACCTTATTTCCATATTCAACCAGTAAATTTATGGAGTTCAATATGGAAATGGTATCACAATACTACCATGTGCCAATAGCACAAGCTGCAAAAGCATCAGGTCTACATAATCCATCTTATAAAAATAACTTGGATGATCAAGATATTGAAGATGATTATGCTGCTGACTATATTGAACAATATTAGCTGAAATTGTCTTTGGACCATCCCCAACAAATTAGATATTGAATGTTAGATTATGATATATAAATCTTTGTGGTTATGGTAATTTAAGTGGTTACCAATGTTAGGTGATGATTGGAGTTTGCAAACAAAAAAATGTTAATGTTTACATATGATGTTTCATCACGGTTTATTATTAATTATGTGGGTTTCCAGTACTCTTTATATTTGTATAGCTTTATGTCCTATAATACATTTGTTTAACTTCCATGTAAATTCATTCCTTTAACCATAACAGTTGTCTCATAAACAATCATATTATAACGGTGATGAGTGATTTGCATTTAGAGAGTTTGTAAATAAAATGCATTAGGATGTAGTTATTATAAAACTCAACTTTATAAATTTTTGTAGGCAAAGACATTGCACGCACACTTTAATACATGTCTTAAAATGTTTCTGGTTTAATTTCGTAATTTTTGGAATTGATTTAGTATTTTTAACAAGCAACATGCATTCGGTTGTCAAAACCGACCACAAACTGAGTGCCAGATTCCAATTGTATAAATCAGCATCTTAGGAGTGGTTTGGTAAATCGACCCTTTTGAAATTTCTGTAGACGATACTTTAACTTAAACATAGCAAGTTGAATCAAGTCGTGAGGATAAGTAACAAAGGAGGTATGACCAAAAGAAGTTGAGCTATGTTTTCTGATTTTGGACAACCCTGGTACCTTTGTATTCTTTTAGTTTTCTGGAATAACTGTTAAAGAACTAAGACAAATGGTATACATTTTTAGAAAGTATACTAAAAAACACTCAACTCAGGCTTTTTAACCAAATTATTTCATAAAACTCAGTATCATTATTAAAAAGTCACTAAGCTTCTAGAATACATGTAGACACTTACCATGCTCTATAAGTAGCTGCCTTTTCATTGTACACCACACTTATTGCATCAGTTAAACATTAGAATCCCAATAGGTGATCTAATATACTTCTTCATTTTATACCTTGCCAAATCTGCAAGGTAATGTGTTGCAAAATTGAATCAGTTCCTTCAAAGAATAAATGGATACATGTACATTTGAATTTTACAAGTTTACATACCTGACAATTATGTATATTATTAAAGCTATATTTGTGTTTGCGTTGCAGGGTCGCACGCTGAACATTCTGAACTTCCAACCCTGTTAGACATATTGAACAAAACTTTGTTTATTAATTCAACAACAATTATCAATGGAAGTGGAAAGATTCAGAGTTTATGTGGTCTACGGGTGTCACAAATTGTTGGACCATTTGTAGGTACATGCTGTTTATAAAACTTGGCTTACATTATGCAATTACAAAAAATTTCCAATAAAGCATACATGATTTGCATTCTCAACGTACTTTGTTACAACAAGGATCACGCTCGGTAGGCACTTTGGCAAACCTGCCACCGAACCAAATAGCTTCGACTTCCAAAAATCCCTTTGTCTGTAAAAAAAGAAGACCGGCAGGTGATTAATATTATATTTGGCAGTTAATCGATTTCATAATATTTAATATTACCGTAATGGTGATTCCTATAGGAACACTCTCTCATCGTCGATCTAAAAAAATCCCAGAGGGATCTGCACGTGCATCTGCGGGTAAGTAAACATTTTATAAGTGTTGCATCGTGTTAGTTAATGTATTATAATGTTGTTCTTCTCCATGATATTTACCTTTATTTGTAAGGTATTCCTATGGTGTACCATGATATTGGCCCTCCAACATTTGAATGTCAAAATTGCAAGGCGGTTATGTGGTACCAAGAAAGAACTGACGTAACAAAAACCGTTGTCAACCCAATTTTCTCTATTTGCTGCCAAGGGGGGAAAATGCTTCTTCCGATATATAATCACGCGCCTTCACCTCTTAATGAGCTTATGGACTATAGCAATCCTGCAAGTTCAAGTTTCAAAGATCATATCAGGGTATATAATGGTATGTTTTATTACACATCTTTTGGAGCAAGAATAGACCATTCAATTAACACAGGCAGGGGCCCATATACCTTTAGAGTAAATGGCCAAACCTATCATCGAATAGGTTCTCTACTGCCTAAACAGGGCACTCAGCCTAAATATGCGCAACTGTACTTTTTTGACACTGGAAATGAAGTTAAGAACCGAATGGGAGCTTTTATAAGCAAAGATAGTGTAGAAGTTGTGGATGCAAATATAGTGGCAAGCCTCATGCAAATGTTCAATCAAACAAATCTAATCACCAAGGCATTTCGAATGGCCCGGGATTGGTCTGAGTCCCATAATTCAGCCCCCTTTGAACTACATCTCCTAAGTGGTCGAGGTGCATCTCGTCAATATAACGCCCCGACCGTACCAGAGATTGCAGCTCTGATTACTGGAGATTTTGGTGTTGGTATTCCCACTAGAGATATTGTTGTAAGAAACAAGGAGGAAGGGCTGAAACGTATTTTTGAGTTGCATCCGGAATACATGGCTCTCCAATATCCATTATTATTTCCATATGGAGAGGACGGGTTTTATGAAAAGATACCGTATCACAACAACAAAGGTGTACGAAAAACCAAAAGGCCTTTTGTTACAATGAAAGAGTACTACTCATACATCATACAACAGCGAAATAATCAAGGCACTACATTGGTTAGAGGTGGTCGATTATTCCAACAGTTTTTGGTTGACGCATACGCGGCTGTCGAGGAGCAAAGGCTTAAATGGAGTAGGCAAAATCAAGATACGTTACGCGTGGATCTATATCACAACCTGTGTGACGCTGTAACAAGAGGTGATACAAATGCAGCAGGCTTGGGAAAACGAATCATCCTACCAAAACGTTTTATAGGCAGGCCAAGGTATATGATGCAAAACTACCAAGATGCAATGGCTATATGTCGAACCTATGGAAACCCATACCTGTTCATCACTTTCACTGCTAACACAAAATGGCCTGAGATTTCAGAAATGTTAAAGTACATTCCGGGACAAAAACCACATGACCGTCCAGAAGTGTCCACGCGCGTATTCAAGTTTAAGCTTACTGAAATGTTAAATGATCTTACAAAACACTATATTTTTGGCAAGTCGCGGGGAGGTAATGCACATTAGCTAATAATGGCAATATGTCTACTCTTTTATAACAAGTTTATGCATTATCTTATTCGTTTCTCAATTTTCTTTCAGTTGTATATGTCATAGAATTTCAAAAACGTGGGCTACCTCATGCTCACATCCTACTATGGCTAAAAGAAGAGTTGAAATGCAAAACCCCATCCGAGATAAATGATATAATTACATCAGAGATACCATGTCGAGTAAATGATCCAGATGGGTATAAAGTGGTGACTGAATTTATGTTACACGGTCCTTGCGGTAAAGATGCTAAATACGCACCATGTAGTGTTGATGGTAAATGCTCAAAACATTTTCCTAAACCTTTCGTTGCTGAAACAATGGTTTATAGTGATGGTTATGCTATTTATCGTCGGAGAGATAATAAAGCTTACCATGTAAAAGGAAAATTCAAATACGACAACAGATATGTGGTTCCTCACAACCGTTATCTCCTTCTGAAATACCAGGCCCACATCAACGTAGAATGGTGAAACAGATCAAAGGTAATTAAGTACTTATTCAAGTACTTGAATAAAGGTCCCGATAGAGTGACAATTGTTATACAAGAAAATGTAAAAAACAATGGTGATGAGGCAGGCTGCCAGATTTTGGAGGTGGACGAAATAAAGAATTATTTGAGTTGTCGTTTTTTAGCTCCATGTGAGGCAGTATGGCGTTTGTTTTCCTATGACATCCATCACTAAGATCCATCAGTCATTAAACTCAATTACCACCTGCCAAATCAACATGCAATCACACTTCGTGACTCAGAAAGTTTACCAGCCCTAATTCAAAGGGAAGGCATCGATATAACCATGTTCAATGACTGGTTTGAATTAAACAAGCGTGATACAGAAGCGAATACATACACATATTCTGAGATACCTACTCATTATGTGTGGCATGAGAAAGACAAAATGTGGAAAGAATGAAAGCAGCGTAAATCCATTGGGAGGATTGTTTACTCGCATCCGGCATCTGGAGAATGATACTATCTTCGAATGGTGTTGAACATTGTTAGAGGACCTCGCTCTTTTGAGGAACTCATGACAGTTAACGACGTATTATGTTCCACGTTCAAGGAAGCCTGTTTTGCGTATGGCCTTTTAAATAATGACACGGAATGGACGCATGCTATATCCGAAGCAAGTGTGTGGATGTTCGGACCACAGCTACGTGACATGTTTGTAACAATTTTACTGTTTTGTGATTTCAACAGGCCTTTAAAGTTATGGGAAGAAAAATGGCACTTTTTATCAGAGGATATCCTACCCAATAAAAGGAAAATGTTTGCTTACCCCAACTTGGAGTTGACAGATGAACAACTTTAGAACTATTGTTTGCTTGAAATACAAGAGTTGTTAAATAGGTATGGAAAGATCTTTAGGAAATTTTCAAGATCTAACGATGCCAGACCCAATGTTACTAACCAACATGGAAAATCGGCTTATAAGAGAAGCGCTGGATTATGATATGAAGAAAAGTAAGATTGAACATCAACAACTCCATTCAATGTTAAATCCCTAACAACGTTTAATCTATGAGGAGGTTATTGAATCTGTGAATGGTAAAAAAGGGAAATTTTACTTTGTGTACGGACCAGGAGGAACCGAAAAGACATTTTTATACAAAACCATCATCTCAAGGTTGAGATCAGAGCGTAAGATAGTTCTTGCTGTCGCATTTTCAGGTATATATTTATACTAAATTTAAACACCAACTAACTTGGATATTTAAAAAAATACACAACTGATTAATACCCTTAAATTGTGTAGAGATTGCTTCATTGTTGCTACCAGGAGGGAGAACGGCACACAGACGTTTTGTTATACCACTTGAATTATTAGAAAACAGCACATGCGGTATAAAACAAAACACACATATGGCAGAACTCATGCAACAAGTTAAACTTATTATCTGGGATGAAGCTTCAATGACTCAAAAGTATGCTTTTGAGGCATTGGACAAGACGCTGAGAGATATCTTAGGATATCATAACCTTGACAGTAGAGATCGAATATTTGGAGGCGTGACAGTCTTGCTCGGAGGTGACTTTCGACAAGTGCTGCCAGTTATACCAAAAGCAAGCAGGCCAGTCATTGTTCAATCATGTATAAACCAGTCTGAATTATGGAAACATTGCAAGGTGTTTACCCTTACACGCAGTATGCGTGTCAATGAGTATAGTGAAAATGGGCTGCTTGATACTCGAAAACAGGATTTCAATAGATGGGTCTTGGCTGTGGGGGATGACAATTTGCCAGCAAAATGCAAAGAAGAAGAGGCGAGCCATCTTGGATCGACATTCCTGAAATGTTCCTAATTGAAACATGGGATTTTCCTATCGAGAAGATTGTGGCAGAGACAAACCCTGATTTTACAACAAGACAGACTGATGAAGTATATCTCAAAGAAAGGTCAATCCTAACTCCTCGGAATGATGATGCTGATGCTATCAATGAGTATATGTTTAAACAGTTAACAGGGCACTATGTTACATACAACAGCGCAGATGAAGTTTGCAAGGCATCTACAGACAACCTAGATCAGCATGAGTTGTACCCGATTGAATTTCTAAGATCCTTAAATTTTCCCGGAATGCCCCCACATGAACTTCACTTAAAAAAGGAATTACCCATTATGCTCTTGCGTAATATCAATCCAACTAAAGGTCTGTGTAATGGAACAAGATTGCTCATCACAGATTTAGGCCAATTTGTTATTCACGGAAAGATCCTGACAGGTTCAAAAATAGGAGACAATGTCATTATACACAGGATTATACTAACATCAGCGCAAACCAAATGGCCATTTATCCTAAAACGGCCCGACAATTCCCAGTAAGGGCATGTTATGCGATGACTATCAACAAAAGTCAGGGCCAATCACTTAACTACGTTGGCCTCTATTTGCCTACTCCTGTGTTCACACATGGTCAGCTTTATGTGGCGCTTTCTAGAGTTACCAATCCTGACGGCCTTAAGATACTAATGATTGAAGACAAAGACCCAAGACATAAGTACTGCACACGTAACATTGTTTTCAAAGAGACTTTCAGTAACCTATCGTAGCATGTCTATGTAATGTTCAAACATTAAATATAATAAAGCGTACATTTTATTTTAGATATGCATTATTTGTCTTTCCATATTCAGAGAAAAGTAATAAAATTTTAATGCCAACACCTATGCATAGTTCACCATAGTTATTTATTATTACTTTATTATTTGCCACAAACACTCCTAAGCTTTATAATATTGTTCCAACTCTTAACAGGTATCCATTATCTGTATTATCATGTTAAAAGACACATAATAAATTTTGACCACCAATACTTATTTATAGAGCATTGTTTTCTGACTTATGAAATAACCTAAAAACATAACTGAACACTCATCAAGTACTATTATTGCAGACAATATTAATAATATGCATACAGGTTCACATAAATATCTAATAAATTGATTTTATAGTTGATTAGGAGTTACATATCCTTTATTAACTTCATGTCAGTTCAATAGCTTGATGAGGCATTTAAAAATCAACTTTTCTCAGCAACATACACATATAAACTTATTTATTATCACACAAAAAACAGCTATATGCAGTCTAAACATATGACATTCAGCAGGGAGGTCATCTCGCACTACTTTCATATGCCCTTACACCAAGCAGCAAAATACTTTAATGTTGGTTTGTCTGTTTTTAAAGCACATTGTCGATCAGTTGGAATTCAATGTTGGCCATATCGAAAACTTCTCAGTTTAGAAAGGTTGATTAACTTTTTTCAGGTTAGCAATCAATTGACCCGAACTTTTGATTCTGAATTTCATACGACAAGCCTATTTTAAGAGAAAAACGTTGAACTGCAAGTATCAATATTTCCAAATAAAAGAAAGGTTTAAATATTATAGTAATGGTTTTCCCTGTTTGCTAATATATACATATTTTAAGTCACAAACATTAACATTTAACTATGATTTTTATAGTACATATTCATATGCTTTATATATTATGATTTCCAAGTTTGTTTTCATTATAGGGCAAGTATGGTGATTCAAAACCTAATGAAAATATGCAAGAGATAATTACAAAACTGCGGGAAGAAAAAAGACGGATAGAAGAAAATCCAGAATTACCAATTACAAAAAACACGAAAAAATTGAGACAAAGGCTTTTCAAAGCTAGCTACAGAAAAAAAACATCAATTTGGAATTGTCATTAGCAACACCAACAGCAGCAAATGTGGAACCGTTGCAGGTTATATATCCTAACAATCATGCAGGCTATGAAGAGATAGAGTTCCTTTATGGCAGCGACTATGAAGAGCAATAATAGCGTAAAGAATAATGATACCTAAAACCAAGTGTTCAAGTAGTTTTTTTTACAAGTAGTCTTCCTAAAGTTGTGTAGTCAATTTTGGTATGTTATTTTCTAAGTTTTTCAAATGAATAATGCTTAAACAACAAGTTGTATCCTATGTTGTTTGCTCAACTTTAATAAATCATAACCCAACTGTTGTTATCATAATACCAAGTCAACGAGCATAAACTTTGAAAATTCAATAGTTAATAAACTGCATACCTTATTGACTATTATGCGATAAGCGTAAGCAGTTTGTTCCGCTGCCTCATTGATGAATAATCTCATTCTTCGCGTCTACTAAAGCGAAAACCCCGTTAAGCTTAAAATATCATTATAATTTCTGCTGCATTCGCTAGCCCTGCAAACTTTTAAAAAATAAGTACGGATTTTAATCCACAAACGCATATTTATAATGATATATACTTCAAATAAAATCAAACTGCTACTTCGTAACTGTATTCTCTATGACAGTATAAGCAAATCTCCCATTCTTCTTACTTGCCAACTCCCATATCATCACAATATCCTCAACACCCCCACCTTTTGCATCAAATAACGGCAAATCGATATTCACCTACCCATACTGCATGTATAACACGTAATCGTTATTACCTAATGAGCCATAAATCATCAAACAACTACTTTTCCTATGCAAATGACTAATACCCTGACTAAAAACCAATATTGGCAGGATTTAGGCTAAATAAAATTTGCCCCGCCTCGGGTTATTTTGCACGTCTGTTAAATATTAGTAGTTGATTTTTCTACATTGAAACATTCTAACCACTATTATAAAAATCTTCAATCCCTTCCAAATTTAGTATGATATTTAAAACATATACTTGATTTTCCAGATTGAATCGAAACTAACATAACACAATATCATTTATAAATCAATAAACATCCTAAACTAACAAACTAGCAATAAATTATAACATTTTAACATTCGCCCCAAATCGAATACCTGAGATATTAGGCTCAATCGGAAGAGAATCAAGCCCTTTATAATAGCCCTCAAGAATATTTGATTGCCTAACATTTATTTTGATTGATTTTGCTTTTGATTCAAAACCCTAAATCTGCTATTTGAATCAAACTGTGTGTTTTGACCGAGTGTAAGAGAGATAAATGTGTGAAATACTGAAAGTCAAGCACACACTACTTGACCATTTTCTAATAAAAGTAAATAAATAAATAAAAATAAATTATTTCTTCAAGGTAATAAAGCATTAAAACCTAAAACCATTAAACTGATCATTGATTAGTAACATCCATTACCAATATATTGTTATAATTATAATAACAAAGTAGCAGTCAATAAAAGTGTAGGATCGTAAATATTGTGTTGATGATTCGGGTGGTCTTGGATGATGGAAATACATGTTAGCCATTTAGAGAGAGAAAGATAAGAGATGGGTGTTCTAGTTAGAGACTTGCTTTACAAAAATGAAAGGTTAGATTATGAGAAGCACCACCCCTTCCAAGGATGGAAGGGGTATTTATAGTTACAGACATAACGACCTCCTGACGGCTTGTGGATCAAGTATACAGTGGGTAAAGACCCGTCCTTCCTCCACGGTGTTACACTACGCTAAACTAGGCTAATAACTAACTAATAAAATAGTAAATAACGATACGTCTACGAGCTAACATATGCTAGACTATAATTGGGGTGACCGACACTTTAACATGGAATTTCCAATTCCTAACAATCTCCCCCTAAGGGAGGTCACCCCATGAAATACATTTTGCATCCTAGCATTCTAATTTATCTTCTGTTTTCAATGTCCACATTCTTTGTGCTTTTGTAGCGATTCTTCTGTTGGAATCACTCCTAGACCTTAATCAAGTGTTAGTAATTCATATGTAATAGTTAGCTTAATTATGGCCTTTATGTTTGTTATTAGCCTTAAGCTTATGTAGAAGGCCCATGAGCTTAGGCCTAAGCCCATAGGAGAAAGGATGGGAACTAGGAGTGTTGCCCTAGCTTCCCTCCTATATATACCATGTAATAACCCTCACTTGAGGGTTGGTTGTTCATTTTATTCACTCTCTTTCACTCTACGCCTAACCGTGCTACTCTTAACGTGTGTGTGTGTGTTTAAACGTGTTCAACCAATCTCTTCTCCTCTCTATTTCTTGTATTGATGCTTGTGTTGTAAAACTAGTGACCTAACAGTGGTATCAATCGCCAAATAGTTGGGTGAATCGTGTTCGTTGTTTTTTTGTGAAGTTTTGGTCTTACGCGTAGAACATACGTGCGTGGTTTGATACTTTGGTTCGCTTAAAAACACATTTTTTACACGTTTGAATCCAAGATTCTTGTACTTTCAATGTTTTAAGGTGTTAAAATAACTATTTTTGGCAAAAAGTTTCAACCTTTACGCGTGGATCATCGTTTTTAAGTTTGGTTTTGTATGAGGGTTTCATCCTAAGCTTAACTCTTTTTTATGTTTTGGATCATCAAATTTCACACTCTTGTGTTATTTTGGTGATATTGAAGCTATCTCTTCACAAAAATCTGGTTTAGAAACATCTTTGGGCAAAATCAATTTTACGAGTAAAGCTACGCGTATCAAAACCCTAGTTTTACGCGTAACTTTATCCTTGGTTTGATCTTCAGTTTCGTGGATTACTCCGTGTTTTCTTGCTTGGATATGCCTGAAAATACGTCGACTTTGGATATCTTTTGCACTGTGATAGTGTAAAAGATCACTTGGGATAAAACCCTAAAATTACGCATAAGCATAAAGCTTACGCGTAGAAAATCCTACGCATAAGATTTATCTTACGCCTAAGCTTAGTCTTACGCATAAGGTAATCCTACGCCTAAGTTTTCTACGCCTAACTTCTTGTTTTACGCATAACTTTAGTGCTTTTTCCATACTTACGCGTAAGCTAATTCTACGCGTAACTCTTGTTGTTACGCGTAACTTTGGTGTTTTTACGCATAAGTGTTACTTGGTTTATTGTGATTTCTACGCCTAAGGATTCTTCATCAACAAAGGTTCATTCGACTACAAAGACCCATTTTACCAACACAAGTTTTCAACATGTCACAACCACCATACTCTAACTATTTCCCTTACACTTATTCTCTACGACAACAACAACTAAGTCCGCAACATCAACAATGGAATCAACAACAAGCAATTTATCAACAACAATTTAATCAACAACATACTCCACAACTTGGAGCAATTCATCCACCACAAATGGTTCAAACACCACCAAGTCTTCAAGTTCAACCCTACACAAACGATTTCAATCAACATCCATCAAGGAACACTATGAAGGAACCCACTTGGTTTGCAAAGATGTGTGAAGCTTTAAGCAGCCAACAATCAATTCATGAGGCTCGATCACTTGATAGACCTCTAATGCTCACTCCAGGAAACTACGATCAATGGGTAATTAGGTTCTTTAGGTTTTGTGATCTGAAGAAGCCACATGGAAAGTTCTTAAAGAAGGTTATCTTGGAAGGTCCATTTCATATGCCTACTGTCATTGTACCTGGAGATCCAAATGCTAATCCACCAAGGGATGAACAATCAAACATTGCTACTGTTGCAGACCTGAATCCAGAAGAACTTCTACACTATGAAGCTGATGAGCTTGCAATGCAATATATCCTTTTAGGATTACCAAACCCAATTCTTTGAAGTGTTGATGCTCAAAAGACTGCAAAGCCAATGTGGGAACACATTCATCTACTTATGGAAGGATCTGCACTCAATCAGGAGGATATGGAATCCAAAATTTACTTGGCTTATGAACACTTCTTGATTGAACCTGGAGAGACACTAGAGTCTTATCATCATCGATTCTCAGACATCATCAATGATTTGGATAAACACAACATCATCATGCCAAGAATTGCAGTTAATACTAAGTTCCTGAGTAGTCTTGGTCCTGAATAGGATAAGTATGTCATTTTTCTCCGTCAAGCGAAGAACATGCATCATTCTACATACGGATTGTTGTACGATTATTTGAAGCCTCATGAAAAGGAAGTTGATAGGGAAAGGATTCTCCGTGCTCAAATTGCTTCACCTGCACATTCCTGAAAATCAACAACTTGCCTTGTATGCTCAAAACAGTTATCCTCCTCAACCAGCAACTCAACCAACTGCCACTATCACACCAAATGATCAATCACAACAATCTCAACATAATTAATTGGTTCCATACAACAACAACAATGCTCAAGGATTTGTCAGTGAAACTAATGAGGAATCCGATCCGTTCGAAGCATTGCAACAAGGATTTGTTATGATTGCTAATGCTTTCAGCCGTTATACCAACAAATCCAACAATCGTATTCGTTCCTCATCTAACACACAAAATCAGGCTGTTGTGAACAATGGACAAGTTGAAGTTCAGAATCGTGCTTATGGTCTTCAGATGGGCGGTGGTCAAGGGTTTAATGCTATGGGTAGGAATAACAACAGAGCTCAAGTGGTGGAACAGGGAAATGCTCAGAATGGGTTGAATGGTCTTCGATGCTACAACTGCAATGAGAAGGGACACCTGGCTAATGCATGCCCAAAGCCAAGGACTAGGGGCAGTGCTTATCACAAAGAGGCTCTTCTTTTGGCTCTTAAGGATGAAGCTGGTGGAACTCTCACAGACAAAGAACATAGTTTTATGGCAGATGCAGACTCAGATGATGATATGGAGGACTTGCAGGCCAATGCAGCTGTTATGTTGATGGCTAACATGCATGAGTTACACATGAGTGACACAGGCCCAGTGTATGACACTGATGGCTTGTCTTAGGTACCCGAACAAACCATATTTATCTCTGATCTAATATCTCCGCCAACATCTGAATCCGGCAAGGCTCAGAATGTTCAAAATGAGTCATCTACATCTCATTCCGACGATTTTCAATTAGACCCCGTAGTTACATTTGATGATCAAGATGACCTTATGGTTTCCTTTGATAATCAAATTGACTCCGTGGTTATACTTGAGGATCTAAATAATGATCATGTTGTGACTCCCGTTGAACAAGCCGAACTTTTGCCTCATCCAGATCTTGCTCTCTTACTTACAGACCAGCAATCCCAAATTGAAGAATGTTGTGCATTAAATCAGGACTTAAAAAGTAAAAATGCACTGTTAACCAAGGATTTTGAATGTTTAAAAATGCAACTCAACTTTTTAAAAACTCAAGAAAACAGTGAAAAAGGTTTTGAAGCCGCATTTGCTAAATCTCATCAAAACGAAAAATATTTAGAGAGACAGATGCGTGATCTAGCCGCTTCCAAGAATGCTTTGTTTTCTGAAATAGAACAACTGAAACATGAACATAAAAAGCAAAATAACGCTCTCACCTTGGAAAATCAAAAAGCTAAGGCTGAGTTGTTAACTTGTCAAAAACATTTCTCCGCATACAAAAGCATTCAACGAAACAAATACATGATCATCTTGAAGAAATTATCGGCTTGCAACGCAAACTTAAAGAGTTTAAAACTGTTGTTTACAAACATGGTGAGTCAGTAACTGCTATTAAAAAGTTTACTTTAAAACCCAATCCAAATGGACATGGACCGAATCTTGCTGATTACAAACCTAAGCTTTCAGCCAAAGCATTCAAACCAAATCCTGAAGTTTCCAGTGCAGAATATAAAATTGATAATTCTGTTATGAGTGTTGTTGAATATCATCGTCAAGAGGAATTAGATGCAGAAGACGAGAGTCGATCAAAATTAGAAACTGTTGTTTACAACAAACCTTTTAATTACTCAAAACCGGTCACTTTCGTCACACCAACGGATTCTTCTAACACACCAAGGGTTATCATAAAAACGTCTGAGTCTTCTAATGTTAATCCCCAACCAGATTATGCACAAATTTATGGTCCTTTACCTTCCATCAGTGAAGTAAACTCAAAACCTGAAAATCGCAAAATTCTTAGATATTTTGACATTTTCATGGCTGACCTCAAAACTTTACAACATGAGATAGAATATCATTCTGAAATCAAAGTTCAACATTTTCAATCGCCTCTGGCGCGAGAACAAAGAGACATTTTTCAGAAAAATCTTTTACCAAATGTTAAAAATTTGAAAAATTGTGCATTGTCTTGGGAACGGGACTTTCATAAGGAACTTGGAGTGATGAAGGTCGTTTTCGAGAAAACAGAAACATCTATTTCTAATACTAAACGTAAAAAGAAAATGTTGAGAAAAGATGTTGATCGACTCTTGAATGATGTTTTCTGTGCTGATATCCATAATGTTGTGTTATTGAATTCTGTGTCATATGCATCTGATTATATCTCTGCTGATACTGTTGAATCTGTGGTAACTGTTGAGAATACTGATAATGTGCTTCAGATCGAGTCTTTAAAAGCTGAAAATGAACGATTGCTTAACGAACTTTCCAATGCAAAACGTCGTCTTAATTGGTGTCAAAAAGATATTCACAATCAACAACCTGTTTTTCAAAACAAAATCGCTCAGTTGCGTGCAAAATCTTCTGATCCTAAAATTGAGCAACTGGATGATCAAAAAGTGTCTTTAAAATGTAAAATCTCAAAATATGAAAAAGAACTTGTAAAAGTTAAACAGGAATATGGTGTCATATATGATTTACTTAAAAAGACTCGTGATGATGCATCAAACGAACTTGATCATTATCTTGCACACACTAGAGAAGTAATGAATTTTGCTAGTAATATTCGTTCTGAAAATCAAGATTTGATTCACACTATCTTTAAGTTAAGAGAAATGTTAGGAAAGTATGAACAACTTCCGCCAACCATCATTAAGAGATTAGCACCTGTAACACTTAGTAATCATGAACCTAGAATGCCTTCTGCCAAAACACAAGTTGCTAACGTGCTTCCTTCTACTGAAACAGGAACAGTTGCGTCTTTTCCAAACGTCCGCACTTCACAGCCTTGGAGCACTACATCGAAGAATAGGAAGTTGCGACCTAAGAAAAGATCAATAAGGAATGCTAAAGTAGAAGAACACCCTAGGACTATGAATACGACTCACGTTGCTTCCACTATAGATATTGCGTCTGGCAAATGTAATAGAAATAGTGATGTAACGAATGCTAAACCTTTAAGTACTTTTGATATTCAGTCTGATGCACCTTGTGTTATTTGTCGTAAAAGTATGAATTCTGATTGTCATGACAAATGTGTTGCTAAAGCTATAATCTCTCGTTTACGGAATCCTAAGAATTGGAATACCTCTAGGCCCACTAATCATTCTAAGTCTGTGCTTGGTAGACCGCCTTCTTTAGATTCTAAGGCAACCATTGTTGTCCCTGTAGCTCCAGTTTCACCTCCAAAGAATGTAGTACCACCTAGTGCATTCACTAAGACTAAAGCAAATAGTAGTTATAGATGGCAGAAATGGATATATAACACACTAGGATTTAAATGGATGCCTAAAGTTATTGATGTGTGTATGTCTACTATAACTGCTCCGGAACCCTCTAACATTTTGGGTTCCACATCCACTTCTATTCCATCTGTGTCGTCTGTGTGTAATGCAGGTGATACAGATCATTCTCTGGATTGTTGATAGCGGATGTTCCCGACACATGACAGGAAACCTTAAACTGTTATCAAACTTTATTGCAAAGTTCATTGGCACTGTCAGATTCGGGAATGATCACTTCGCAGCTATCATGGGCTACGGAGACTATATCAATGGGAACATCGAAATTAGCAGGGTTTATTATGTGGAAGGCCTCGGTCACAATCTGTTTTCAGTAGGTCAGTTCTGTGATGGAGATTTGGAGGTTGCTTTCAGGGAGAAATCTTGTTTCATTCGTGATCTACAAGGAAACAACCTTATGTCTGGCTCGCGTAACTCAAGTCTTTATACTATCTCTATGCAAGACATGGTTGCTTCATCTCCCATCTGCTTACTTTCAAAGGCAACATCAACAAAATCCTGGCTATGGCACCGTCGTCTCTCACATTTAAACTTCCAAACTATAACCAATCTTGCTCGACACAAACTAGTTGAAGGTCTCCCACGATTCCGGTATTCTAAAGATCACCTTTGCTCAGCTTGTGAACAAGGGAAAAGCACTCGTGCTCATTTTCCTTCAAAGGTGGAACACAGCTCTCATTATGTGCTTCATCTTCTTCACATGGATTTGTGTGGCCCGATGCGCGTGCAAACGATCAACGGCAAACGCTACATCTTAGTAATTGTTGATGACTATTCACGATGGACTTGGGTCTACTTTCTTCAAAGCAAAGACCAAGCTCCACAAATGATCATCACCTTTCTCATGAAAATTCAAGTTCAGCTCCGGAACACCGTCCGCCAAATCAGAACAGACAAAGGAACTGAATTTGTTAACCAAACCCTTCGTGAATTTTATGAGAAAGTAGGAATTGAGCATCAGACATCTATTGCACGAACACCAGAACAAAACGGAGTTGTTGAAAGACGAAACCGAACGTTAGTGGAAGCTTCAAGAACAATGTTAATCAATGCTAAACTTCCAGATTACTTATGGGCAGAAGCTGTATCTACTGCATGCTATACTCAAAACCGTTCTATGATTACTAAACGCCACAACAAAACACCTTTTGAGCTTCTCCACAACCATAAACCGAATCTCAAACACTTTCATGTATTTGGATCCCTATGCTATCCGAATAATGATCGTGATGATTTTGGAAAGCTCAAAGCCAAAGCTGACATTGGCGTCTTTATTGGATATTGTGAGAATTCTAAAGGTTAGCGGATCTGGAATCATCGTACAAAGCAGGTTATGGAAACAATTCATGCTCATTTTGATGAACTTACGGAAATGGCTTTTGAGTATAACAGCTTGGAACCCGGTCACAACCGCTTAAACTTTCCCCAAACCCCATCATCAGCTGCACAAAGCCCCCAGCTAACTCATAAACAAATAGAAAGGTTATTTGCTCCGCTGTTCAGTGACGATATTGATGAACGTGCTCCAGGTGTATCCGCTGTTTCCGCTGCTCAACCTGATACTACTCTTATACCTGATACACCTGATACAACAACTACTGTTGACGAAGCACCACCAGTTGACTCCACCACAACAGTTGAACAAACCGCTTCCAACAATGATGAACCGGCTGATGATGTCCTTAATGAAGTACCCCCACATGCATATTTGATCCAAATGCGTTCTTTAACCCGTTTGCTAATGACACTGCTGCACCTGATGTCGCAGAATCATCAACAAACCATTTGAATCCTCAGAATCTGCACAATGTATACCAACATCAACCCTCTACACATCGATGGACAAAAGACCATCCTTTGGCTAATATTATTGGCAACCCGAATCAACCAGTCGTTACGAGACAACGTCTTCACACAGATGATGAACATTGCATTTATGCACTCACTGTCTGCCAATCTGAGCCTAAAAACATTAAAGACGCAATGACAAAAGACAACTGAATTGAATCCATGCAAGAAGAACTCAACCAATTCAAACGTCTTGAAGTATGGGAACTGGTTGAAAGACCAACAGGGGTCTACGTCATTGGTCTCAAATGGATTTGGAAAAACAAATTGGATGCTGAAGGGAACGTAATCCGAAACAAGTCACATCTAGTTGCTAAGGGTTATCGTCAGGAAGAGGGAATAGACTTTGAAGAATCTTTTGCTCCGGTTGCTCGTCTTGAGGCTGTTCGGATATTTCTCGCGTTCGCGGCTCATATGAATATGACGGTCTTTCAGATGGATGTCAAAACTGCGTTTCTCAACGAACAACTGAAAGAAACGGTTTATGTCAGCCAACCAGAAGGATTCGTTGATCCTGAGTTCCCAAACCATGTCTACAAACTGAACAAAGCTCTTTATGGTCTCAAACAAGCTCCTCGGGCATGGTACGATAAGCTATCATCTTTTCTCATTGCTAATAATTTCACCAAAGGTTCGGTCGACCCTACTCTTTTTATACAATATCACGGGGCACATATCTTAATTGTTCAAATTTATGTGGATGACATCATTTTTGGGTCTACACATAAAAAATACTCAATCGCTTTTGCAAAACTAATGAAGAAAAATTTTGAAATGTCCATGATGGGTGAACTTATGTTCTTTCTAGGACTGCAAGTTCATCAATCACCCCGTGGTATTTTCTTGAGTCAGTCCAAATATGCCCTTGAATTGTTAAACAAATTTGGAATGAAAACCTGTGACACTTATGCCACACCAATGACTCATACCAAGAAGCTAGACGCTGATTTACATGGAAAATTAGTAGACCCTACCAAATACCGAAGTATTATTGGGTCTCTCATGTATCTAACAGCTAGCAGACCTGATATTGTATTTGCCGTTTATCTATGCTCCCGTTATCAGTCGCGACCAACTGAAACCCACCTCTCTGAGGCTAAAAGAATCCTCTGATACATCAAGGGAACCATTAACTTGGGGATCTGGTATCCGAAGGATTCTGGTTTTGAACTAATAGCTTTTTCAGACGCTGACCACGCAGGATGCTTAGATTCACGGAAAAGTACTTCAGGAGCACTACAATTTCTTGGTAATAAACTGGTGTCCTGACAATCGAAGAAGCAAGATTGTACATCGTTGTCATCAACCGAAGCAGAATATGTAGCCATGTCGGCATGTTGTGCTCAAGTTATTTGGATGAGAACACAACTCAAAGACTATGGTTACGTATTTGACAGAATCCCGATGTACTGCGATAATCGGAGTGCCATTGCGATCTCGTGCAACTCAGTTCAGCATTCGAAATCAAAGCACATCGATCTTTGCTATCATTTCATCAAGGACCATGTAGAACAGGATACAGTTGAATTATACTTCGTGGGTACAGAATACCAATTCGCAGATCTACTCACGAAAGCCTTGCCTCCCGCTAGGTTGAATGAGTTGGTCCACCGGATTGGTATGCGGTGTTTGACTCAAGAGGAATTGGATGACCTCCTAAAACACTCTTAAAAACCTGTCAAACACCAAAATCTCTTTTGTAAATAATTTTTCAAAAACAAAATACAAAAATATAAAACCTGATAAAACAACAAAAATATTCTTCTATCTATTTTTCTTTCAACATGGCAAGTACATTTCTTCCATCAACACTTTAATCTTTCAAAATTCAGTATTTTTACGATCAAATGTTGAGGGGGAGAAAATAAATACTTAATTGTTTCAAAACACCCGTGTACTTGTATGTTATCCTATCCCGGTTGTTTCTTTAAAATGGTTGTCACATTTTTCTGGTTCAATGACACTCCTCAGACTAAAATTTATAACCTTTCTTTATTTCTTAAGTCGAGGGGGAGTGTCGTCAAGTTTCTTTCTTTAAATCTATCATTTGGTAACCAAAATGGAAGTTAAAAGGCTTTGGATGAAAATGGAAAAGGTGGAGGGACTAAAACTGTCAAAATCCAAAAGTTGTTTTAATAAAACTTCCCACCTAACTTTTCATCCTCACATTTAATACACACAACTAACTCATCCTACGCCTAATAATCAAGCTTCAAATCCGTGTTTTTGATCATCATATTGTAAGTGTTTTCGTAATCTAAACGTTATTACAAACAAGGGTTTTGATTTTTATGCAAATCCAACGGCTAAAACGTGAGATATGTGTGATTATGTGTTCTACGCATAAGTGTATGAACACACAATCATTGGTGTGTGTTTGTGGTTAAAAAGATAGTGTCAAAACGTTTTTATAACATCAATAATATCATTTTTATCCTCAAAATGCACCCAGAAACACGAATTGATGGATTTTGGAAATTAGGGTTTATGCGTGGGTTTGGGTGTTTTCAAATGAGAATGTTTTTTGGTGATAAAGATAGTTGTATAAGGTTGTTTTCAAGTTGAATTAATCATATCTAAGCCCAGAAACTACCCAGAAACACTAATGATCCATAATTTGAAAAATTAGGGTTTATGTTCATATGGTTTGGGTACTTTTGATTCTTGACATTTTTGATGTTAAAACTTGGATAAACATACTCTATATGCTTCTTTGACCTCCCAGAAACACTTTGGTGCAAATCCTATGGCTAAAAATCTTACGCGTAATCCTTGAACAATTAGGGTTTTGGTCTACGCGTAAGACGTTTTACGCGTAACTGTTTGATATACTTTCATGCCATGATCTGTTATAGAATGAGTGTTAGTATTAATATTGATGCTATGATGATGTTATTTCAGGTTTGCTACTCGTAAAAATCACAATCAAGGTTGTTAACCATCTACGCATAAGGATCACCTTACGCGTAGCAAGTTATGCGTAAGAGAAATCTTACGCGTAGCGTTACGCGTAAGGTTCTACAAAGGGACTACGCGTATCCTGTGAAGGATATGCGTAAACAGTGACCTCTACGCATAAGGTCTACTCTTACGAGTAAGCCTTACGCGTAAGGTTTTATATACGCCTGCGCGTAAGCTTTACGCATAAGGTCCCCTTTTCCTACGCGTAATATTTCTTACGCGTAAGTAAAGAACCTATGCATAAGCTTGCGTCTACGCGTATACTTCTCCTGTTTACGCATAAGCTACCATTTCTACGCATAAGCCTTGATCTAACCTTCATTATGAACTGTTACGCGTGCAAACTTGTAAATAAATAAATCATAACGTGACGAAACCAATAATGTCACTAATAAACTTAAACGTTTAATATGTTGTGTTAAATAAGTGATAACATAAACTTTAAAACTTAAAGTTAACTAACTTACGAAACTTATCACAACGTCATTGGACTATTGGAAAAACAAGTGACTTTGGACTCGTAACAATCATTGACATTGTACATTCAATAATTAGACAATAAAACCTTCTGTTGACTAACATTATGTCTTTCGATATGTTGGTTCTTTTGGCTAATGATATTTCAGATCAAGACATGGCTGCTCAAATGAATGTGGATGCACCAGATGTTCTCACAATGGACGATATCTTCCCTAATGGCTATCCGAGGAAGATTGGAAAGAACAACCTTCGGGTTGACTTTGAAACCCTCACCTGCTCTGAATCTTCCTGTTTGATTGCTATGGATATTCTCAAGAATCATCCCTACCAGAACATGCTCTCACATTCTGCTACAATACCGGAGATCTACATTCAACAGTTCTGGAATTCAATGCAGAGGATCAAAGGTCAAAGTGCAGTGACAGTGACGCTCAATCACAAACAAGTCACCATCACACATGCAGACTTACGGGCTGTTCTTCTCATCCCTGACATCGAGCCAACCGACTTCTATGCCACACCTGCTGAAGAGACAGTTTTGCAATTCTTGATTGATATTGGCTATGATGAAGCTTCAGGAATTATCACTAAGCATTCTCATGTGGAGCTTAAGAACATTCCTCAACCGCGGAGAACCCTCTACATCATCATTACCAAATCTGTCTCTGGTCGTGATAGCGGCTGTGAGCATCCCAAGCTCATAGAACTACAAATTTTTTGGTCATTAATCAACATGAAGCACATCGAGCTTGAAGCTCTGATATGGGATGACATGATGTCATTTCTCAAAAAGCTTGGCTCAAAGATTCCCTATGTCAGATACACTAAACTGTTGATCCAGAGAGCACTTGGACTTCATCCTGATATTCCCAAGAGGCTCAATGACCCCGACAATCACGACATGTTGACTGAGCCTATTTTATCTGTCAGAATCAAGGAATCGTCAACAAAGAAACAGGGTGCTGTATTACCTGATCACCTTCTGTCAAACGAAATCAAAAAGCTCGAGACATACAAAAGGTATCTGGTAGCAGTGAAAGAAGGCAAAGTTGGTCATCTTGATGAGAAACCTTCTGGGACACCTACACGGAGAACCAGAAGAGGCAGTGCAGGGAGTGCTGCAAGCACTGAGAGTCAGAGGAAGTTCCCCAAGAGGAATCCTCCTGGTAAAAAGACTGTTCCTTCTAAGGAAGCTGGTCCTATTCCCATTCCAAAGCTTGAACCACAAAGAAAGCTAGTGGACGAAAGCTTTGAAGATACACAATCGGACAAAGAGGTCTTCTACTCTGAATCTGCAACCGAAGCACCTCCTTCAGTAGCAAAACCTCCCAGTCCACCAGCTATCCAGTACTTGTGCCTTATGAAGAGGAAAGCTCAGATGAAGAGCCACTGGAAACTGATTACAAGAAAAAGTTCAAATTTGTTAGACTCCAACACGTTGCGGAGGAATTTGCCAAAGATCAAATGTGTGGCCCCGGAGGGTCAAGTGGTGAAGTTCAACCTACACCAGATCTTGATGTGGTTAATCAACCCGATAAGGGAACTGGTGCCACCACTCTTGAGCAACAACAAAAGCAACAGAAGGAGTCTATTAAGTATGACATTGAGGAACCAGATACTGAGAAGTCTGAGAAAGATAAAGCTGATGAAGAAGCTAAGTCTGGAAATGATGAAGATGTTGATTATGAAAAGTTTCTTCTTGACAGTCCCGTACGGTCTAAGGAGAAAACTTCTGAACCTCCTAAGGATCCTGAATCTCCTCACATCTCATCTTCATCAGACTCATCTTCTCACTCCTCACCACCACCATCAAAGAGATCAACCAAATCAACATCCAAATCAGTGAAGAAGCCAACTGCATCTTGGATCTCTCAAGCTAAGACGCGAATCGTTAAAGCTGTCAAGCAGGTCAGAAAGAAAGACATACTCTACAGGAAGATGAACTTCTACGCTGATCAGATACAATATCTTCATGACGAGAATGACGAGATGAAAGTTGAAAGGGAGTATGTTCAGAAGCTCATGAAAGATGATCTTCAAGGGAAAATGGACGAAATGATCAAAGGTTACACTCACAATTACCTTCTTGACTTTGTTCCTAAAGTTACAAAGGAGTTATTCACCAAACAACTCTATTCAAATCTACTTCATCTGGCCAAGCAGACTATGAAATCAACACAAATGCACGTGAACATCAATCCAGTTGATCCCATAATCTTCTCTGATGCTGAGTTAGTTGACCGGCTGGTAGCTCAAATGTCCAAACGATCTACAACACTTGCCTCTCACGAAGGTAAATTGCTTGAAGCGTTGCTGGAATATCAAATCAAATCAGCATGCAGAGTAGAAGCTGAAAGGCCGAAACGTCCAAGAGACGATGATGACAAGGATAAGGATAAGGGCAACGAGCCCAAACGCCCGAAGAAGTCTGGTGAATCATCTTCTATGCAACCTCCACCCCAACGGACTCCAGCTCAACAAAGGTCTCCTCCTCGTTCTTCTACTGAAAAACCTCAAGACTCTTCTAAATTACCACCCCTGACTCAAAAAACCGGTGATCACTTTGAGTATACGGGTGGTGACGATGAGGAAGTCCGTGAGCCCCTACAACAACCCACCTCTCCCAAACAAGTTAAGAAACCAGAATCTTCATCTAGGCCTAAGAAAAAGAAGAAGAAGGCGCCTACGACTGACGTCGTATCATGGCTAGATGAAGATGACACAGAGGAATTTGAATGGTTTTCTACACTTGTTAATTCCACCCCCTATCCAGCTGAAGGTCAAGAACTGGTAGACGGTAATACATTGGATCATGCTAAGTTCTTGCAAGAAAAATTCCGTGTGAAGAGGATGACGAAATCCGAGTTGAAGCGAATCAAGAATGAAGCATTTCAACTTCTCAAAGACAGCTCGGAAAGTGCTATCAAAGTTGAGTATCACCTTGACAATATAGCACGAGCCATGTCTAACAATATGGATTGGCTCAACCCAGAAGCAAACATCAACTTCACAAAACGGGACAATCCTCCATATTACACCGACTGGTCTAAACCTCTACCGACAATTGGCCAACCAGATCAGCCTAAGATTCCATTTCGCTATTTCTTCAACAAAGACTTGGAATTTCTTCTACACTGCAGTAATGATTCAAGGAAATATGCTACATCACTGACACTTCCGTTCCCGGCAGCCATATACTCAAACTGCATAGCCATCGAGGAAAAGGCTACCCACATGTTTTCTAACAATGTGGAATTGTATGACCGTGATGCAGTGTATGGGATTCACCATTGGCCGGAACGCCGACGAATCTACTACAGAAGCTGCCAAGTTCATAAGTCTCAAAATGAAGTGTTCATTACTAAAGGAATCGTTGATGTTAAACATGTTGATCTTTCGTCTAAATGGGACTACACTTTTCTCAAGAATATCGTGGTCAAAAGACAAGACGAAAGAGATTATGCATTCAGTGAAGCGGACTTTCATAATTTGTCTCTCAACGACATTGAAGATCTGTATCTTGCCAAAGTACAGGGGCGCATGAGACAATTCTTGACTGAAGTACAACGTGAATACATCAAGTCCTTGCTAATATTCATCAAAAGCATAGTCATACAGGAACGTGTAGAAGATCTCCAGCTTGCAGTTGAATCATATCAGACCCGTGTCAACTTCACTCCACCTCAGCTAGATCTTCCCGACATCAACCAGCTTCCACAATACACACTCATCAGCAAACCATTCGGCGTCGTTTATCGTAGTGAACTTCAACGAAATTGCTTGATGGCGTGTAGAGATCTTCACAAGTTTGGGGATCACACTTTGAAGAAGGTTAGGGACGGATTGGCTTATCGGTTGAAGGCGATATATGAAGGCATAGGGTCTCAAAAGCGATGGAACTCACAGGACAGAAGGGATGTGCAGAGGATCATCAAAATGATTGATGAAAGGTTGTATCGAAGGGATCAGTTCAGAACATTGGAAAGCTTTGTTGGTGGTCGACCCAGGATTAACATCACCGGCTATCAACGGCCTGTTCGCACTCCTGGCAACATCACTGGACTTCCTGGTACCCCTTGAACTGCTTCTATTTCATAATATTTTGGATGTGTGATTAATTATGACAATGGCTTGTGCACACATATCAGTGTACAACCCGTTCTTGTCAAGAAAGGACCCGGTGGTACGCTTCAGTGCCACAATCCTTATAAAAGGAGCGAAAGCTTCTTACTTTTGAGTAAAACCTATCAAACCTTTCATTTTCAAGGTTTTGCTCAAACGAACAAGTACTTCCCCGTACATTTTTCAAAACCTCAACCGTTTATATCACTTGTTGAGGGGGAGTATTTGAATTAAAACTTTGTTCACAAATTGTTCATAGTGGCCATCTTCCCGCAACACTCGAAATGGTCATATTTATTCTCAACTTTTCAAAAATAACACTTTATATGCCATTTTTGAGGGGGAGAAAATTATGTGATAAGAAATATGTTGTGTAAATGCAAATGAATCTTTGTGCTATAGACTTAACCAACGAATTGACGATACTTAACTGTTAGTAACTCGAAAAGACTTGTCCGGGACGGGTAATAATTTCAAGCTAGTTCGCTAGTGATGTAAACGTGTCTCGCAAAGGACTTGTCCGAATAGAATGTAACGTTTGAGAAACTCTTGGTAGACATGAACTCTGACGGGTTTGACACCCTTTCGAGGGTTGTCAACACCTTCAAGGTAGTTATTAGAGCTAGTTGTCACCTAAAAGCTGACAATGTAACTCCTTAACTATGCAACGTAACCGTGTCTCGCGGGGGATTGTCTATCTTGAGTTGATCAATTCATAAAGTGCGTGCTCTTTCCTCACTGTGCAAATTTCCGTAAAAACTCTTAAGCACATGTGGAGGAGGAGTATTTCTGCAAAATATTTTCTTACAGTGGTACAAAATGTTTTTCAATCATAACCATTGTAAGAGATTTTCTTGAAAATTGGTTTTATGGCAACATAGGTTAGTCATGGAGTTATAAGGTGACTAAGGTTAGGAATAACCGTCCTATGATCCGCCAGAGCCGAAGGGATCTACCCAAGGACATCACAAATAGTTAGTACTTAGAAGTCCTTAGGTACGATCATAAAAAGGAGTAAATGAGAATCGGAGAAAGAAGGAGTTGAAGAATTAAAAAGAAATGCAAAGAAAAGGGTGAAAAGAAATAGCCCTCCAAATTATTCAACTTAGGGCAGACACCGGGTTCAATTCATATGCTACTGGCTGTCACTTAGTGACGCCGGTATTGAAGATTAAAAGTCGTCATGGACCCAGTGACGCATGCACTAAACCTTCTTAGCCACTCAAGTTTCTCTCAACAGAAGTTTGTTTCATTCTCACAGGGAACCCTACGTAAACTATTGGCTTTCTCTTAGAGATCGCTGGTATTGAAGAAGGAGACCCTCTCCCTAGTCTCCGCTCAGGAAAACCAAAACGCACTATTGAGTCTAGAGCCATGAGATTCATCAAAAGATCTCTTAGGTACACTTGACATTTCATCACTTGATGTTCAACAATAAGAACATCAATGGTACGTTATCGAGTCCTTGACAGATCTTAGCAATCTGTCGAGAACATTTATGAGAGGTTCACATCTGTGATCCTCAGTGATTGAATAGAAACTCCTGCCAGGGTCAACATCAAACAGCCCTGACAGCAGGTCACTTCGGTAACTCCCCGTGGATTACGCGTAGTGTGTCTCAAACGGTCTACAGTCGTGAGGTGATGCTTCGGTGTACCTCAGCGACTCATTTGAACTGTAGGTGTACTTCGGTACATCGTGTTATCTCACTTGTGGGACTCCAGTTTAGGAACGGCCTTTGTAAGAATTAGAGTTGTGTTTTCACACTATGCTGTTAACACTCTCGAAGTTCAAACTTGTAAGTTCCGGAATCCGCTTATTACTAACCGTTTTCATGTTTACTTCTTATGGAAGCTCTGGAGCGGACTGATCGTGCAGATTCTTCACATGCTCATGCCAACATCATCACTAATGGAAGTTCTATCTTAAAGCAACACAAAAGTCAGAATGATTCTTCGTCGAATCAAAGGATCTACAAAGTTAAAGACTTATTGAACTTCATCAGTACTGAAATCCAACGTCAAAGAGCGTGTGAGCATGTTGAAGAATGACGTGGAGACACTGGAGCAACGAAGCAGATCTGAGGCAGACTTGATGCAGACAACAACATACTATCACTTCCATCACAAAGAACAATGATCAAAGAACAAAGTTAAAGATGACGTCAAAGCAAAACTGTTTAAAGAAAACAATTTCTCTACACTGTGGAGATTGTTCAAATCAAGGCAATTCTTCTCACAAGAAAGAAGAATGTCAGAAGACGTCAAAGCTACTATTACATCAAAGCCTTCACCGTTCATATTCATTCATCACCAAAACTTAGGGGGAGATTGTTGGAATCACTCCTAGACCTTAATCAAGTGTTAGTAATTCATATGTAATAGTTAGCTTAATTATGGCCTTTATGTTTGTTATTAGCCTTAAGCTTATGTAGAAGGCCCATGAGCTTAGGCCCAAGCCCATAGGAGAAAGGATGGGAACTAGGAGTGTTACCCTAGCTTCCCTCCTATATATACCATGTAATAACCCTCACTTGAGGGTTGGTTGTTCATTTTATTCACTCTCTTTCACTCTACGCCTAACCGTGCTACTCTTAACACGTGTGTGTGTGTTTAAACGTGTTCAACCAATCTCTTCTCCTCTCTATTTCTTGTATTGATGCTTGTGTTGTAAAACTAGTGAACTAACATCTTCAAAGTCCGCATTGATTTGTACTTTTAGTGGAGGCCTTTAACTGATCCACATCTTTGATGATCTTCGAGCTTTCATTGAGATCATCAGCCACAACAAATCTCTGGATCACCCTTTATTGTGTTGCCATCATGTGAAGTTGTGACTTTCGGACCAACATGCTCACACTTTCAGGATCATGACATCTTTCCATCAGAGTAGCGGAAGCTTTACTGGTTCATGATATTTGCAGCAGCGTAGCAGAAGCATAATATAAAAATATCAGAGCCAGGTTATGTAGATATGCACCAGTCATGATTTCTTCAATAAAGTGTGGATGCTGTGAGCATGCGGCTTTGGATTGAATCCTCAATTCTGATCAGCTGCAACCGTCCAAGTGTACCTGCAAACAGCAGTTAGCAATAAAACACACGAAAGTGTCTTTGATCACTTTCGTTGAATTGAGGTACACGGCCTACGGTTCCCCGTTGATCAGTACAAGTACTACCTGTAATCAGGTAGGATTCCTAAGAATCTCCTTGACAGGGTTTCGCAGCTGTTCTAGCTGTTCTCAAACTGGAACGTCTTAAAGAAGACAACACCGAGTGAGTGAACCAGCGAATTGAGATTCACTGATTGATGAAAAATTGATTTGAAAACAATCGCGTATTGCTTGAAGAAAGAGTTTTGCAATACGACGAAGGTTTTATAAGAAAGATCAATTTTCAATAAAAAATACCTTTTGTATTTGAAAGAGAATACGCATTCGATGTGCTAGAGAGAAGAAGAGATTCGCACATCGAACGGTTTTTCCAAAAGTATTTTTTTTTTCAATCAGAGATACTTTTTGAATTTGAAAAATGAATACACATTCGATGTGCTATAAAAAAGAAGATTTGCACATCGAACGGTTTTTCCAAAAGTATTCGTCAATTCATTTCCTGGACCAAGGTTGATTCAAGAATGAATCGCCCCATTGTTTCTGTCCAGTTGTCACAAGCTTGATCTTTTAGAAAAGACCTCACATGTCATCCACAAAGAGCTTGTTTGATGTTGGCTCTAGAAGGATTTCCATCTTCATCGTGAATATTTTTACATATCACTTAGATGTTCTGGCAATACCACAAGGATAATGCGTAGGACTCTTAATATATTCTTACTTTCCACATTGTGTGAAACAGCAAGTCTTCATTAATTTTGTGTCCTAATGAGATATTGTGGACGATCTCTTGGCTCTAGACTCAATAGTGCATTTTTGGTTCCTATGTCAGAGACTAGAGAGAGGGTCTCCTTCTTTAATATCAACAATCTCTAAGAGAAAGTCGATAGATTATGTAGGTTCCCCGTGAGAATGAAACAAGCCCTTTTAAGAGGAACTTGAGTAGCTCGGGAAGTTTAGTGCAGTGCGTCACTGGGTCCATGACGTCTTGTCTTCAATACCAGTGTTACCTTGGTAACAACCAGTAGCATATGTATTGAACCCGGTTTCTTCCCTAAGCTTGAATTATTGGAGGGCTATTTCTTTTCACCCTTTTCATATTCATTTCTTTTTCATTCTTTAACCCCTTCAGTGCTTACCGAGACTTCATTACTAGAACCTTGTTGGGTTTGTTCCAGTACTAGCTCTGTCTCAGTCGGCACTTGTCACACCCCCAAATTACCTGTTTTGCAGCGGAATGGAATTCCTGGGGATTGACTGTCATAGCATCACAATCACAGTTATATTGAACGACCTAAAGTGTCGTTTGGAAAACACATCGTTTGATTTAATAAAACAATCAGAGTTTACAAAGTGTAGGTCCCAAATGAAAATCATCTTGTGCGGAAATAAGTTTGTTACAATTCAAACGATGTTTTAAAGTTCATAAAACCCAAGTGAGACGCGTCGTCACCGCGACTCTATGATGTGTCCAAATGCATGCCATGAAGTGAATGCCTTAGATACCTGAGATAAAACATGCTAAAAAGTGTCAACACAAAGGTTGAGTGAGTTCATAGGGTTTGTGTTGAAATGTAAAGCCTTTCAAAAATCGTTTATGCAGCAAAGGCATTGTAAATCCACCCAGTTCCAAGTTCCGCCCATACAAAACTTGCAACCTGTGTATTCACAACCCACTGCCAAAATGTGTATAGTTTATGTTCAAACACATGATGTCAAATGAATTCACAATAGTACCTAACTCGACGTAGAACGATAGCACTTAATCAATAAAACTAGACTTAATGTATCAGTAGTCAACTGATTTAGAACGTTATACGACGATGTATCAGTAGTCAACTGATATAGAACTTTATACGACGATGTATCAGTAGTCAACTGATTTGGAACGTTATACGACGATGTATCAGTAGTCAACTGATTTAGAACGTTATACGACGTAGAACTATAGCACGCAAACAAGAACAATTGATATAGTATAACATTTGATTTAGAAACAATGGTGATCATGATAGAGTTTAGCCTTAAAAATCTAAAGTACTTGTGAAAAATAAATGAGCATGTATCTCCCCCAAAAGTAATTCAAAACAATTAAAAGAGTAGGGGCTATGACTCACAGTAGTCCTTAAAAGTTTAGAGTAACTATGAAAGTAAATGAAAATAGTTGAGCATGTATCTCCCCCAAAACAGTTATGAAAGCAAGTAAAAGTAGGGGCTATGAAACTCACTTGGACAATAATGCGATGGCAAAAGTGGATACACTGAAATGTAGCGTGAATCTCGAAAATGACCTATTATGAATGATATGATACGTAATGAGTTATGATGTAATGTTATGCATGCATTTCGTATGTTATTTATACCATTTGTGAGTTTTGAAAATAATACTTATCGTTGAAAAATATTCTTTTGACGTCTTGACCATTCTTAAATCACTTTACAAGTTTTTACGTCAAAATGTCATCCTACAATGGTTTTATAATGATTTATAGTGAAATTATCACTTTTCGTCGTAAAATAATGTCGTCGGAAATTTCATAAAAGTGACAAAAATGGCTTTGAAAAACTAGTCGTAAAATGGTGTACGTCGATCGTTAGGAAACGAACTCGACGGTTTTGGAAAGCTTGTATCAAAATCTAAAAGTTTCAGTTCAGGAGTTTTCGACATAAAAGTCTCGAACATAAAGATAATAAGGGTTAAAGATGGTGATTTTGTCTAATTGTTGTGTAAAAAGTGAGTTTCGGCCAAGTTTAAGCATCCGCAAATAATTTATTAAAACTCCGCTATACAAACGGTTGATCGTTTTGAAAAATATGCTTGGTGATCTTGATTTTTCTAGAAGACATTTCGTTTCAAAAAGTTCTACATCATAGTTAAAAACAGCCGTCAACATGGTCATTTTAGTTACCGTAACACTTATCTCGTAAAAATAATATAGTTTTTCTAAAAATAATAGTTACGGCAAGTTTATGAAAACGTGCATATCTTAGTCGTTTCAAATCCGTTTTCTACGTATTATATGTCCTTAGCTTCGTATCAAAGTATACTAATATATTTTTGACAAGTCGAAATAATTTATGAAGCTTAAGGCTCGTTTTTGACTCGAATAAAGTAAAAATAACTTGCTGAAATTTCTGAAAAAATATATATTTCGTCGTCAAACTTTAAAAATTCATAACTTCTTCGTTATAACTCCGTTTTTATCCGTTCAAGCGGCCACGGATTCGTTTTAAAGTATATTTTCTAAATATCAAGGCCAAAAATTCGTGCCTACTGTCGGATTTTCCAGAAAATCGAAATAAGGACAGACCAATTTATATACTTGTCGAAAATAGTTTTTCTCGTACTAAACCTATTCCAATCCCTTCAAATCAACTCCAAAGCTAATCTAATCCTACCATACACCTTCTTAGGGTGTCATGGGTTCCTAAACATCATCAAGACCAACATATACCAAGGGAATAATTATAGGATGACTTTTATATATATATAACACTAAAAATCATGTAATAATGGTATAAACAACACAAGTCATGCATGTTTGCTCCAAAAATGAAGAGATACTTATGAAATGAAAAGGAAAGATGAAAAAATATAAATGATATGCTTACATGTTAATATGATGAGGTGCAAAGAACAAGGTTTAGCCTAAACACTCTAGGTTTTTATTTCAAAACCTTAATAAGAGTGTGATTCTAGATTGTTTAAACTCTTGAGCTTGAAAAATTGATGATCCCTTGTACACCTCCTTGAATGGCCGGTTTAGAGAGAAGAAACAAAGAGAAAAAAATAATTTTACTAACTCTTGAAATGATGTGAATGAATGAATTGTGAAAAGGAAGATTGTGTATAAGTATAACCATTACCAATCAATAAATGCTTTCCCCCCCCATAGGGCCGGTTTTTGGGGAACTATGTTTCTCAAAATATCTTTTTTTTTCTTTCTAAAATGTATAAGTAATTGTTAAAAATGTAAGTAAAGTGTGTAATTAAGTAAAAAGTGTAGTAACTTGTACATAGTTGTGAATTTAGAATAGTAGGAACTAAAATAAGTTTTAAGGTATCAAAGTAAAGTATATTGTAGTTATAAAAATTGTAAAATACATTTCTTGTAAAATTTGAGTGATAAATTAATTATCGTACAGTTTTTAAGAAAAGTGTCGTAATAATATAACTTTAACGATTTATATACAAAATAAATTTAAAACACTAGGTAAACTCAAAATATAGTTTTTATAAACTAAATGTAAGTATAAAAATATATCGGGATCATTTTTGGAAGTATCGGTTTAAATATTCAAAATAATAACTCACGCGATAACGTTTATTTAATATAAAATATACGCGGTTGATGTGAAATGAAATGTCGTGAATGAACTATCATGATGCAAATGATGCTAATGAAATGTAGACTAGACTTAGTCCATATGAAATGTTCGTGATGATATGATCATGAATTCGCCGCTAAACCCTTAAGGTTACGCGAATTTGGAACACGCAAACCTAGTTTACGATAAATGTTGAAATAGTGAAACTTGAGAAATGACCTGAAATTGCGAGTTGTCACAGCACTCTTCCCATATTCTCATTTTTCTCCTTTTTTTCATCATACCAAAGGACTTCTACACTATCTAGTGGATTGTCCCTGGGTAGATCCCTCCGGCTCTGGCGGGATCGTGGGAACTAATACCTAACCTCACCAACCTTATAACTCCATACATAAAGTAAAATGGTCGGTCTTTTGGTACAGTTCATTCTTCCGTGAAACCAATTGAAAAATCATTTTGAAAATTAATCAAGGTACTTGTGATATAATATCAAAGCATTTTGTACCTTAATTGTTTTGATCATTTAGAAATGCTCCCCCTCAACATGTGCATAAGATTTTGAAATTGTTTAGCACATGGAGGCAAGAGTTCTTTGAAATAATTTCTTGATCACAATTTGCATAGAAAAATCCATTTGATTTTCTTGGTAAATTCTCCCTCTCAATATGTGCTTTGGATATTTGAAATCATTTTATCACATAGAGGCAGGAGTTCTTTAAAGTACTTCCACGATCACGAATGCCATAGAGAAAACCTTTAAAACTCAATCAAGGTACTTATGATAAAACATTTAAACCTTTGTACCTTGATAGTTTATTTTCATTAGAAATGCTCCCCCTCAATATGTGCTTCGAGATTCGAAAGCGTTTAGCACATATGGGAGAGCTGCATGCACAATTGAATCAAACGATCACCTTTTATCAAATTTCATATTAAATCACAAATTCTCCCCCGATCAAAAATATCAAACCCTTTGAGATTTTGGATCCCAAGTGATTTAATAAGGTTTAGAAAACATGGGAGAATATGTGGCCTAGTTTAAATATTCATCTTGTTTTTGGATAAATACTCCTCCTCAATCATGTGCATCATATATTGAAATCGTTTGGCACATGGAGCCAGGAGTGCCTTTAAAGGACTAAAACTGATTTGAGATTTAAATCACGATCTCTCCCCCGATCAAAAAATTCAAACCAATTAAGATTTGTGATCCCAATTGATTTAAATCATTTAGAAAAGTTTGGGGAAAGACATGGCAACATTTAATTTTGAAAAATGACTGATAAGGATCAATTTAAGACATTAAAGATTGTTAGTGTCAGGTATGATAGTTTTTAAGAGATCTTTAAGTAAAATAAAACAATTTCACAATCAAACAAGAACATAAAAAATTTCATTTTGTAAGATCTTTAAGTTTTAAAGAAAATCATACCATGACATAACATTAAATCTTTAGATCACCACTTTGTTTTTGTACAAACCGGACTTTTATGAAGAAATATCGTTTGAAAATATTTTATTTTAAATCACTCACCCCCTCAATCGATGACCGTAGTCGATGATTGAGTGACTTAAGTTTTGATAAAATGAAGTCCGGTGATTTTCAAAATTAACTCCAATTTATTTGCAAAACCAATATTTTTCCATTTTTCAAAACAATATTATTTAAAAAAATGTTATCATCACGATTAATCCTGCACAAAGATACGTTAGGTGGTGTAGAAGTTGCTTCTGTTGTTGCTGTAAGGCTCGAAGAAAACCATCTGCTAAAGCAGTGAGACTTTTTACGTTGCATTTTTTCATGCCAACTGAGGTCAAATTAAGCTTCGTTTCTTCATTTGATGATGAAGAAAACCATCTGCTGATGCACCGAGACCTCTTACGTTGCATTTTTTCATGCCAACTCTCCATAGAAGTCAAATTAAGCTCCGTTTCTTCATTTGTCAACCCAAGATATAGTTACCCTTTCTTTGCGACATCCAATCATCTTCAATTGTGGGATCCGGATCGGGAACATTCTTATATACCAATATACCTGCATACGTTAGTGAACACACATACAAATATATGGTGGTCGACATCACCCAAACAACAATCGACTAATAAAAGTCAATCCAACATATCAATCAGATCATAAAAGGCATGGGAATAATGTGTTCATCAAACTTTAATCATCTAATCCTAACAATCATATCCTAGGCAGCTAGTCCTTCAACGTAGGTTAACATGTTTTACATTTAAGTATGTAGGATAATTAGATAAGTCCGTTAGATGATATAGATTTGAAAACATTCTCCCCCTCAATCAATGACTTATTTTTCTGAAAAGTTTAAAAGCGCTGAAGTCATTGATTGAGTTTTCAATTTTTACAAAAACTCTGAATCTGATAGATTTACAAGCAACTCATTTACCACCATTTTTTGAAAACAACAAATATTTTTCTGAAGAATTTATAGAAGGAAAAATATTTGTGTAGGAACAGCAGTCCTTCGACATAATTTCCTCATTTGTTTTAGGATAAGTGCACGAATTTTTAGAAAATTGGTTTAGCGCAGCACTTTCCTTCTTTGAAGAAAGGGTTGCTATCGGAAATAATAGCAAACCATACTTTAAGCACGGGTCACAGTCAGAAGTAACTGCAAGCCATAGTTTTAGGCACGGGTTACAGACTGAAATAACTGTAAGCCATATTAAGAGACATGTTTTGAAAAGAAATATTTACACCTCCTGCTCGAACTTCATCTATGGTCCCGTGCCATTATTGAATGACATTTCTAAGACCGCAAATGTTATCGATACTAGAAGACATGTCTTGAGAAAACATATTTTTGGAATTTTTCAACTTTTTCTGATTTTTATGGGGTTTTGTTGGTTTTATATTTTTCTATTTTGCTTTTTGATGGTTTTATATTTTTGTATTTGGTTTTTCTGATAAATATATACACAGATAGTTTAGATGATATAGATTAAGAAGATGATGATGATACGAGTACCGAGATAAGGATATCGAACAGCCCCGTTGTAGAAGATATAAATCGTCATCTCTTAAACTTTCACCACCAAAGCTTCTGAGGCTCCAGAATAGAAGATAGAACATGAGCCTTTGAGAAAGAGAGACTTTGGCTGCTTCCCCCCAAACCGAAAATCCATTAGATGAACAGATTCGAAGCTTTATTTCAAGCTTGCCTTAGCCAGGTGCACGAAGAAGCACACCATTATTGTAAATCCCGCTCGAGGTTATACCATCCAATAGAAGAACAGCAAGGTATCATCCCACATATGAATATCTCTTCTCAAATTTCATTCCACTGAAGTCAGAAGCAATCCATTCCAAAAGGTGTCAAGAGACCACTTCCCCCACGTAGTTAAATTGATGCAGTCAGTCTCTTAGACTAGAGCTCACGAACCCAAATACACATATACCCGAAGACATAGAAACTTATACCATCGAAGTAGCAGATTAAGTCCGATAGCCAAAGAATAACCCCGATGTATACTTTTCTCTCCCCCTGAAGAAAGTGTATGAAGCTCAAGAACCCGAAGTACCCGAATGCCCAAAGAGAGAATAACTGATAACATTGAAGAAGCAGGCCGAATCACTGATTATCTCTGCGGAGGACTATCTCTGCGGATTTCAACTCCGGAATAAGTGATTGTATCTTTGAATCACTGATTAAGCACTCAAGTGAAACAGCTGAGCGTCCCCAATGTACACAATCTCTCTCCCCTGATGATTGCGATAGCATCGAAATCATCACACACTTGTGTACCTTTTTTATCATCAGAAACTAACTCTTCCATCTCTTCCCCCAAATAGTTGGAATAATAACACTAAACACCTTGATGAGTAAAACCTTGAGTTTCTCTGCGGTCATGACATTCGTCTTCCCGGGATATCTTCAACCACTTAGAAGAATTAAGTTCATCAAGTTTACTCGCGTTTAGATGCTTGTCTCCTTCCCCCTTGCTGGTTTTGATACTTCAGAATCAGCAACACATTGTAAGCCCATAAACTCGAAGTCTTTTGAGAAGAACGTCATTAGCTCAGATGTATCTGTGAGAATCAACTTGCTGAAGAATGTGAGCAAGTCTAATTGGGGATTAAATCTGACATTACACTCTCCCCCAATTAGTGCTCTCCCCTAAACTGACAATCTGTTTGACAAATGCTCAGATTAAGAAGAAGTCTTTAGATCGTTAAATGAAACTCGTCTTTAGTCTTCTAACATGTAGCAGAAAATGTAGAACAGACTGTAGACTCGACCTTCTTCAAGATTGTCCAATTTGGGAATAGAAAGTCAACATCTTCAACTCACCAAATGCTTTCCAGTTAACTTACTAATAGCAAATCTCCTTAACTAAGATCCCTCCCAATCAAACAAGAACAGAAAGATGTTCATCAAATAAATCAGCCCAGCAACTAGAAGCACTTTGTCATTAATCAAATCAGCCCATGTGAAGATGTTAACCAACGGCTCTTAGAAGAAACTCCATGTAAAGATGACCCGATAAGAAGAAGCTCGGTTCTTACATGAGTTTGGAGCCGTTTGACCATTTATTCTCATATATCAATCATCATGCAGTAGTTTCACACTTCTTCTCCCCTTCAAGAATTGCATACGTAGTTGCCATTCTTGATTAAGCAAGTGAATATCTTCAACAATGTAGTCTATTCACACTTCTCCCCCGCAAAATTAGCACAGGATGTCGCCATCGTCATTATAGTTGAGCAAGTGGAATAAGAAAACAATCAACAGTAGCCCGGTTTACTTGATAACTGAAAGCGCGTGGAAAAAGTATGAAGCATGTTGATGAGAATGGTCATTAATGAGAAGATTTCTCTTCTTCCGAAGATAAAGCGCACTGACACGTACACTTTTCTTTTCTTTAGAGAACGAGGCTTGAACTGATGTGTTCAAACGTCATTAATCTCTCTCATTTCATCATCTCTTGGCAAAACATGTAATCACTCCATTATCATTCAGTAGGCTCTTTGTTGTGACAGCTGATAGAATAAACCCAATATGATGAATTTGACCCTGAAGTAAACTAACCCGAACTCGTGACTTAAACTTGCACATATGTAACAAAGAGCGGTGCCGATTTCCATTAGCATCTCTAAGTACTTTCTAAGTACTCCATACTCTTCAACCAACCAACCATCAAGTATAAGACGTACATCACCTCTTGAAAATCCACAATTGAATGTGGCACTGAGCACTACAACGTAACTCCTTAAAGTGATAGTTATTTTGTGGTGATAAGAGCCCAATTCCCCCAAGTGGTAAAAGAAAAAGAAAAAGTCACCCAACAATAACTCGATTTCCAAGTCTTCGTTTTTGATAATAAGCTTGAACAAGGATCATGAAGAATCTTCATCCAACCATCCCCGATACCTTCAGATACTAAGTACACTCGCCCGTGATATTTCACTTCAACCTCAAATAAATAATAGTGAATTAACGCCGTTGTCACATCTTGTGGTTTAAAGCTCAAATCTAGCCTCCTTTGACGTTTTAAGTGAACTATGATAATGGTTTTCAACCCGACCATGGTTAAAAGCACATAACCCTGTAAAACCATGTAATAACCAAGCTGCCATGACAAAAATCCAAACACACATCCAATTCATGAAGTACACCCTTTTATCTATTCTTCGAAACAGAAACCGTAGCACCAGCATCAAATAGGATCCCGAAATACTCTTTCCTTTCTCCAAGATGGTTCCATCATTACGGGATTTTACAACTCTATGGTTTAAACCGAGAAATAGTTTCTTTCGCGGGATTTTACAAAACCAAGAATAAACCGTAAGATAGATCCGGAAATGCACTTTACAATTACCAGGATGTTTTCATTGTCACGGGATTTTACAAGTCTATGATTTAAACCAAGAAATAGATTCTTTCGCGAGATTTTACAAAATCAAGACAAAACCGTAAACAATGTCAGCTTGAATGTGATATGACAACTTTGGTTTCAGTGAATATCTGTTTTAGGGGAACATGCAGCGGTTCATCAACGGTTCATAATCCAACATCAACAATATAAACACTTTGGTAAACACATCATTCACGCATTCTGTCGGCTATTGCAGTGACAACATGGTGAAGTATACCCGATATGCCAAACTTGATCATGAAGTGAAATTCCCCAGATTTGTTACTTAAACTTGTACTAATCCTTGTGAAGAAGAAACGGTGTACCCAATGTACAAAACCTCTTGACGTATCCTCAACTGCGTGAGGCACCTTAGTGACAGTTACTTTGTGGGTTAAGTGAGAAAGAATGAGAAAGAATCACAAAGGTAACTAAATAGCCAAGTATTTATCACATCCAATAAACGCCCAAACAAGTCATCTTCGCGGAATAAGTAATGCCGTAGAAGACGAAATAAGTAAACGTGCCCGAAAAACCTCACTTCAGATGTGTTATATTGTTTCTTTATGAGTTCGAATATTATTGAAGCTTGGCTTCGAAAATGATCTATGAGGACAAGGTTCAATTAAAACAGTCTTAAAAGATTGAAACTAATCTGAGATCTATGTTGTAAATGTTTCTTTTGATTCTTGTTTGGTTGAGAGTTGGGGAGAGATGGTGAGGGTCCATTGTTGAGTCTAGATTAGGTTAAGGTTTGGTTTTGATTGTGTCAGATCTGGAGTTACATCTTCGATTCATATCTTTATTATTTTTAATAACATGGACTGAGGATGGATGGTTACAGAATTCTTGATGTTAGTATATGGTATTATTTGTGGTTGAGTCAGTTTTGGTATTAGGTATATGTGGTCGTGGTCATTCCTTCTTCATCATTTCTGTCGTGACAAGTCGCTAGCTGAGTTTTGTGTCAAGCCGCTATTGACTTGAGTTGACTAAAGAGTCAACTCGCTTTAGACAAAAGTGACAACTTGCTTCATTTTCTGTTAACAAATCGCTACATGAGTCCAAGTCGCTACATGAGTCCAAGTCGCTACGACTTGTAAAGATAAGTCGCTTATGAGATTCATAGTATCTGTACATGTTTAGTGACAACTCGCTACGACTTGTAAAGACAAGTCGCTATACAAAAATGCAGCACAACTCGCTACCAAGAATATGACCACAAACCGCTATCTTTTCAGACTCAGAAAAACTGATACAACTTATTAATGAAAACTGTTAATGGCAAGAACAATTTGACCAGAAAGCGTATTAATCAGATCCAACAAAAACAGTTGTAAGACTTCTAACATTTTGACCTTATTTCATGCCAGAATCTGATGACCTCAAAAATAGGGACAAAGTTGTTAAAACTTAAACAACATAAAAATAGATTAAAACTTGTACATAACTCATAGAGCCAACTGATTAAAGGAAAAGTGCCATAAAACCAGTAACAAACACAACTTGACACCAGATTCGAGCTTGTTAAACCATTCAAACAGTAACAATCATCACACAACACCGCATACAAGTCGCATGAAAAACCGCTAAAAAAACCATGAAAAGAACGACCCGAATCAACACAAACAACAAAACCTAGGCTCTGGTACCAATTGTAGGATCGTAAATATTGTGTTGATGATTCGGGTGGTCTTGGATGATGGAGATACATGTTAGCCATTTAGAGAGAGAAAGATAAGAGATGGGTGTTCTAGTTAGAGACTTGCTTTACAAAAATGAAATGTTAGATTATGAGAAGCACCACCCATTCCAAGGATGGAAGGGGTATTTATAGTTACAGACATAACGACCTCCTGACGGCCTGTGGATCAGGTATACAGTGGGTAAAGACTCGTCCTTCCTCCACGGTGTTACACTACGCTAAACTAGGCTAATAACTAACTAATAAAACAGTAAATAACGATACGTCTATGAGCTAACATATGCTAGACTATAATTGGGGTGACCGACACTTTAACATGGAATTTCCAATTCATAACAAAAAGCTTCCATACAACCATCAAATATACATCAAAACACAAAAAAAAACTTCCAAATCTTCCTATTCTTCATCTTCAGACTCATCAACTTCATCCAAGTCTTCCAAGAACTCCTCCTTCTCCAACAGACTCCGACGACATAGCACCAAAAGCTGAGCCAACAAATCAATCTTCCTTCGATCCTTCAACTGTATCTCACGAAGAGCAAACTCACCAGTTGCTGCAACAGCGTTGAAACGAGTAAACAACCTACCAGTCTCATCAATTGTTTGTTTCTTTTTGGCAACAACTTCCCTCAGCTGGCTACTCTCTTCTCCCATCCGCTCGATAAAACTTTTCTCCTCTGCTATGTCGTGCAAGATCAACGACCTGAAAGCATCACTAAGCTTGCCGGATTCAGTGGCAGCTTTCATTTCATCGATGTTAGGTGTGGAAGACATTTTAAGATTAGGGTTAAATTATGGATAGTTGTGTGTTGATATTATGGTTAGGTAAGTATAAATAATTACAATGTAGTAACTCACAATTTGCACAAATAATCACAAAAAAAACACACAAGAGGCATTGGAAAATTTATTTTGGGTGTTACTGTAGCCCTTTCATATTCTTCCATGCATAAATGTGATATGCAGTATTTAGGAAGATATCTAATATTGCAATTTAAACCATTCATTTTTTCATTGGATCTAAACCAGCCCCTATATACACAATGCATTACCATTAACATCCTAATCTTTTAAATAATAATAATAATAATAATAATAATAATAACTTATAGATTATCTTTATATTTATATTCTAACAATTCCGGTTTGTGTTAATTGAAACTTTAAATAAAAGTAAACTAATTTAAATACAACAAGTTTATCATTTGCCATGAAATAAATATATATTTCTTTGACATATCATCATCCCAAACACAAACAAAACATTCTAATTATTAGAACCAACAAAAGTACCTAAATTCAAACAACTACTTAAACTCATTCATCTTAATAGCATTAGCTTCTTCCTCACGGGCACCAACTTTCGCTTCATCTAACAAATAGTTTAACTCTGCAAGCAATAACCGATGCCTCTTTTGGGTTTTTCTTAAAGCTTCAAGTGACTCCAAAGCAACCCAGTTAGCACCATAAGCTTCCATGTTTGCCATCATGGTATGGTTCTTCGCTATTACCCGCCTCAAATGTTGGCAACAACCAAATAACATTTTGGATAATGCATCATCTTCACTTGCCTGTTGCACAAACCACAAACGCATGCAATTATGCAATTTTGAAGAACCAGCAACATTCGATAAATTAACTATCAACTCGAAATTTGCCATTGAAAATAAAATATATAAAAAACCAAATGGTTCTATAACTCATTATGAAATAAGCACCAAATAAATAGGCCAAACATTATTTATGTAACATACTAATATTAAAGTATTACATATGAAAAGTCTCTTTTAAATATATCATATTAACATAAACCTCTTCACATGTACTCTTATAAGGTTAATTAACTATCTAAAATAATAGGAACCTAAATTAATTAATGAGTTTTGTTCAATAATATGCCATGGTACAAAAAGTTGTGTTAATTATTGATGATAAGATGTACTCTTACAAAAAGTTTGAAAATTAGTTACATGTCAACTGCAATACATCGACCAAAATCAAAGTTAGTCATCTTTACAATGTAGCACATTGACCAAAATCAAAGTTAGTCATCATTACTATGTAGTCATCTACAGTAGAACTGAAGAAGACTAATCTTGCTTTATAGACACTACAACTTTGGCAAACAATGAATGCGGTGGTTATTAATTTGCGAACCATGCAAATTTGCATAACGAAACCGACGTAAACATTACCCGACAAGGTTACAACAACATTACGCAACAAGAATTTACCTCGGACCTATTGCGTAATCAAAATTACTACCGCAAAGACCATGACAATTACAACTCAGCAATTTACTCAAACATTAGGCAATCAAAACTTGGATACAGTTCGTGT
Source organism: Chrysanthemum seticuspe (assembly GCA_019973895.1). Lineage (NCBI taxonomy): Eukaryota > Viridiplantae > Streptophyta > Magnoliopsida > Asterales > Asteraceae > Chrysanthemum > Chrysanthemum seticuspe. Next base: position 269,240,293 of record BPTQ01000004.1, read on the forward strand.
GCATCGCTATTAAAATATTAAATAGACTACTTAAAATACAAAACTTATGATAACATCAATTGCAATACCTTACATGTAACTACTTGCATATAATACTACGTAAAAAACACGTATACATTCAACCCTTACCCAATCGGTGCAACGCACGGGTTTTTGTAACCTCGTTTGACTAAAAGTTGGGTGTTCTCATCTTTTAAGCAACATAAATTCCATATTATTTGGTTTATGTATACATTAATGAAATTATCAAATTAAAGTCTAATTAAACTACTCATCAAGATCATGAAAGAAACAAAACACAAACTTTCTTCTTTTTCCAACAACAACGACTTTACATGTTTAACACACTAATCATATAAATACATGTTTAAGTGTTTAACACACGAATCATATAACAAAATCAATTGGCCCCATGTTTCATGTTGACCTATAAACGAAAGAATAGTGTTAAATAGACTAAAAAATATGTCTAAACACATATTTAACACGCTAATCATTTGACGCTTGTTATATATATTGTTTTTTCAAATTCTCATCAATCATTATTCAAATCAACCAATCGCATCATTAAAAAAAGAGTAAATTACACCGTTCGTCTATGTGGTTTGCTCCAAATCACACCGGTAGTCCCTGTTCTTTTTTTTTTTTTTTTTGCTTTTTTGCTCCCTGTGGTTTACATATTGCACGCTGTTAGTCCTTATCGCTAACTGCCGTTATCTTTTTCGTTATCTCAATGGCACCGTTAGTCCTAACCAAGCGATCACTTGCAGCGTTAGTCCTTTATACTAACGACCGTTAATAACTCCAAAATTTTATTAAAAAAAATTCTTTTCTACGCGGTTTTTATCGTTTTCGCCCGTTTTCTTACGTTTTCATGCGTTTTTGTCCGTTTATATACGTTTTCGTCTACTTTTTCTACGTTTTTCTTACGTTTTTGTCCGTTTTTATACGTTTTCCTTAGTTTTTTACACTTTTCTACGTTTTTCTTACGTTTTTGTCCGTTTTTATACGTTTTCCTTACTTTTTTTACGCTTTTGTCCGTTTTTCTTACGTTTTTGTCCCTTTTTATACGTTTTCCTTCGTTTTTTTACGCTTTTGTCCGTTTTTCTTACGTTTTTGTCCGTTTTTATACGGTGTAATTTAAAAAAAAATGACGTTTTTTTTAATCTGAATTTTTTTTTCCGATTTAAAAAAAATACGTTTTTTTTAATCTGATTTTTAAAAAAGTTTTTTACGATTTAAAAAAAATACGTTTTTTTTAATCTGATTTAAAAAAATCGGAAAAAACTTTTTTTAAAATCAAGTTTTTTAAAAGATTACGTTTTTTGTAAAACCGGAAAAACCTTTTTTATAAATCAGATAAAAAAACGTAATTTTTTTTAAATCGAAAAAAACTTTTTTAAAAATCAAATTAAAAAAACGTATTTTTTTTAAATCGGAAAAAACTTTTTTTTAAATCAGATAAAAAAAACACGCAATTTTTTTTAAATCGGAAAAAACTTTTTAAAAAATCAGATTAAAAAAAAGGTATTTTTTTTAAATCGGAAAAAAAATCAGATTAAAAACAACGTCATTTTTTTTTTAAATTACACCGTATAAACACGGACAAAAACGTAAGAAAAACGGACAAAAGCGTAAAAAAACGAAGTAAACGTATAAAAACGGACAAAACATAAGAAAAACGGACAAAAGCGTAAAAAACGAAGGAAAACGTATAAAAAGGGACAAAAACGTAAGAAAAAGGGACAAAAGTGTAAAAAAACGAAGGAAAACGTATAAAAACGGACAAAAACGTAAGAAAAACGGACAAAAGCGTAAAAAAAGTTAGGAAAACGTATAAAAACGGACAAAAACGTAAGAAAAACGTAGAAAAAGTAGACGAAAACGTATATAAACGGACAAAAACGCAAGAAAACGGGCGAAAACGATAAAAACCGCGTAGAAAAGATTTTTTTTTAATAAAATTTTGGAGTTATTAACGGTCGTTAGTATAAAGGACTAACGCTGCAAGTGATCGCTTGGTTAGGACTAACGGTGCCATTGAGATAACGAAAAAGATAACGGCAGTTAGCGATAAGGACTAACAGCGTGCAATATGTAAACCACAGGGAGCAAAAAAGCAAAAAAAAAAAGAACAGGGACTACCGGTGTGATTTGGAGCAAACCACAGGGACGAACGGTGTAAATTACTCTTAAAAAAATTATAACACCGGAGAACAAGACCATAATAGAGCAAACTAAAACATTGGAAAGTAGAACCAATAACTACCAAATTGAAGGCTGAAACAAAGCAAAGTATATCAAACCAATGAACCAATTTAAGCAAGCAATTAAAAAAAATCAAACTAAATCTATGAAGCCAATTCTAAACCTAAATCAAAATAACCCAAACCAAACATTGATGACAACAAACTAAACCAATAATAAATTTATCATCTAGGAAATCAACGGTACGTTCGACAAACCAATATCTCTATGTAAAAAAACCAGATGACAAAATCCTCCATATAGAATGTGAATATATGTATATATACGCTACAATCCAAAAATCAAGATGATCTAATGATTAATTCATGTGTTACACCAAATTTCCCACAACTTCGCTGGTAGTAACGATTGAAAACACAACAACTTCACTGTTAGTAACGATTGAAAACACCACAACTTCGTTTGATTTTTGCAAGTTTCCAAAATCTGATTGCATATTTGAATGGTCAAAAGCTAGATCTACGTCTTTAGAACCTACAATAAGACTTTAAAAATAGAAAAAACGCATTTTGCGGTGCGATTTCGGTTTTCACCGATTAATCGTACTGAACCACTCTGTCATATTCAAATATCTTTTTTCTTTATTTTTTTTAAATTAACTCACTAAATTTCATAATTTTGTATGATACTTTCGTAATTAGTTATTACAAACACATTTTATTGTTAATTGTTGTCCGAGTTTTTATGTTATATAATTTTATTTTCTTTCAATTTATTGTTGAAGTTTTTAAAATTTCTAATTTCATTTGACTTTTACTACTGTATAAATATATAATTTCATTCTAATACACAATATTTTATAATATATTTCAATCTATAATGTAATCTTATGATATATTTATTTTATAATAAATATATACCCAAAAAATATAACTTAGAAAAAACTTTAAAATAAAAAAAAACTGCAAAAAACAAACCGAAACCGCAAAACCGCGGCTTGTGAATTCTCATTATGAAAACCGCAATTTAGGATTTATTAGACGAATGTCAGGAATGTATTTATTTAAGCATTTGTTCGCATTTTTTTGGTTTTTTTTAAAAAAACTTTATGTGTTTTGGTATGGTACGAAACATTGGCGGTCTTAAAAATTAAATACATTATTAAGAAAAAAGATAACTTATATGCATTTTAAAAACCTTGTTAAAAACTTGTTAACAAAGACTTAGGGAGGGAGAAGTGGAAGTTTCTTACCCTAATACCCTGAGGGTGCCACATCACCTCTATCCAATAAAAACCTTCCAACTCAAAACTACCCCAATACTACCCTAACACTACCCTAACTAGTCGGAGTGGAACCCTAGTACCCGAATTCAATTTTTTTTTTTTTTTTTTTTTTTTTTTTTTAAAAACATAAAATCACATACAATATTTATAATAAAAACATATCATTTCATTAAAAAAAAAAACATTACATAATACTTAAAAAAACTACAACTTAAAAATTGAAACTACAACTTAAAAAAAAAAAAAAACATTACATAAGTTGAAATTAAAATAACTTGAAACTACAATTTAAAAATTGCAAGCCCATCCGTGTTTGGCCGCAAGTTCACGTTTCTGGGTAAGAACTAATTCCAACATAGCGGGATCGCGAATGTGATCATGCGGCTCCAAAAAAAACTTCAACTCCCGTTGTGCATTCTTGAACTTCGCCCCCTCGAGTTGTGTAGCCAACAATTGTTTCGCCATCTCGCGTTTTTCTTCCAAATATTGTGTCTTCTTTTGTGTGTACGCGTTGATTTCATCCGCAACGCTTGAGATAGACGAGGAGGATGCAGCTTGCTTCTTCTTCATTTTCTTGATTCAATTGGAGGGGTGGGGTCTTCATTCATGTCGGGAATGGTGTTGCTTGCCGCGTCATACTCCCTCGACCTCCTTTTTGAAGAATTGCTTGCAGCACCGGCAATATCTTGAAAACATTCTTGCTCCGTCCATTTCTCATGACCTCTGACAACCTCCCTCGCCCTGGTATGAAGAAATTGTTTTTTTCTTGCTGTATAGAAATTGTTTTTTTCTTACAACCTCCCACGTACTCTACGTCTTGACTAAGGTTTTCGAACGGGGAAAACTCGCTTGTAGGAGTGATGTTGTAGTGTTGTGGATTCAATTGAGGAGGACCCATATTATATTGGAAAAATTGTGGAGATTGAGGTTGTGGAACGTAAAATTGATTCGGGGATGGTTGAGAATAAAATTGGCTAAATCCTAACGGAGTTTGTTTTGGTTGATTCGGGGATGGTTGAGACCGACCTTGACGCGAGGTAAAAGTTTTTTTACCCCTCCTTGAATCCATAGTTTAGTGTTTTTGAAAGATTATTGTGTGTTGTAATTTGTGTTGTGTGTTTTTATTTTGAAAATTGAGGTGGAAGATATAGTTTAAATAGGAGTAAAATTTTTTATTTATTTATTTTTTTTTGGGTCACATTTAGCCATTATCCAACGGCTCCTCCTTTTGCAACGGATAGAAATGCAACGTTCTTCTTCGGCTTCCCAACTCGCAAATCCAACCCGAGAGCCTTACCCGAGCTACACGGAATGATGTAGCCGTGCGAGTTCGTGAACTCGCCCCCCAACCCGAGAGCCACTCCGTCTTGCCTTACGGGTTGCTTTAAAAGTTTGTTAACAAAGACGGGTTGTTTTTTCCATGTTAAATGTGACATTCTAAAAAAAAATAAAAAATGTCTCATTCTAGAAGGGTTGAGTTCTTGTGAAATACCCCTTAACGTAAAAAATGTAAGATACCATAGCATTTTGCCACCTGTACCATGCTCCAAGGGTAATATCGGTATTAGAGTTATCATAAAAATTCAAACTTGATGCAACCGTATTTCTAGCAAACGGTCAAATTATGGATTCTTAATTTCTTATCATATGTTTCTAAACCATTGCAACAACCACATTATCCTGCCCAATCGGAATCACCCGGGGCACCCTTCCAATGTGGGGGTAAAGGGATGGGGGGTTTTACTTGGCCGTGCCCTTGGATCGGTTTCAAGGTTTCCTCCCGGGCAGTGATGGGGGCGGGTAATTATCACTGCTTTCGAATGGGCGAAAACGGGAGATGAACGCGCGGGTGGTTTAGTCCCCCTTGGGTGATCCCATAATCGCTGTCCAAAAAAAAAATTTGTAAAACGAATATATGTAATCTTAGCAGATATAAAAATAATGCATCAGATGTTCGTAACTTTGTTTTGCATTCTTTCACATTTAAAAAACAAATTGACATCATAATTCCTAATTCTTTTTAGAAGTTTACAACATGTATGTATAATAAGTCCACCATGCATGTTCATCATTCATTATGATGCTTTATCACACCATGAACATTGTAGTAGCCTCGATCTTCATCAAATTCAGCACGATAAACGATTTTTGCATCATAACATTAGAATCATAGTTCATCATCAATTTATGCATCGTCACCGATTTTTTGCATCGTCTTTGTCAATATTAGCATCATCTTCATCCATCATAAATGTCATCGTAGATCATCATAATCATCTATATCTACATCGATGTTTCGTCAACAATTTGTGCATGAATGCATCGTCACCGATTTTGCATCATCATCATCGTGTGCATGAATGCACCGTCACTGATTTCACATCATCATCATTATCATCATCATCATCATCGTGTGCATGAATGCATCGTCATTGATTTTGCATCCTCGTCATCAATGTGTGAATGAATGCATCGTCACCGATTTCGCATCATAATCGATTTGTGCATGAATGCATCATCAGCGATTGTACATCATCATCATCTCCCGTTTATCATCTAAGGGCATCTACTATGATGAACCTTTATAAAGGTTTATAATAGTGCCTAGTCATTGGAAATCATAAATTCATAAACCTTTTTCTTGTTATAAACCTTTCTTTACTATGGATAAACTACTTAAAGCTTTATAAAACCTCATTAAACACAAAAGCATTAAATTTAGAAGAGGTTCAAGATATTAGACATTTTCATTCCACATAAGCATGAAACAAACTTCCACTATGGTTAATAAAAGGATAGACCTCTTCATCTTTTCTTAGACCTTTTAATAAACCACCATAGTGGATGCTCTAAGAATATCATTAAGATCGATTTGTGCATGAATGTAACCTGGTTATGTAGAAATATCAATTCAATCAAAAAAAAATATTTATTTATATAAAGGATGAAGTCGACTGGATTTGCAAATTGGGACCGTCATTTTAGTAAAAACTGAAAGTTTGTTGGAAAAAGTCAATGGGGTAAATTAAAACGTCCATCATTAGTAGACGTGATCGTGCAATGACAATGCTACCCCTCCGTGACAAATTATTAACTTCAAAATTACAAAAATGCCATAACACGTTTAAATCATTGATCTCATATTCAGGATACCGTCCAACGGTCCAGGTTTTGTCCTACATTTTTTTATCTTAAGGCACTGTTTTACTTGAACTCTTTCCCAATGCTATGTTAAACACTCCACTATTTAGTTCATGTAACCACACAATATAATAATTATGCCCCCACAAAGTATGACTTAATCAACCCTCTAAAAAATATACATACAAACATGTAATCTAATAATGGTATTTCTTAACTAGGAAATTACTTTCGGCTCTACGTTTAAAAAACCCTATATATACCATCTCATTTCCTCTAAATTTCATAAAAACACACTTAAGTTTCATTACTTGTAAAGAGATATATTCTCCTTAAACTGATCAGGTATTCAATAATTTGCTTGCTTTTCATTATATTATATATATTGTTTAACCACATGTTCATAAGAAGATTGCAGGCACGATAAGAACACTTCAATATGTCAAAATACTCGACTGAACAAGCGTCTGTAACAAATGAAATATCAAGGTGATGTACTCGGACTTGGTTATCTCAACATATTTTTGTAATATATCAATTTCCAAAGTAATAACTATATATGGTTAAGTTGCTTTAGTTTTGAATTTGAGTTTTAACAATGAAGCATGTGGTCCTGCATTGCAGATACGAAAATGAACCCGAGGATACTAATCAATCCGGTCTTGAAAATATTACGATGTTGCAAGGTCCCGAACTATCAATGACATTTGATCCGATAGAGAGGATCATAGCAGGCTTTAACTGGTTCAAGATCAATGAGTTTAAGTAATCTATCTGAACATGATCGATTATTAATCATTTTATTAATAGATATACTAGAGCCATGCATAGACAAAATGAAGTGTTGTGAGGTTACTAATAACTGGAACAAAAACTTTTTGACCAATACTAAATGTTTATAATTTCGACTAGTCACTAAACATGCAAAAAGTTTGATCATTTTGCCATAATACTTTAAAGGCAGCAAAACAAAACAAAAACCATAAGTTCATTGTAGGCTTATTATTACATTAACTATTTTCATATATGTGTATATGCAGTAAGTATCCGGAATACTATCGTCAATTGGCCGAGAAACAAGAGCCCAAGGTAATAAAATCGTTATCGAAAGTATTTATCTTTGTTCAGCTAAGATTTTAGTATAGAAGTTCCGAAGTTCATATTAACACCGAAGTAATGTTTTGTTTTATCATATACCATATGGACATGTAATGAAATTTGTATATCTTTTTGAATTAAGCATGAGATGTTCTTAATTATAAGAATGGAATTGGTGCAGTATCTAATGTTCGCTTGTTCGGATTCCCGAGTTAGTCCGACCAATATCTTCAACCTACGACCCGGAGAAGCGTTCATGGCCCGTAACATTGGCAACATGGTCCCGGTTTTTAACCAGGTGACATGAAGAGTCCTAGCATTGCTTTGTTGTTGATTTTATCGACTATTTGTAACATGACGATCCTAGTAACACTTATGTTTGTTTTGCAGCTTAGGTACTCTGGAGTTGGTGCTATCATCGAATATGCAATCAAAGCTCTTGAGGTAGCTTTGGCAACTTATTTTTCGTCCAAATAAATCAATTTATAAACTTATTAAAGCTGAACAAAGTTAAACCCTTCAAGACTATATTAAATGTGTGAAACCTATCACTTATGTTGTTGATAAACTTTGTTATAGGTTGAGGTAATTGTGGTAATCGGGCACAGTCGATGTGGTGGAATTGAACGTCTAATCTCTCTTCCTGACACTGAAACCTCCTAGTAAGTCTAAATTATCTTACCAGTTTGTATAGTCTAATCATCTTAATTTTTTTTTAAATGTGTTTTAGGTGTAAAATTAATCAAGTGGTAATGGTTTTAAGTCCATCCGCGATAAAGAGTTTAATCATTACTTAAATATCCAAAATTGTTTCTCAAAAAGATAGAGTCAAAGTATCTTTTGAATCGAAATCTCAATGGTGTAAAAATTTTGGAGTGATTGTAAATAGCAAATAATTAATGTTGAAATATAATTTCAATTTGCAAATAAAAAACTTCCTTTATGCTGTTACTTTGGCACGTACATTATAAAAAAAAGAATTTTTGCAATTGCTTGTGATGTGAAGTGACTTCATAGACGATTGGGTTAGTATCGGTCAACCTGCAAAAGCAAAGGTGCTTGCAGATCATCCTAATGCATCAGGTGAAGAACTTCAGACGCTTGTTGAGAAGGTAAAAAACTCACTATTAGCTACTCTTTTCTCCGGTTATCATTAAAAAATTGATGCCTTGTACGATATGTATCTTGTAAATGCAGGAGTCGGTGATGAACTCGCTCGTGAACTTACTATCTTACCCTTACGTTCGATCTGGAGTAGCTGATAAGACACTCAAACTCATGGGTGGATACTATAATTTCGTTGATGGAAAGTTCCAAATAAAGGAAGTTGACTATGATATCAAACCAACAATCGACATATAACCATAGTTATAATCAAGCTGAAAGGATTCACTATAGACTTGGTCAATCTTTCTCGCTTTGCCACATTTCGTTTGAGCCACCTTGTTTGATGGCAAGTATAAGCTTAATATTTAGTTGAATAAACAACGTGTTCTTTTTTCTTGTTGTGATTAGCTTACATACAAAAAAAGCACAATGTGATTTGAATAAACTCTAAGTTCTCTTTCATTTCCGTGACCAATTTCTGCATGATTTGACATCTCCTTATATTTTGTTAATAATGTTGAAAGAACATAGGACCAACATGATTTGTGAGGTAGTTTGTTTAAAGCTTATGACATTATGGTACAAACTATCGTCCTAGGTGCTGAAGATGGTTGAAATGGAAGATAACAAGATACGCTTACAAAATGAAATGTGTTATGTTTATCACTAAGATATGTTTACCCGTGCGTTGCGGCGGGAGCAATAACATTTATTTTGTACCAATAGAATATTTTTTTGATAAAAAATTTAATAGTAGAAAAGAAAAATTATGCAAATGAGTATATAGAAATAAATGGGTTTATATGCTAATTTGTTATATTACAAAACTTTAAATGGTGTTAAAATATAAAGCAAGGAGTAATAATATATAGTTTATAGTTTAGGGTTAAAATGTCATATTAATAAAGTTGAAAAGATGTTAAACGATACATGTCAATGGGTTTAAGGATTAATTTGTAATCTATGTAAAGCCGAAGGGTTGTTTTGGCGTTGATATGTTTTATGGATGTGATTTTGAGCTTTCAATTAATGTTGAATTGCAGTATTGAATTTCCATTGCTAGAAAAGGTTTTCATTGTAGATAGTGGTAATTGGGGGGAGAGTTTCTCTCGGCGGTGTTGGAAAGATTAATGTCGTTAGGAAGTGGTTACAATCTGTCAATCTTCCTCTAAAATTGTTAAATAGTTTGTGAGTATCGTAAGAAGAATTTAGATAAGGCAAGAGTGTGTTAATTCCTTCGTTAAAATTGCAAGTTTTAGGGTACATCATGAATAATGTTTTGTTAGTAATAGTCGAGATGGATGATCTCCGAGATGATAAACAAGATATGTAGATTTACGAGGAACTGATTTTGAAGATAAAGAGGAATAATGAAGTTGTGACAGAGATTTTCAAGAAGCAAAGGATTAGATAGTAAGGCTTTAGTATAAATCATTATATATCCTCTAATAGTTTGAACGAGTGTGGAAACCCGCGCGATGCAGCGGGATTGGCTTCAAAGGACTTACTTTGTAACGACACTTAAACCTTAGGGACTAATTTTGCCAAGTTGCTATAGATAGCAATTAATGGCCAGGACTTACTTTGCAACGACACTTAAACCTCAAGGACTGTTTTTGCCAAGTTGTGAAACTTTGCATTTAATGTTTGGACTTAATTTGTAGCGACACTTGAACCTCAGGGGCTGTTTTTGCCAAGTTGGCAAAGTTTGCATTTAATGCTCTAATGTTTTGCTTGTTGTGCGCTTGTTGTGCAAAACTTATGTACAATAAATAGTATATAGATACAACGAGTGTGGAAACCCGCGCGATGCAGCGGGATTGGCTTTAAAGGACTTATTTTGAAGCGACACTTAAAATTCAGGGGCTGTTTTTGCCAAGTTGTAAAACTTTACATTTAATGTTTGGACTAACTTTGCAACGACACACAAACCTTAGGGACCGTTTTTGCCAAGTTGTGAAACTTTGCAATTAATGTTGAGGACTTAAGTTGCAACGACACACGAACCTCAAGGACCATTCTTGCCAACTTGCGGAAGTTACCAATTAATGTTTGGACACGTGTCGTGTGGAGATCGAATCCCCGCTTTTTAGTTAATATAGATAATGTCAATGGCCGTTTTCCACTTGACCTTGTACTGATCTCCTAATATCTATAAAATTTTCCGGCTATAAACCCGTTTAGTAGGAAAAAAAAAGCAGTACCAAAAGAAAAGAAAAGAAATTCCACTTAATTACTTCAAATCGGTGAATTTTAGACATTGGGTTCTTCGCATTAGTAAGAGTAACCAAAGCTAAGACTGTAACTTATATTTATTTTGCCAAAAATACATAACGGTACGTAAAGTGTTCAATTTGAACAACTTTACAACAAGATTCATGTGTAATGATCGTTTTCTCGATCACATAGTGCTCGAGGATTCAAGGGTGGCAGATCTTGTGGGGTGAAACTTATACAGAGAACAGGTAGAGATTTCTTTTGATGCATTCTTTTCTCCATAAAAAGATAGAAGAAAATACAAGTAAACCATAAATCCAATGGTGGTTATGAAGTTGATAGTTTTCATGGTATTTTACAATACAAAGACTTGCCAAGTTTCTATCAGGTTGGGCAATTCTACCAGTAACATTCTTGCAACTAAGTTTCTATAAGTTTTGGCAATCCTATTAATAACATTCTTGCAACTAACTTTAGCCTCACAGTGAGAATATTCTAAAAAGAATTGTCACCAATTTTATTATAAGCACATGTGTATTATAGTTTATTGTTTGTTGCCCTATTACTAGTTTAATTATAATTCAAGTTCTTCTGGTTTCTATAGCATTATAGCTAGATGCTTAACAAACTTAATTACATGTATGGAGCTTTGATGCTAGAAATAATTAGGTGAATAGATCGAGAGATCACGGGATAATTGTTAATTATCCAAGTTAAGTTCATATTGTTCTTGTTTAACATGTTTAAATGGACTTCGGCATTGGCACACAAAAGAAGAATCGAGGTGGGAGATGTAGTTGGACATCTTGCATACCTTTTAAGCATCAGTAATAATAAAAAGAAAAATAAAATAAAAAAATATTAGAGTTTAACACTAAACGCATACTTTTTTGGGTAACTATGGTTTTCGATTCTTTGGTCGACTAATTCACGGGGTTTGAACCCGCCGTGACACAGACTCGAACCATGTAAAATCCTCCCTTAATTTTCAGGAGGTTGTTGTTGTCAATTAAAGATTGTTTACACCTATCTGAAATTGAACTTAAAAAACGCATACTTTTTATAGTTTCTTCTAAAAAATGATTCTTACTCTTTGATATATTTTTGGATCTGCCACCATTGGAGAAAAAAGATTCCTTATAACAGAAGAGCTAACCACTGAGGAAACCAAAACCATAAAGGTCCAGGTATACAAACTTTTTCGTACCAAAATATAAGGGCTTCTTACAAAGACGAGTTGTTTTTGGCATGTTAAAAATTTTGTCCTGAAATTATAATATTCATTAAGACCGAGCGTTGGACATCAAACTCACCACTTTCACGTTAGCGTGACATCATTTATTAGTTTTCGATCGGCTAACAACCTGGATACTAGTGCGGATTACCTCGATATCGTTAGAAGAACACACACAATCTTGCCGTTTTTAACGACAGAAAAGTTAAAGAACGAGCACACACGTATAACCCTTAATATCAAACGTTTATTGAGTAAAGAAAGAATGAAGTACATGATCTTTCCCCCCTCACCTCCTTTTTATAGATATGAGGAGGAGGACGCAAACTCCGAATTGGATTTGAAGACAGCTCTTCAAATTCAATTTGGATTTGAAGACGGTCTTCAATTTAGACTTAAAAACGGTCTTTAATTTGGACTTAAAGACTAAACATAACATCATTACACCAAAGAGGTGTTATAACCACCACCAAACAAATAATATAAAAATATCTCACTATATACAAACATACCTCACAATATATTAAAAAAAAAAATCGGAAACTGTTCGATAGTCTGCACCACCGAACCAATGCCAAAAACAGCCCTTGACGCGCAGTTAGGAATGGGTGCAACGGGGTTCGTGCGTGAAAAGCCTAATAATAATGAGTAAAGATAGTAATGGTCCTTCACCCACCGTAGTGAAAAGCCTAATAATAATGATTATACAAAGTCATATTATAGAAAAGTTTCTATTATCCATTTTATATGATCACACAGAGAATATAATGACTATACCCACAAACTATGACTGATTAATCAATTTTACATAAAATATATATGCATATTAATGCATGATTATGGAAACCTTTGTATCATTTTTTTTATTTTTAATCATGGTTTATGACTTTTTGGCAACTAATTCATAAGGTTTGAACTTACCACCACACTAACTCAAACCGGTAAAGCCCTCCTTGTTTAGGAGATTGGCGTGGAAACCTGTGTATCTTTGCAAATGCATAATTGTCTTTCGGCTTCATGTTTAACATACAATTAACTCTAAATGAACACATCCCAATTTCTCAAACTTTAATAATCAACTTAACACACTTACGTTTCATTTCTTCTCAAATATTCTCCTCATATTGAGGTATCTACTTTGCTTGCTTTCATAAACTTATCCACTCAAAAAATGTAATGTGAAAAAAATGAGAGGAATATGCTTGCTTGTGATTTTAAGCATGTTTATTCCATGCATGTTTACTAGTATGAAGAATAGTATAATGCATGTTTACTAGTATGAAGAATAGTATAATACATGCTACATATATATAGCTAGTCTTAGGTGATTTTTCATCCTTGTATAACTGCATCTTCATGCAAAGATTGCAGGAACACAAAGAACACGTCAAAAATGCCAAAACACTTGATTAAACAAGCGGCTACACCAATTGAAACATCAAGGTGACTATGTACTAATTTATTCAACGTATTTTCCAGAAAGAACAATGCTTTTCAATTTTTCTGATCAATTTAGTTTAGTTGTGCTTTGATATATATATATATTTTTTTTTTTTTTTTTTTTTTTTTTTGTGTTTTCTATGCTAACAATGATCAAGGATATATGATATGGTCTTAAATTTGTAGAAATGAAAATAGATCAGAAGATCAGAATCAAGCCAATCTTAAATTTATGACGGCATTTCTAGAACCGGAACAATCAAATGAAGCAGAAGATACAAATCAAGCCAGTCTTGAGAATGTTACGACATCTCTAGTACCTGAACTATCAGCAAAATTTGACCCAATACAGAGGATTAAAGAGGGGTTTTATTGTTTCAAGATTAATGAATTCAAGTAAGCTACTTGAACATCAGTTTTAATGACTTTGTTTGAGCGATTAACTTTAACTTATATAAAGATAAATTTATTTGAGTAATATTACCTTATAAGATTATAAAGTTCCTCAACATGTGCTATACAGTCTCAACAATTCATTATGTGTGTTTTTGCAGTGATGATCCGGAATATTATAGTGCATTGGCGGAGGAACAAGCGCCCAAGGTAATCAGTATTCACGAGCACCTATTAGTATTGTATATCATCTTAAAATAGAAAAATCAAAACGTTTTATCTAATGATAACAATATTGGTGCAGTATCTAATGTTTGCTTGTTCGGATTCCCGAGTTAGCCCGACCAATATCTTCAACCTGCGACCTGGAGACGCGTTCATGGCGCGTAACATTGGCAACATGGTCCCGGCTTTTAACCAGGTTACAAGAACGGTCCTAGTATTCCTTTGTTGAGGTTTTTATCAACTATGAGTATTTGTTACATGGCAGATTGTAGTAACTGCTATGTTTGTTTTGCAGCTTAAGTACTCTGGAGTTGGTGCTATCATTGAATACGCAATCAAATCTCTTAAGGTTGCTTCAGTAACTTGTTATCATCCTAAATAATCACTTCATAAACTTCTTAAGGCTCTAACTTGGTCACATGTATTTATTAATAGACATGTGCCTAGACCATATTAAATGCTAACTTACACTGTGGATAAACTATGTTACAGGTTGAGGTCATCGTGGTCATTGGGCATAGTCATTGTGGTGGAATTAAGCGTCTAATGTCTCTTCCTGATGTAGAAACTTCCTAGTAAGTCTAAATTACCTTACTAACATGTGTTTGGTTAGTCCGTATCACATATACCAGATGGTTGTGGGTTAAACTCCCAATTGGGAAAAAAGGGTCTGCGACTTTTCCGCTAAGAAAAAGTCTGACTTATCTTTATTACTAGTTCTTCTAAAAGTAACCGTAATAATATAACTAATCATACGCTTTATATTGTTGCACCTATTTGTGATGTGAAGTGACTTTATAGACGATTGGGTTAGCATTGGTCAGCCTGCAAAGGCAAAGGTGCTTGCAGAGAATCCAAACGCATCAGACGAAGAACTTCACACACTCGTTGAGAAGGTAAAAACCTCACCATTGGCTTCTCTTTTCATTGATTATAGTTAACAACGATTGATGCATAGGTGCAAGTGATTCATATTTTGTAAATGCAGGAGTCGGTGATGAATTCACTCGTGAATTTACTATCCTACCCTTATGTTCGATCTGGAGTAGCTGATAAGAAAATCAAACTGATGGGTGGATACTATAATTTCGATGGTGGGAAGTTTCAAATTATGGAAGTCGACTATGATATAAAACCAACAATCGACATATAAGCTTAATCAAGTTTGAAAGATTCACACTAGACTGTGAAAATCTTTCTCGCTCTACTATGTTCCGTTTGGGTTAATTTAATTTGTTTGTAAGCTAAATAAAATTGTAATTTCAATCAACTTTGTATTCCATACTTATGATTCGTTTGTATAATAAGCACAATGTGCAGTTGAATAAACTTTTTTTTTCTTCTTAAAGTTGGGATCTATGATCAAGATAAATCACATAATTTAAATCGAAGTAGTAGGCTACCAATACTACTGGAACATCTTTCGAGTCCATTTAGATATTATCATGTGAGCTTGTCTTGTGAGGCTTAGAAAATCACTATAGTAACAGTGACAATATATCAAGATGTAATTGTGTGTATCAAGATAATTCAAATGTTATGATCAGTTTCATATATGGTTTCTCGATTTGTCCTTGATCAATCATGTTTAAATTTTATAATAGAGTATGCAATTATCAAAATGACAGAAAATAACTAACTGCATTCAAACTTCATATTATTGTTCACATTAGTTGGAGAAAATATTGTTACATGATAATTCGATCTTACTTGATCATTGAATACTCTTGAGCAATTTATCTAAATAAATCTTCTGTTGCACCAAGCTGAGAGATTCTGATTTCTGTATAGCATTTCCAACAAGGATTACCGTTGACGATTGTGATGCGTTCACCTGTACCAGATTCCCGAAAATTACAAAGAAACTAAAAATAATAATTGTGAATTATGTATGATTGTCAACAAACATGAAGGTGTTTCAGAAATCATACCCAAAAACGGCCATTAATGCCAACGGCTATCTCAAATGAGAGTTTCTTCCCAAGGGCCTCAAGAACAAGATGAGGTGGAGAACTCAGCAGCCTGGAAAGATTGGTAAAGTTCAGCTTTATATAGTCCGGTTTTAAGACAAGAAATAATCACAAAATTCACAAATAGAAAAGCTGGGTTGAAAGAAATTCGCACTGTCTTGCAAGGCCGGTAGACGACTCAAACATATAGCCCTCTTTAAGTATGCCATATTCTCCTGCTTTGCCATTGGCTACAGATAAAGCATATGGTGAGTCTTAGCTTTCATTTGGAGCTATGGATGTTTATTCCATAGAGGTCTAATGTAATAGTTTAACAAAAAGGATGTGACAAAGTGAAGATATAACTAACCATCCATGCATGACAGCTCAGGATTCATGCCTGTGTTTGCACTGACCACACGAACATACAACAAAGTGCCAACCTCAAACTTTGGAATGTTCCTCCTAGTTCCTCCTTCGAACGATAGAACAGGTAGATGTGCCAACGCAGGTCCTTTAATGTCCACAATAAAGTTCTGAAACACAGATTATAAAGAAACACGAAGTTATAATTCTGACCGAGCACATTGATATGAAAATCCTTTTCATTATTCTTTTATGCATTCATTTTTGCTATTCTGATTACTGTCTTGAAATAAGAAACTGAAACTGGCCAATTTCAACCATGCCACAAGTAATACATATTTTTGCTGGAAACGTTAGGTGCCCTCAAATGGCACAAGACAGATATATAAAATAAAAGAAAACTTGAAGATACTCAAGTGTTAGACAACAGGAAATGTCAACTGAGAGGAAAAAAATAGCTCTTCAGTACATTGTAAACTAAAACTTCTGAGAAACTTACTTCTGGTTTAGTATCCACGACAACTCCAAGAACGTTATCTCCAGCATTAGGTATATACTACAATAAGATCAAGCGGTCATGGTAAATTATCAGTTGTGCAAACTTGCTTGTTAGATTGACATAGCTAAAGAAATTTGTAAAAAGTCTAATATTCTAAAAAAAAACTGGAAATGGAAAAAACAAGTAACTCGTAGCCTAAATGTGTGTATCTTTAGACAACAGCTTGACACAAAAGCATTTGCTAATGAGCACAGCTGACAAGACTACAAATCATGGAAGTAATAGATGGAAAAGGTAACTTGCTATAAGACAATTTATAACAATATTACAAAATTTGGGAAACATAAAATCAAGTTTCCATGTAACTTGTCTATTTAAAATGCAATACACGCAAAATGAAAAACTGTCAAACAGAAGGTGCCCTATGCATATTACTACGTGTCTTAAAAGATTTAAGAGAAAACATGTACATTCAACATTATTCTTTTGATAACCTTGATTATTTTATACACCAAATAGTTTGCAAAGCAACATGTAGTTAACTCATCACCTATTGAGGTTCTTTTCATTAACTAACATAGAAAGTATGTGACGTAATATCGCCAGGGCTAATAAAGATATTTATTTTAAGCTTATACAACTAAAACTAATTCATAACATGCTATCACAAGATACTTATTTCTCAAGTCTTCTTTAGTTTTGATCAAGACAGGTGACAATATAACAACAACAATATGCTTACCCTTTTATTGGAGCTCTCAACCCAATATTTGTTAGGTTTCGTAAACCTCAATGTCCCAGCCTTCATTACGGAAATGGTATCACCATCCTGCAATATGCGGGTTCAGATAAAGATATCAGAATACACATCTTCATCACATCAAACAAACTTGCAACAGAAAAAACACATATCCTATCATTTCATAAGCATAATAACAAGGAGTAATTTTCATTTGATTTTGTTAATTACAGTAATGCTAGTATTTTATTTCACCAATTATTTCTTATGGTCATATATCTTTTCACATTTTCCTCTTGATTTACTCAATTCTAATAATGTGTAATGTTAAATTAAAAACCATGAAAACGGAGAACTTTTCACTGAACATTAAGAATTAAAAAGTTGCTACTTTGAGACAGTACACATAAAAACAAGTAAATAATCCTTCACAACCTTATCAAAATTACATTAAGGCTATGTTTTGCAAACCGAGTTGATTGTTATACAAAAGCGTTTTGTAGAGTAATGTGTCTATAATTGAACGGAAAAAGCTTTTCCCGATTCAGGCTATCCTAGGAGGGCAAGCCTTTAACTCAAATGTACGCGGCCTGACTAACCTCCGTGAACATTTCCGATCCATTCCCACATTTCCGATCCTTTCCCTGATGACCCCCAAATGTGTACCTAGTGAGGTTTGAAACTTAGACCTCTTGTGAGGCGATTAGGTGCCTTAGCAGTAGGCCATTTGGTGGTGGTTAAAAAGTATTTGTAATTATAATGTCGTTTAAGCTAAATGTTTATTTTTATTAGCGTTTCAAATAGGAGCGCTAAAACAAAATCCAAAAGGTAAACGCTCATTGCCAAACAAGCATTATATTCTAAACACTAAATGCTCCAAAAAAAACACGCCTCCAAACCCAGGTTATGTTTGGTAGCAAGCATTTAAAAGCGTTTTGAAGCAACTAGCGGTTAGCGTTTTTCACAAAATGCTTGTTTGGAAACAAGCAAGTAGCGTTCCTACTTTTTCTAAACGCTCCAAATGAAAATGCTAATTCTAGCAGCATTTACAAGCAACTAGTGTTTCCACTTACAAATTATGACTATACAGCTATGTTACCAAACGCCTTATCAAAACAAACAGCTACTGCTTACTCCTCTTTGCTACCCATATCTTCGCCAAACATACACACAGACTAAAAAACTAGTACTAGGTTTAACATAGAAGGTCAAACTAAATCTAACTAACAAATAATAAATGCAAAATATTAACTTTTATGTTAATTTAAGTAAAATATGAAGAAAAAAAAAACCTGACGTAAGCCACCACCGAGCTTGATAGTCTGACTAGTCAAATTGGACAAGTCCAATATCACATCACCAGGCACCTATTATTATTAATTCACATTAAAAACAAATTAAGAATAATAATAATATTAAGTATATACATGCAGGTGTACTTACGACTAATTGGTCGACTAAAGTTGACGGAGACGGTTTTGGTTCCATTATTTTTGGTTTTCCGGCGCCGGAACTCAGGTTTATGAGTAGTAA
Source organism: Chrysanthemum seticuspe (assembly GCA_019973895.1). Classification (NCBI taxonomy): domain Eukaryota; kingdom Viridiplantae; phylum Streptophyta; class Magnoliopsida; order Asterales; family Asteraceae; genus Chrysanthemum; species Chrysanthemum seticuspe. The sequence continues at coordinate 269,259,727 of BPTQ01000004.1, forward strand.
ATTGTGGGTTTAATCCGACTATGCTTTTGGTTTTCTCATTTTTTTTAATCAGAGTTGGGCTTAAAATAGGTTGGTTAGCCCGATAGTCCGATACTATAAAAAGCTGGTTTATAATATATCTTAGCCCAATATTATTTGGATTTCATATAAACATGAAAATTATATTTACCCGAATCATGTTTTTAAAGATATTGTATATTCAAAAAAAAAAGTGTGAATTTGTGAGAACACCCTAACTCTAGGTGTTTTTTGGAATTATCCATTGTCCACCCACAAAGAATAGCTCCGGTAATTTTTCTGGCCCAGCGGAACACCAACCGGAGTTGACAAGAGCAAAAACTCGAACCCTTACAAATTTAATATCACCATAATAAGATTATCTTGGACTATCAATTTGCATAGATATTTAAGCATTGTTCAAAGTTGTTTGTTTAGGGTACAAATAATTATCGCTAATGATAACAATATTATTTAATTTTTGTGAGTCTAATAAACTTACATAACATTATTGATATACCGAACAAAGGGCTATACAATATATGTTAACTTTTAAAAGACGATTCATATATGCTAGTCCCTTAAGTGGTGCAAGACGAACATTCTTCAAAATAACATTATACAAATGACAACGTACATGTGTCAAAGCAAAATAAACAAAAAAAAACTACAATTACTCGGTCTATCATTTTTTTCAAATTTATCACGGGTTCCACAACTACTTCATCATTTCTCATATAATTTTGTCAAATTTGAAACCTGGTTCAACACCGCTCCGGTAAAAAAAACAAGTCGATTTAAACCGAGTCAACCCGACAAGTTGGGTCGAAAACAAGTCAAATTAAATCGGGTCAACCCGCCGGGTTTGAAGCGTCCCGGGTCAACCCGGTTTTCGAGGTGTATTAATAGTTTTCTTTTGAAATATATGTCTTCAACATTCCCACTTTCACTTTTAGTTTCAACTTTTCACTTTTTACTTTTTGGTTTTTCCTTTATATATTAGTATATCGCAGGGTACTCGCGCATTTTGGCGGCGGGTACCCTGTGACTATTAACCGCAAAACTAGATCTCGATGAGACATGATTCACCAATTTGTATCGGTTTTAACTGGTCCTCTCTTGTTCGTTTTCAGATGGCCTTAATTGGTTAGCCGAACCGGTGGCGACACCGGTTCCCGGTTGAACACGTTGGTCCGGTCCTGTCCGGTTTTCAAAACTATATGTTACATCAACTTGTTAGCTTGTATGAAGTTTTGTGTGTTTTATTAATTTGTATAATGTATATAATAACATGTACTTTTCATTTTAGAGTGTTTTAAAAATATAATTAATTAGTGTGTTTAATTATTTTATATTTTGGATTATGTTGTAGCTTCTTTAAATTGTGCATTATGAAAATTTTATTGTACTTTTTAGTAAGGGGTATTTTAATTGGTTGTTTTTAATTTGGTAGATGTGCTTTTAATTGGTTGTACAATGTAAATAAATTATTGTACTTTTAAATAATAGAGTGTTTTAATAAGAGTATTAATTACACCATGCAATTCTCTCTCATTTGACCAATTTCAATAATTCAACTTTTCAAAATTTCACCTTTTACCATTTTTCTATTATATTTAGTATAGATATAGATATTACTTAAAATGTACAATAAGTTATATTTGAAAGTATACAAATTTGTTTCATAACAAGATATGAATCTTGTCCTATTTTGTTGTCGTGATTTAGTTCACTCGAAGTAAAAAATGTAGAACAATAATTTGATTTTCTAGTCTAACATGGCCAAATATTCAACAACATATGCTTTAGTAACAAAAAGACAATAATGAAAATATGGACACTCTCGACTGTAAGAGCATGTTCAATAATAACGGGCTAACGCCGTTTTGGGTCGAAATAACGCCGTTAGTGGCGTTAAACTTTTGGAGACACGGCGTTATTGCAGCGTTAGTCCCTGCACGTTAGTCCCATAACGCCCGTTATTTGCTTCTTTTTTTTTTTCTTTTTTTTCCTTTTCTTTTTTCATTTATGCCCCTAAATGAGGGGTTGTTTTTGTAAATTGTTTTGAGTGTTAAAGTTTAACTTGGGATGTTATTGTTGTGGGTGTTTTTTAGGGATGTTAAGGTGAAATGTTAAAGCTGATGTGACGCTGACGTGGACGGTGTTATTGATGTTATGATGTTATTGTTGTGCATGCTCTAAGAACCAATGTACACATGCATTCATTTTATTTTATTTTGGATACACATATGTGTTTATAAAAAATAATGACAAGATTCATATCTTAACATAAACTACACAGAAATATTTTTAAAATGGACACTATTAAAGGAGATGACAAATGATTAGTTCGCATGAATGGCATTGGATACCAACCATGCCAACCTAGACCACCATGATTATTCGAATCAAAGTCGAACTTGTTTTTTCTAACCAACATCTCATAATATTTGAAATGTGAAAATGCCTTGAGATAAACCATTATATTAAGGGTGTTTGTTAGCTGTATTAGGTAACAGGTGATATAAAAGTTGGAATTTAATAACATGACAATCATATATATAAAACACACAAAACATCAAAGATACATGCGGAAGCATATAAGAATGACTAATGAATAACTAATTAACATAAACACAAAGTATGTGTACCTTTTGATTCTAGCCCAACAAGAATTAATTATTGTACACACGTACTATAACAAGTTAAAGTAATGCTAGATTTAAGAACACGGAAACTTTTGTTAAGGAAAAACAAAGTAATCGACACCTATGGGAAGGTGTACGATCGTTTGAACCAAAAGCACACACAAACAATTTAGGTTTTAGGTTTAGGAGTACAAGAGTTAAGATACAAAGACTCTATGCCTTGTATATATACCCAAATAAACTTAGAGTCCAAGTTAGGTTAGGATTGGGTTATGAAAACCCTATGGCCGATCGGTTTGAGGCATCCCATAGGTTTTCTAGAACCATCTTGACCTCTAATTTCATATCTAGTCATTTGCTTTAACATTTAACGATCATTAGTGCATTACGTTTAATTAACTTAACGTTCGTTATGTATTTCGTGTAAATAATAAATAAATATAACACTTAATATTTAATTATTACAACTTTAATTCTCATACACAAAGTGTGCCCGTGGTCTCGAGTTCGATCCTAACTCACGACTACTAATTTATCTCCATAAAATCAACATCTCCCACTTGGATATATCTTATAGTGTGATCACATCAGTTAGCGTCTAGCAACACTTCGATGCCTCTAGCACGACTCGAGTAAAGCTCCTAGAAAAACCTTTTAATGATTTCTCATTATTATTATCCTTTTGTTTCTAATATCACGTTAAATAAAGATATGGAATTAAGTCTTTCTTTATTCAACCATTATGTTTCTCGTTTTAAGTGATTGAGCAAGATTACCAAATCTTCTGAACATATTCAGGGGAGATCTTGGGTGCGGTCGCACAAACATGTTGTCAACCCTACGAGGGGTCTAGCAGTATTAAACTCCAAAATAAATTTGAATGGACAAATTATATCTTGACTACAAGAATAACTCATAAACTTTGCAACACTTCTGGAAACAACCCTTATAACTACCAGTTACGTATAGCGTTAAGTTGTTCCACAGAAATGCACTACATTCATGACACTTATCTGGTATCTCAAGTATGAGGATAACTATTCATGATTTACTTAACAACAATATCTGGGTCCTATAGACAGTCCATCTATTCCTAATTTCCAACGGAAATTTCATAAACTTTGCAACACTTCTGGAAACAACCCTTATAACTACCAGTTACGTATAGCGTTAAGTTGTTCCACAGAAATGCACTACATTCATGACACTTATCTGGTATCTCAAGTCTGAGGATAACTATTCATGATTTACTTAACAACAATATCCATAAAGTAAAATCATGTAGTAGGGATAAGTCCTATATTCAATTTTTTGAATATCATCTGAAATTGGCATGTTACACATCAATATACTTTCAAGTATATTCTACCACATCACTCAGATTTGTCTTAGTTTAATGATATTCCCATATCATTAAGTGACAATGGACAATTTAGAATAACTTAGTTACTCATAGATTAAACATGCAAATATAGGACATCAATATTATAAATGAAAATAAACATTTATTTCATCAAAAAAATAATTGTTGGAATCGCTCCTAACTCGTAAATGGAACGACATTGACGGGATTACATTATCTATCTTTGTTACCTTAAACATAAGGGCTTGTTATGTCATTTAGTCATAGTAGTATGTGTTTAGGTATATATACCCTCCTAGACTTTCCTAGGAGGGTGAGACTCTTAGTGTAATTTAATCCTTTCAACAATTAAACACCTAATAGTTTCCCTTCTCTCTCTAGTTTCTCTCACTAACTTGAAGATGGTGTTCTTCCATCTTCCAAGACCCGATTCACCAAATCATCCATACATACGATCCTAACATTGGTATCAATAGCCCGGTCGGTTTTAGTTATGGTTGATTTTTTTGGTGAAGTTTTCTTGTCAAAATTGATCATGTAAAATCTGTTTTAACAAAAAAATTTAACCTTTCACATTTGTTTTTTATTGTGTTAACAGATTTTTACATGTCTCTTATGTATCTTATGGTCAATATAGTCAAAAGTGTGCAATATCTGGTTTTGTGTCATCTTTAGTCCAAACAGATTTTCGTACTATCATTTTATATGACTATCTTTTGTACAAAAAACCGTGAAAGTTAAAATGGTCAATCTGGTCTTATTCTCATGGTCAAAGTAGGTAAAAGAGTGGTTTAAATACCATTTTTCTGGGTTTCTTGAATCTGGTCGGATTCTTTTGCCGGAAAACATGGCCGGAAAAAAGTCAAAGGGTCAAAACCCTATTTTTACGCCTAAGGAGCCATCTTCAGAGATATTTACGCATAACTGTGAAGTTATGCGTAGGAACAGTTACGCGTAAGGTTTTTACGCATAAGCTTTATGCGTAAGACCAAGTTTACGCATAAGACCATGTTTACGCGTAAGGGATGTTTACGCATAAGGTCTTACGCGTAAGACTTGTTACGCCTAACCTTTTCTTTAATCTACGCACAAGTACATAAATTAAGATGAAGGAGAAGACTCTTACGCGTAAACTGATTATGACCATGATCAAACAAACCAAATATACCAACACGATTTGTGTGACCTCAGATCTTAACAATCTTCCTTGGTCTAATATGTCTTCAAAAACAATAAAAGAGAAGATGAATAGATCGTACACAACCAACAACAACATAAACAAACCTATAACTATCCTATCTAACACACAAGACGTCACCACTGCCTCCACCAATCCAATTCAAACACAACCAAATCCATCTATTAACAATCAATCTCATTCTACCTTGACTCGTGCAAAAAAATGTAAACATTTAATGATTTCAGATATATTCGTGTTACTTCATATTACATCAAGACAAATCAAGGTCCAACACACGAATTAAAAAATCATCATCGATCACAGTTTCGAAGAGTAGCTTCATTTATTTATCCGAAAGAAAAACAAAGGAATAATAACAAAAGTGTTATTTCCTTCGTTTAATTCGTTCAAGTAAGAAAACAAAACAAACAACGAAACCTACCTGAGATCTTTAACAAGATCTAGAAACCAAAAGTAATAGATTAAAGAAGGTCGTCTTTGCTGTTGGGTTGTCGTATGATAGCAACAAACACTGGTTTGTTTGGTTAGTAATCGGATAAAAGTGTGATGATGATGGAGATTAGATTGAGGTTGTGATGGATTATCAGTTGGTTTTTATATTTGGTGGCTGTGTTCGATTAATGAGTGAGTAGGGTTGGTGTTATCGTCTGGTATAAGTGATGGGGGCGGATAGTTTTGATCTTAGGGTTCAAATATGGTAAATGGGAGATTAGGTTTACACTAATTATCAACTCAGTTTTATACCCGACTTTCTAGGGTTAAGATTGGATTGGATTTGCATTATAGGCCTGGGCATTATTCGCTTGGGTGGTGATAGAGTAGATTCGAATTTTTCCATGATTGGGCCTTAATCTCGATTGGTTGTTGGACTTGGGTCCGATTTGTTTGTTTGAGCTGAAATGACTTACTTGTTAATTGGGTTGCAAAATTTTAATAACCAAAGTTATTGAATTCGAAAATGGTATACATTGGACTGAAAATTTATTTAGTATTATCAAATGTATTTTTAATACATGGTATACATTTTTGGTATAAGCTTCGGTAAAAAGTGTATATTATTAGTTGGTGACAAAATTTTCACGGGGATACAATTTTTGACACGATCGGGAAACCATTATCAAATTCAATTAAACCGTTAATGAAGGCTAGTTTTGAGCGTTTAACCGCAAGATGTAACTACGGCGCGAATTCACTATTATTTATTTGAGATTGAAGTGGGATATCACGGGTGCGTGTACTTAGTATCTGAAGATATCGGGGTTGGTTGGATGCGTGATTCTTCGAGATCCTTGTTCGAGCTTTAACCGTTACGAATGACAAAGACTTGAGCTGTCTAGTTATACCTGATGTAAGGAGTTACGTTGTTGTGCTCACATCGTATAGCTATCACTTTTAAGGAGTTACGTTGTTGTGCTCAAGTGTCACACAAAGCTGTGGATAATTTGAGAAACTTTAAGTTTACCCTTTTTCGATGGTGCTAAGAAAAATGGTTCTTCGTCTGACAATAGTGCAAGTTTAAGTCACAAGTTCGGGTTATACTACTTCAGTCTCAAGTTTGTCATATTGGGTTTTCTCCATCAGTAGTCACTACAAAAAGCCGTCAGAATGATAATGGGGTCGGTAAAGAGTTAGCTGAGAAGAGTATACACGAGTAGAGAAGTCTCATCAGCAATTGATTCTCACATGACATTTATGGTACTTCATAATTGTTCGATTACTTAAACATACATTGTTTCGCTGTCTCCAATTCATCATCAACATACGTGGTGTATGATTCTGATTCATTAAAAACATCGGGGGGAAGAGAGTATAGGTGGTGTCTGCTTCCTTTGATGTTTTTGGATTTTTTTTCGAAAACCATCTCCTTTCATGAATTTCTTCAATCAGGGGGAAGAAATGAGACGATCAGTGGTTAAAATTTTTCAAGTTGGTGTTATCGTCTCACTTTCACAGAGTTATCGTGTGTGAAGTTACCTAAATATGATGTTGTGATGCCTCACACACGGTCATTTTATCGAGTAATTGCAGATTCACAGGTAACTATTATTCCGATAGACCGCAACATTCAGGGGGAAGTCGTTTCATTTTGTCTTTCGTGGTTTGTTTGGTGTGAAGCATCTACATACGTGAGAAGATCTTGTTGATTTCTTGCATGTTACCCCCGAACGGATTTTCCGCAACAAGTCAGATTTACCTTGTGTGGTTTACTGCTCATCTACAAATTCGGCTGCGTACTGAAAATTTCAAAAGTTAGAGGAAATGTTCACTACATCAAAGTTTCGAATCTACTGAAGACGGTTGTCAGTTTGGGGGGAAGCTGATTCAGAAACTTCGCCAAAAAGGAGTGTACGAAGAAGCTGCTTAAGACATGCAGCATGAATTGGAGGGAAGTTAATCCAATTTATGCATATTACATCATTTGCCTACAAGTGAAGAAAACGGTTCTCAAGTCGAGGTACAAGAAGAAGATAAAGAGCGTAAACTTTCATCATCCTCCGCACTTGAAGAGCTTATGAAGACCTTTCTTTATTTGTTTTCTATATTTGTAGTAAATGTTGTAAGTAATCCCTTATGTCGTCCCATTGGGGGAAGATTGTTGGAATCGCTCCTAACTCGTAAATGGAACGACATTGACGGGATTACATTATCTATCTTTGTTACCTTAAACACAAGGGCTTGTTATGTCATTTAGTCATAGTAGTATGTGTTTAGGTATATATACCCTCCTAGACTTTCCTAGGAGGGTGAGACTCTTAGTGTAATTTAATCCTTTCAATAATAAAACACCTACTAGTTTCCCTTCTCTCTCTAGTTTCTCTCACTAACTTGAAGATGGTGTTCTTGCATCTTCCAAGACCTCCCGATTCACCAAATCATCCATACATACGATCCTAACAATAATAAATGTTTACAATCCTTTATCCAAATACTAATCACAGCTATGCATGAAACTATTAGCTAAACGAAGTCCAATGCCATTGGCAAGTCCAATAAGCTTTTCTCTAGGTAAAGCCTTAGTGAGAGGATCAGCTAAGTTGTCATCTGTGTGAACTTTCAATAGATTAATTTCACCTTCACGGACTTGCTCCCGAACGTAGTGATACTTCCGTAGAAAATGACTGGTGCTCTTCATGACTCCAGGTTCATTGGCAAATATGATTGCAGCAGAATTGTCTCAATACATATCAATAGGTGATTCAATTGAAGGCATAACACCAAGCCCTGAAATGAATTTCCTAATCCAAACAACCTTCATTGCAGCTTTCGAAGCAGCTATGTATTCGGCCTCTGTCGCAGACATCGCTATCGTGCTCTGCTTCTTGCTCTTCCAGTCTACTGCTCCTCCATTAATGACAAAGACATAACCCATCTGAGACTTCGTATCATCTTTATCACATTGCCAGGACGCATCATAGAAACCTGTAACACCAAGCTCTGTATCTGGATTTCCACCATACACTAGGAACATATCTTTCGTATTCCTAAGATACTTTAGAATATGTTTAACAGCAGTCCAGTGAAGTTCACCTGGATTCTGTTGATATCGACTGGTCATATTTTGAGCGAACGCCACATCTGGCCTTGTGCATCTCATAGCATACATGATAGATCCTACTGCCGAAGCATAAGGAAATTTCTTCATGCGTGCCACCTCTGCAGATGTTGAAGCACCCATATCGCTACATAAGCCATGCTTTATTCCATCGGCAAATATCCTTTCTTGAAATTTTGCATATTGAACCTTTTCAATATTTTATCAATGTAAGCGGTTTGACTTAAACCAATCAACCGCTTTGATCTATCTCTGTAGATCTTGATTCCCATAATGAATGCAGCTTCCCCTAAATCCTTCATGGAAAAACACTGTCCAAGACATGCCTTAACACTTTGCAAACTTGTAATGTCTTTTCCCATAATTAATATGTCATCGACATATAGGATAAGGAAAATTACATCACTCCCACTAACTTTGTGATATACACATGGCTCATCAAGATTTTGAACAAATCCATACTTTTTGATTTCTTCATCAAATCTCTTATTCCATTGCCTTAATGCTTGCTTCAATCCATAAATGGATCTTTGAAGTTTGCATACACGGTTTGGAAATTATGGATTCACGAACCCCTCAGGTTGCTTCATATAGATGTCTTCATCTAAGCCACCATTTAAGAAGGCGGTTTTGACATCCATTTGCCATATCTCATAGTCATAGTACGCTGCTATAGCTATGAGAATTCTAATAGCTCTAATGTCTTCTACAGGATAAAAGGTCTCCTCGTAATCCACCCCATAGGTTTAAGTAAAACCATGAGCAACCAGACGAGCTTTATAGATGTGTACATTACCATCCATGTCAGTCTTTTTCTTATAGAGCCACTTACTTCCAACTTCCTTAGCATTTGGAGGTACGTCAACCTCTTCCCATACTTCATTATCTTTCATGGATTGCATTTCCCCATTCATTATAGCTTGCCATTTATCTTTTTCAGGATCAGCCATGGCAACCCTATAATTAGCAGGCTCTCCAAGATCCCCTAATATAGTTTACTCAACTTCTACATTAAGACATAGACGTTCAAGTGCACGCGTAGTCCTTACAGATCTATGAATGGGAACCACTTCAACTTCTGGTGGAGGACCCATACTATCAGGTTCTACCCGGAAGTACGTTAGTGTTTTCAGAATGTAATGCATCTTCATGATTATCTTCCAGATCAAAAACTCTCCCACTGAATTCTTGAGATACGAGATCCTTTTCAATAAAATCTCCATACCTAGCAACAATTACTTTATTTTCAGTTGGATAGTAAAAGTAGTAACCCATAATTTTCTTAGGGTATCCTACAAAGATACACTTTACAGATCTTTGTTGGAGTTTATCTGCTAAGTCACGTATAACATACGCCTCGCAACCCCAGACCTTTAAATAAAACAAGTTAAGAGCTTTACCATGCCATATTTCATATGGTGTCTTATCAACCTTTTTGTGGGAACCATATTTAGAATACAAACTGCAGATTCTAAAGCATAATCCCAAAAGGATAAGGGTAGAGTAGTAAGATTAAATATTGATCGCACCATGTCTAACAATGTACGATTCCTTCTCTCAGATACACCATTTTGTTGTGGAGTATATGGAGATGTGAGATTCTGGACAATTCCATTCTCAGCTAAGTAATCTTTAAACTCTTGGCTTAAATATTCACCGCCTCTATCAGATCGAAGAGCTTTAATCTTCTTTCCTAATTGCAGCTCTACTTCTGCTTTGAAAACCTTAAATGTTTCAAACACCTCATGTTTATTCTTAAGTAAATAAACATAACCATAACGGCTGAAATCATCAGTAAAGGTTAAGAAGTAGCTAGCACCTCTCTTTGATACATGTCTAAGTGGTCCACACATATCAATATGAATTAGACCAAGTAGATCAAACGCCCTCTCCATATTACTATGAAAAGGTTTATTCGTCATCTTCCCAGATATGCATGACTCACATTTATCAAATGATTCATCATTGATATTTTTCAAAAGCCCTTTACGTTGTAGCTTTTGCATGCGAGTCTTGCCTATATGAGCAAGTCTACAATGCCAAATATAAGAAGAATTCAAGTCTAACTTTATTTTCTTATTGATGCTAAACATCGAATTATTATTGTTGGATACATTCCCAATTGTTAGTACAAAAAGTGTGACGGGTTGTAATGGGTGTGAGTGTAGCTTGCCGAATTGGGCTAACAAGCTACTAATGAGCTGATCTTATACTAATCTGAGTAGTTTGATTGGTTTCCCTGCACAAGAAGAGTAAACCGCTAGCCTTACCGTGGGGACGGATCCCACGATTAGACTCCGGCATGAGATTAAGTACACATCTATGTCAGAGAAAGTAAGAGTATGTGTGTGTAATTATGAGAGAGAAAGTTGTACCTTGTACGGGGATTAAAGCCCTTTTTATAGGCGAGGCTTACCGCTAGGGTTTCCTAGTTACTCGCATATAGTGGTTAGTCGTCAGAGCCGGAACCTTGTCGGAAAAGGTTCCGTGTTAATCGCGGATGCGGACACAGGATACCTTCAGCGGCCGATGGCTCAGCCTGCTATGTATCTTGCGTGCGTCTTTTGGTCTGGACTATAGCTAACTTCGTCATTGGGCTTACTGTTGGTCCAGAGTTCGTAGTTATTTTATCGTTATTGGGCCAGGACCCCGTGTGTGTATAATACGTATTGGGCCTAGTGGGCCCGTTATACATACTATACGTCATCAAGTCCCCCCAGTCTAGTATGTGCATTGCGTGCGGATATTGTCGCGTGCGGTGGATTCTACTAGACTTGAGTTGACTGAGCACTTTTCCTTTCCGTGCCTTTTTTGAAATGTCTTTCTGATGTTCCTCTTTTTTAGGGACTGCTACGTCATCAAGTCCCCCTAGTCTGGCATATTTATTGCCCGCGGGTATCTGTCACATGCAGTGAATATTGTTAGACTTTAAGTTTGACGGAGCCGTTTCTTCTTCTTATCTTTTAAGTGTCTTTATGAAATTTTCTTTCTTGTTTTCCGTGCTGTGCAGTGTGAACGATTCCTGACCCTTCATTTTCTGGTTGATTGGACATGGTGGGTCCTGCATCTTTCCGCTAGCCTTGCTTTTTTCTTCCTTACTACTCATCGTTGGATCGGGTTGCTTTTTGACACGTGTCCTCCTTTAGGGTTTATCTAGACGCCAGCAACCTCCTTGTATAAATACACTTTATTTTTCCTTTGCCCCATTTTTTCTTTTACTGTTCTCTTTTTCTTTTCGGCCTAATCTTCTTGGGTTGCATCCGTCGTCCAGGTTATCTTTCCAGGTTAGGTTCTAATTCCTTTTCCTCTTCCGTTATGGGTACTTTTGCTTCTGCTAAGTCTAAGCTTTCGCAAGGGACGCTTGATTGCTTTTGTATTAAATATTTAATTCCGTAATTTGTTCATTTGGAATTTCCTGATCCTAATCAGACTATTCAAGAGGCGCCAGATGGGAAGATTGGTGTTTATACCCGCTTTTTTGAATATGCTAATTTCCGTCTTCCTTTATCTATATTCCTTGTTTTTATTCTTGATTATTATCGTGTCCATATATCGCAGCTTTCTGTTATTGGTGCTGCTAAAGTTTCTCAATTTGAGATTCTTTGTTTTGCTCTTGGTATCTGTTAGGAATTGGAAATTCCATATTAAAGTGTCGGTCACCCCAATTATAGTCTAGCATAAGTTAGCTCATAGACTTGTAGTTATTTACGTTATTTTGTAGTTAATTAGTTAGTCAGCAGCGTAGAATAGTTTAGAGTAACACCGTGGAGGAAGGACGGGTCTTTACCCACTGTATCCCTGATCAACAGTCCGATAGGAGGACGGTTTCTTTGTAACTATAAATACCCCTTCCATCCATGGAAGGGGTGGTGCTTTTCAATCTAACATTTTACATTCTACAAAGCAAGTCTCTAGCTTGAACACCCATCTCTCTACTTTCTCTCTCTAAAATGGCTATCATGTATTTTGATCATCCAAGACCACCCGAATCATTAAACACAATAAATATTAAGATCCTACAAATGGTACCAGAGCCAAGGTTGTTGTGTTGATTTGTGTGGTTTAGTATCATGATTATGGTGGTTTTTGGTTATTGTTAAAACTGGTTTTTACATCATGTTAGTGGTCGAAATAATTTTTTTTGGCTTACTTCTTCTGAAAACAGTTTTTAACAAGTTATAACTGATTCTTTGTATCCTTTCTTTTGTTAACATCTTAAAGGTCCTGATATTCAATGTCACACCCCCAAATTACCTGTTTTTGTAGCGGAATGGAATTCCTGGGGATTGACTGTCATAGCATCACAATCACAGTTATATTGAACGACCTAAAGTGTCGTTTGAAAAGAACATCGTTTGATTTAATAAAACAATCAGAGTTTACAAAGTAGGTCCCAAATGAAAATCAATTTGTGCGGAAATAAATTTGTTACAATTCAAACGATGTTTAAAGTGAGTAAAACCCAAGTGAGACGCGTCGTCACCGCGACTCTAAGATGTGTCCACATGCATGCCATGAAGTATATGCCTTAGATACCTGAGATAAAACATGCTAAAAAGTGTCAACACAAAGGTTGAGTGAGTTCATAGGGTTTGTATTGAAATGTAAAGCCTTTCAAAATCGTTTATGCAGCAAAGACATTGTAAATCCACTCAGTTTCAAGTTCCGCCCATACAAAACTTGTAACCTGTGTATTCACAACCCATTGCCAAAATGTGATATAGTTTATGATCAAGCGCATGATGTCAAATGAATTCACAAAATAGTGCATAACTTAATGTATCCATAGTTACTTAATATAACACCTAATTCGTACGGTTTCAAATTATTCCATGACCATTAGTGCAATGATTATACCAAGACCATCAGTTCAATGAATGTACCAAGACCATCAGTCCAATGAATATACCAAGACCATCAGTCCAATGAATATACCAAGACCATCAGTCCAATGAATATACTATGGAAATACTACGTATGGTAATACTGTTACTTTGCATGACTAAACATTCAGTTCGGATAAACATATAATTTGCAAATAGTCATGAATGTAATAAAAATTATTGAGCATGCATCTCCCCCAAAGAGTTTCATAAATAATTAAAACGAGAAAAAGTGGGGCTATGACTCACTTGGTAAAATGAGGCGATGACAAAAGTGAGTACACCGAGATGTAGTGTGATACTTGAAAATGACCTATTATGAATGATATGATATGTAATGAGTTACAATGTAATGTTATGCATGCATTTCGTATGTTATTTATACCATTTGCGAGTTTTGAAAATAATACTTATCGTCGAAAAATACTCTTTTGACGTCTTGACCATTCTTAAATCACTTTGCAAGTATTTACGTCAAAATGTCATCCTACAATGGTTTCGTAATGATTTATGGTGAAATTATCACTTTTCGTCGTAAAATAATGTCGTCGGAAATTTCATAAAAGTGACAAAAATGGCTTTGAAAAACTAGTCGTAAAATGGTGTACGTCGATCGTTAGGAAGCGAACTTGACGGTTTTGGAAAGCTTGTATCAAAATCTAAAAGTTTCAGTTCAGGAGTTTTCGACATAAAGGTCTCGAACATAAAGATAATAAAGGTTAAAGATGGTGATTTTGTCTAATTGTTGTGTAAAAAGTGAGTTTCGGCCAAGTTTAAGCATCCATAAATAATTTATTAAAACTCCGCTATACAAACGGTTGGTCGTTTTGAAAAATATGCTTGGTGATCTTGATTTTACTAGAAGACATTTCGTTTCAAAAAGTTCTACATCATAGTTAAAAACAGCCGTCAACATGGTCATTTTAGTTACCGTAACACTTATCTCGTAAAAATAATATAGTTTTTCTAAAAATAATAGTTACGGCAAGTTTATGAAAACGTGCATATCTTAGTCGTTTCAAATCCGTTTTCTACGTATTATATGTCCTTAGCTTCGTATCAAAGTATACTAATATATTTTTGACAAGTCGAAATAATTTATGAAGCTTAAGGCTCGTTTTTGACTCGAATAAAGTAAAAATAACTTGCTGAAATTTCTGAAAAATATATATTTCGTCGTCAAACTTTAAAAATTCATAACTTCTTCGTTATAACTCCGTTTTATTCCGTTCAAGCGGCCACGGATTCGTTTTAAAGTATATTTTCTAAATATCAAGGCCAAAATTTCGTGCCTACTGTCGGATTTTCCAGAAAAACAAAACAAGGACAGAACACTTTTTATACTTATCGAAAATAGTTTTTCTCGTACTAAACCTATTCCAATCCCTTCAAATCAACTCCAAAACTAATCTAATCCTACCATACACCTTCTTAGGGTGTCATGGGTTCCTAATCATCATCAAGACCAAAATATACCAAGGGAATAATTGTAGGATGACTTTATATATAATAAACTCTAAAAATCATGTAAAAATGGTATAACTAACACAAGTCTTGCATGTTTGCTCCAAAAATGAAGAGATAAATATGAAATGAAAGTGAAATATATAAAATGAAAGAAATATGCTTACAAGCTACTATGATGAGGTGCAAAGAACCAAGGTTTAACCTAAACACCCTAGGTTTTTATTTCAAAACCTTATTAAGAGTGTTATCTAGATTGTGTTTATGCTTGAACTTGAAAAAAAATGATGATCCCTTGGAAAACCCTACTATGGCCGGTTTGGAGTGAAGAACAAAGAGAGAAGGAAAAATTTTATTGACTTGAAAATGAGATAGAATGAGTGAAATGAATGGAGGAAGACTTTAAGTAGTGTGCAAGTCTATACAATCAAAGAAAGAAAAAAAAAAAAATCACCAACTAGGATACATCCCCCCCCATGGCCGGATATGGGGGGATTGTGTTTCACAATATATTATTTTTTTTTTATAAAATGTATTGAGTATAAAATGTGTAAATAAAATGTAGTTAAGTGTAAGTTTGTTGTAACTTGTGTATACATTTGTGCAATAGGATAGTTTTAGCTAATAAATTTTAATTGGTCAAAGTAAAATATATTGAGTCATAAAATTTGTAAAAATATATTTCTTGCATAATTTGAGTGATATAATAATTATCGTGTAGTTTTTAAGAAAAACGCCGTAATAATATAAATTTAACAATTTATATACAAAATAAATTTAAAACACTAGGTAAACTAAAAATATAGTTTTATAAACTAAACATAAGTATAAAAATATATCGGGATCATTTTTAGAAATAACGGATTAAATGTTCAAAATAATAACTCACGCGATAACGTTTATTTAATATAAAATTCACGCGTTAAATGTGAAATGTAAAATCATGAATGAGCTAATATGATGCAAATGATGTTAATGAAATGTAGACTAAACTTAGTCCATATGAAATGTTCGTGATGATATGATCATGAATTCGCCGCTAAACCATTCAGGTTACGCGAATTTGGAACACGTAAACCTAGTTTACGATAAATGTTGAAATAGTGAAGCATAAATTGTTTCGAGAAATGACCTGAAATTGCGAGTTGTCACATTCGCCCAACCAAAAAGGAATTCAGTCCCTGAATTCAGTTCGTGTTAGTCTATCGAATTTTTGAGTTCATGATGAATAACGAGGAAAGAAGGTATGGAGAAGTGTCGTTACGGTTATCGATGATTGAGAGCGTACAAAACATCATAGTACAGAAAATATCGGATGAATCTCTTATAAGTAACACTTTGAATTGGAACATGTGAAAATTTTGCTTGCACTAAGATTTATAAATAACCGCTCCCAACCTAACGTGATCCCTCCAGAATTAGACATAGTTAGCTAGGCTATGCATAATTAAGGAACGATGACGTGACGTTCGGTTTAGTTGTTATAACTCTCGATGCTTACAAGGATTTAAACCGTGTCGTTAAAATGGTCGATAAAGTAAAAAAAAGAAGTAAAATTCTCGTAAGTAAAAACAAATCGGAAAGAAAATAAGTATGATAGATGAGAATATTTTACAACGAGTGGTTTAGCAAAAGTAGTACATCTTTAAGTTATAAAGATTCGGATACGATGGAAAACATAAACTTAGTACGACATAGTACATAAGGAGAAATAAGACTGTTAGTTTCCGAACTTCTTCAGTCTTCCGCGTCGTTGATACCTTGACGAGCTTCTCCTCCTCCTAACATGTATGCATTCCCATGAGCACCTTCAACTTGTTGACCTTGGTTTTGAGGACATTGGTTCCGATAGTGTCCTTGCTCCCCGCATCTGTAACATGTAACCATGGCCTTGCCTCTACAATTCCTGGCAAGGTGTCCCAGTTGTTGACACTTGTAGCACTTAGCAGGACAAAGACCCGTGTGATGATACTTACATCGATTACATAGTGGGTAGGTTCCAGCATAACCTCTGCCTTCTATTGGTGCAACAACATAAACCATTGCAGTTTCTTGCCCTCTATTCTGTTGTTGATGATGGTTAGTGTTACGGTTTTGGTTGTTGTTATTGTAACCTCCTTGGTCATTTTCCCATTTTCTTTTGTTGTTGTTGATTTGGTTATCGTTGTTGTTGTTGTTTTGGTTATTGTTGTAGTTGGTGCGGTTGCTCCTCTTTTCTACTTGTGCCATAAGCTTTTGAGACAATCGAATAGCTTCCTCAATCGTTTGCGGGTCAAAGGAAGTCACATCGCCTTGAATAATCTCGGGAAGTCCTTCAATGAAAGCCTCCAGTAGCTTCTCATTATCAGAAACCATAGATGGGCATAATACGGCCAATTCTTGAAACCTTCGAATGTAAGTGTCAATGTCATACCCAATAGTTACCAACTCATAGAATTCGGTCTCCAACTTTTTCACTTCCGTACGAGGACAAAATTTCTTAGTTACCAAACCCTTGAATTGCTCCCAAGTAAGCTTGAAAGCATTCTCCATTCCTATCGGTTGAGCATATGAGTTCCACCACGACAATGCTCCATCGAGTAGTGTACTTGTAGCAAACTTGACCTTACTATCATCCGGGCAATTACACAGCAAAAACACGGACTCCAATTTCTCGAACCATCGCACCATGGCAGTGGCTCCTTCAGTCCCTTTAAACTTGGTGGGATCTCCACTTTTGAAATCCTTGTAAGAACAGCTCTTAACTCCGGATCCTCCTGCATTTCCAGTAGCAGCAGCAAGCCTTGCGGCTTCAGCAGCAGCCGCGGCCTCAGCAGCAGCAGCAGCCACCGTTTCCCTTTCAATCCTTAATGCCTCTGCTACACTATCCCTTACCAACTTTTGAATAGCCGCTTGTGTCATTTCAGGTGTAGCTTTCTTCGGTGCCATATCTTCTTCAAAACAAGAGGAAATGTGAAACGTAGCAAAATCCCATGTTAATAATAAACGCTCCAAGGAAATGTGATAAGAATGATAAGTTTGAGGTTATTTTTTCAAAATGATCGACGGTTTCCTAAGAAATAGGTTATGAGGTGTTGTAAGTGCTTCAAATGTATGGTGGTTTAGTGGCTTAATGTGTGAGTAACGTGTAACTCGACATGTTAGTGGTGAAACAAAGGAGTGAGAGTGACTTCGCCCTATTTAAAGGTTTATCTCGACATTCGACGTCATCGGTGATGAGTCAGCTGATATTAAAATTGCGATAGGGAATGACAAAGTATTCACCACATTAGAGTATGAGGAAATGATAATGGGATAGGAATTTAAAGGCATCCATGTGACAATCGATATGAAATGAAAGTAAATAACTCGAAAAATGTACGTATAAATCGCTTGCAAAGTGAACATGCACTTATGATGAAATGATGAGATGCTATGATAATGTAGTTATAGTCTAGGGTCAATGATGCAACCTAGTTCTCTATAACCGAAGCTCTGATGCCAATCTGTCACACCCCCAAATTACCTGTTTTTGCAGCGGAATGGAATTCCTGGGGATTGACTGTCATAGCATCACAATCACAGTTATATTGAACGACCTAAAGTGTCGTTTGAAAAGAACATCGTTTGATTTAATAAAACAATCAGAGTTTACAAAGTAGGTCCCAAATGAAAATCAATTTGTGCGGAAATAAATTTGTTACAATTCAAACGATGTTTAAAGTGAGTAAAACCCAAGTGAGACGCGTCGTCACCGCGACTCTAAGATGTGTCCACATGCATGCCATGAAGTATATGCCTTAGATACCTGAGATAAAACATGCTAAAAAGTGTCAACACAAAGGTTGAGTGAGTTCATAGGGTTTGTATTGAAATGTAAAGCCTTTCAAAATCGTTTATGCAGCAAAGGCATTGTAAATCCACTCAGTTTCAAGTTCCGCCCATACAAAACTTGTAACCTGTGTATTCACAACCCATTGCCAAAATGTGATATAGTTTATGATCAAGCGCATGATGTCAAATGAATTCACAAAATAGTGCATAACTTAATGTATCCATAGTTACTTAATATAACACCTAATTCGTACGGTTTCAAATTATTCCATGACCATTAGTGCAATGATTATACCAAGACCATCAGTTCAATGAATGTACCAAGACCATCAGTCCAATGAATATACCAAGACCATCAGTCCAATGAATATACCAAGACCATCAGTCCAATGAATATACCAAGACCATCAGTCCAATGAATATACTATGGAAATACTACGTATGGTAATACTGTTACTTTGCATGACTAAACATTCAGTTCGGATAAACATATAATTTGCAAATAGTCATGAATGTAATAAAAATTATTGAGCATGCATCTCCCCCAAAGAGTTTCATAAATAATTAAAACGAGAAAAAGTGGGGCTATGACTCACTTGGTAAAATGAGGCGATGACAAAAGTGAGTACACCGAGATGTAGTGTGATACTTGAAAATGACCTATTATGAATGATATGATATGTAATGAGTTACAATGTAATGTTATGCATGCATTTCGTATGTTATTTATACCATTTGCGAGTTTTGAAAATAATACTTATCGTCGAAAAATACTCTTTTGACGTCTTGACCATTCTTAAATCACTTTGCAAGTATTTACGTCAAAATGTCATCCTACAATGGTTTCGTAATGATTTATGGTGAAATTATCACTTTTCGTCGTAAAATAATGTCGTCGGAAATTTCATAAAAGTGACAAAAATGGCTTTGAAAAACTAGTCGTAAAATGGTGTACGTCGATCGTTAGGAAGCGAACTTGACGGTTTTGGAAAGCTTGTATCAAAATCTAAAAGTTTCAGTTCAGGAGTTTTCGACATAAAGGTCTCGAACATAAAGATAATAAGGGTTAAAGATGGTGATTTTGTCTAATTGTTGTGTAAAAAGTGAGTTTCGGCCAAGTTTAAGCATCCATAAATAATTTATTAAAACTCCGCTATACAAACGGTTGGTCGTTTTGAAAAATATGCTTGGTGATCTTGATTTTACTAGAAGACATTTCGTTTCAAAAAGTTCTACATCATAGTTAAAAACAGCCGTCAACATGGTCATTTTAGTTACCGTAACACTTATCTCGTAAAAATAATATAGTTTTTCTAAAAATAATAGTTACGGCAAGTTTATGAAAACGTGCATATCTTAGTCGTTTCAAATCCGTTTTCTACGTATTATATGTCCTTAGCTTCGTATCAAAGTATACTAATATATTTTTGACAAGTCGAAATAATTTATGAAGCTTAAGGCTCGTTTTTTACTCGAATAAAGTAAAAATAACTTGCTAAAATTTCTGAAAAATTTATATTTCGTCGTCAAACTTTAAAAATTCATAACTTCTTCGTTATAACTCCGTTTTATTCCGTTCAAGCGGCCACGGATTCGTTTTAAAGTATATTTTCTAAATATCAAGGCCAAAATTTCGTGCCTACTGTCGGATTTTCCAGAAAAACAAAACAAGGACAGAACACTTTTTATACTTATCGAAAATAGTTTTTCTCGTACTAAACCTATTCCAATCCCTTCAAATCAACTCAAAAACTAATCTAATCCTACCATACACCTTCTTAGGGTGTCATGGGTTCCTAATCATCATCAAGACTAAAATATACCAAGGGAATAATTGTAGGATGACTTTATATATAATAAACTCTAAAAATCATGTAAAAATGGTATAACTAACACAAGTCTTGCATGTTTGCTCCAAAAATGAAGAGATAAATATGAAATGAAAGTGAAATATATAAAATGAAAGAAATATGCTTACAAGCTACTATGATGAGGTGCAAAGAACCAAGGTTTAACCTAAACACCCTAGGTTTTTATTTCAAAACCTTATTAAGAGTGTTATCTAGATTGTGTTTATGCTTGAACTTGAAAAAAAATGATGATCCCTTGGAAAACCCTACTATGGCCGGTTTGGAGTGAAGAACAAAGAGAGAAGGAAAAATTTTATTGACTTGAAAATGAGATAGAATGAGTGAAATGAATGGAGGAAGACTTTAAGTAGTGTGCACGTCTATACAATCAAAGAAAGAAAAAAAAATCACCAACTAGGATACATCCCCCCCCATGGCCGGATATGGGGGGATTGTGTTTCACAATATATTATTTTTTTTTATAAAATGTATTGAGTATAAAATGTGTAAATAAAATGTAGTTAAGTGTAAGTTTGTTGTAACTTGTGTATACATTTGTGCAATAGGATAGTTTTAGCTAATAAATTTTAATTGGTCAAAGTAAAATATATTGAGTCATAAAATTTGTAAAAATATATTTCTTGCATAATTTGAGTGATATAATAATTATCGTGTAGTTTTTAAGAAAAACGCCGTAATAATATAAATTTAACAATTTATATACAAAATAAATTTAAAACACTAGGTAAACTAAAAATATAGTTTTATAAACTAAACATAAGTATAAAAATATATCGGGATCATTTTTAGAAATAACGGATTAAATGTTCAAAATAATAACTCACGCGATAACGTTTATTTAATATAAAATTCACGCGTTAAATGTGAAATGTAAAATCATGAATGAGCTAATATGATGCAAATGATGTTAATGAAATGTAGACTAAACTTAGTCCATATGAAATGTTCGTGATGATATGATCATGAATTCGCCGCTAAACCATTCAGGTTACGCGAATTTGGAACACGTAAACCTAGTTTACGATAAATGTTGAAATAGTGAAGCATAAATTGTTTCGAGAAATGACCTGAAATTGCGAGTTGTCACATTCAAAAAGCTACAACATCTGCTTTTGTGTCAAGTTGTTGTCTAAACTGACTTTTATGTCATTCATTCATATGTCTTTTTGTACCATTAACTTGTGGTCAAACAGTCATATTCATGGTCAAACCTGTCAAAAAGATGCAGTTTTTTTGCAGTTTTCTAAGTTTTTCTGGGTAAGTATGAAGATGGTCGGAATATCTTAGTCGGAAAACTCATCAGAAATAGTCAAATCTTGCTAGCGACTTGTGCCTTACTGTAGCGACTTGTATATGAGGTAGCAACTTGCCATGAGTCTTTACTCATGGTAGCGACTTGGTCTAGCAAATTGGACTAGCGACTTAGTGCTAACGACTTAGTGCTAGCGACTTGACTCTTGACTAATCTGAAATAGCGACTTGGGACTTGTTATTTAACAGGGCTAGCGACTTGTTACTTAATAGTCTTAGCGACTTGACACAAGACTTTGGCTAGCGACTTGACAGAAAGAGATGAAGAAGAGTAGAAATATTGACCTTATACCATATACTAAATCAGATCACTGACCTCAGTTTATCACATCATCAGTCCATGAATATCAACAAGATATACAAAAATCAGAATAAATGAAAGATCTCAGATTTTTCGGGGTTATTTCTCTAAGCACATCAAAGGTTCAATACCCACTAACTCTCTCATCACAGATCCTATTTGAAGTCAAAGCCTAAAAAATATTTGAATTTTTTTTAAGAGATTTAACAACTTGTGTTAAAACCTATTATAATATATTCGGTTAACAAGAAAAAATGAAAAGACTTTTAAAGATCTCAGATTTTTGTGTGCCTATAACGTTATCCGACCATGAAAGATCATTCACACATCTCAACCCATCATCGATCAATAATTAAATGATATTATCCGAAAACTTGAAGTTGAACAATACCTATTTTAGGTATCATTCGTCCTCTCAATCGGTTCAAATATAATGAAAATGATGATAAATAGAATCGATTTATCAAACAATTATGCCTACCTGTGAACCTTTGCCTGTTAAAGGTTCTTGATGTCGAAATCAACTGGTCAACCCAAATTAACCAGGTGAATGGTCAACAAGAGTTAATCACTTGAGAACGCAATGCAATTATCCAGGAGAGTTTAGTGTATCTCCGGGTCGTTAAGTCCCAACGAGGTGTGTAAACTATAATACAACTAATCTGTGGTCGGGTGAATATTGAACAGGAAAGGGGTATGATTGATTACACTAAGGAAAATTAAATCTAATTGTTGTAAACACACAGACCTTGATAGATCTTAAGCACTCGGAGATCGTTAGTGTTGCCTATGTAATCACAAGCAAACTAATAGAAGATCTCTACAACTCGTATTCTTTAGCGGAATGTAAATACAAGTTATAATAACTAAGAACTCTTAGATCCTCTATGGATCTTTTGATTAATGAAACTCTATGTTTCTGATATTTTACCAGCCTTGAAAGACTTCGAAAAACTTATCTAATACAAACTATTATGGTTTCTTTTATAGACAAGAAACCCTAATAACTCACGAGCGTTTACAACGTACGCTCCTAATACAAACTTAGACTAAGCATGCATCTAGACAAGCATGCAACTAATCATATTGTTTTACTAATCATCATGTTTTGCTCCAAACACATTCTGAGTAAACACTACATAATACGGCGCCAACCTATCTTTCATACGGCGCTGACTTTTCCTACATACGGTGCTTATCTCTCCTACGTGGATTCGCACTTTCAGCAGAATCACGATTTCTGCTTTAACACTTCAGCTGAAGTATAACTTCAGCAGAATCCATTCTTCTTCGGCAGAAACGCTTCGGCAGATACTTCAGCAGATCCAGTAGTTTACCGTAATTCCCAACAATCCTCCCTTAAACTGGAATTTGACTAGGTTAAGTTCCAGTTTCCTTGATAGATCGTTAATACTGTTGAGGATTGTACCATCTTATGAGAAAATTTCCAAACAATATCCTCCCCATTCCGTAAACACTTCTGAGCTAGGAAGGTCCAGTTTCTTGAGCACAAATACTTCACATTAAGAGGATTGCATTCGAACATCAGCAGCAAGATTCAGAAGAAGAACATCTCTATGATGACTGAACTGTGATACACCAGATCTTTGCAGCAACATATGACATCATGTACATCAAAACATATAAGTTTTATACTATTCTCATCACTTCCAGGTGTGTTAACTCCTGTGAGAGGTGAATCATTGAAAATAATGGGTTTGATGTCTCTTTACCACTAGCCATCACTACTGGAGTAGCCATATGTTTTAGTTCGAAAACTATGGTACATTGATGACCATATGATTTATTGGCAAACCAGCAACCATACAAACGGATTTGACTTGTCTTTACCTGTAGCCGTTTGCTCAGGACTAGTCAATTCTTAGAATTGGTGAATTGAGAACCAATTATGGATTCAGTTGCCTTTACCACATGCCATATTCATGTGGGCTAGCCAATTCTTGGATTCCAACAAGGAATAGACCATGGTGAATTGATGACCATACAACCCTCAGCAGTTAAGCATGGGTGGTTGTAGACCCTATGATTTTGAGCAAACCATTACAGCTATCAACAGATTTGTTGTGTCTTTACCAAAGCTGTACCCTTTGGACTAGCCAACTCTTTGACATACACAAGGTACATCAGGTGAGTTAAAAACCATCAGAATTATACAACAAACAAACCTGCATAAAAGTTAGTTTTTTTTTTTTTTTTTTTTTTTTTTTTTTTTTTTTTTTTTTTTTTTAACTAATAAATGAAAAATAACACAGAAATTGACAAATAACACAAATAACACAACCTATATGTAACAAAACAAGGTAGTGCAGAGAGTACCCAATACCATGATTAGGATGAGGATGAGGCCTGCTGCTGTTGTAGAAGTTGAGTCTTGATCAACCCCACCAATGTTGAAGCAGACAGTCTTTCATTGCCCACTGGTTCTGGAGGAATTTCCAATTTCTGACTAAGCATCTTTTCCATAAGTCTCTTAGGCAATGGATACTTTCTTTCAGCAAACATGCAGACAGTGATTCCACCCTTAGTCTCAAGTACATGTACACGAGGGAGAGGATAGAATCTCCATGACGCAACCTTCCATAGATGTGAGTTCTTCCAAATGGAATGTGCTTTACTATTGGGAGAATGAGAGTTTAACAGGACTTGAAGATCTCCCAGTAAGAACATCCCCGATCCTTGTGGTGCCTTGTTGCAGTAATGGGTGGTAACACGAGTGTACAGAGTAAGCAAATCTGCCCTGTCTACCAAGTGTAGAATTTCCTTCAGAAAGGTGAATTCCATTGAAGTGGCATCCTTTCGATGAATGACATTCATCTCATCATCCTTCAGATTCCAATCGACCAACACATTTTGATCTCCCTCAGGAAAATCAGCAGTAGAACCCTCTATAATGAAAGTTGAGTCATCAGCTTCAAGATCCCAGGGAGATCTTTTGGCCATTCTCTTCTTCCTCCTTCCAGGCTTATAGATTTCCCCAGAGGGAGCATTTTCAGTTTGAACATTTGTGGTAGGACTTGAAGAGGTAGAGGGAGACTTAGTTGGAACACCTTCACGAAGTGCATTCATGCTGTGAAGCATCTTTATTGCCTTTTTTGTTTTTATTTCAGCGAGATCAGCTTCCTTAACTTTAGAATCTTCTTGTGTGTCAACGGTTGCCACAGATGAAGTGGGAGCTGATACATCAGGTGCTTCAGGAGAATTGGTAGATGGTTCAGCAGATGGACCCTTGTCAGTAGAAGAAGCAACTTCAGTAGATGCTTCAGCAGAAATGACTGGAGAAGTCGCCTTGGGTGGAGCATCATCAGACTTGAGTCTTTTGGCTTCTTGAGCAACTTCATTCTCAGCAATCCTTTTCAAGTTGGTAGAATGTGCTGAAGATGATGAGTTGTCCCCCATGATCTGTTTATATTTGCGAACCAGGACATGATCAGGAAAAGCCTTGACTTGTTTCATTGTTAAGCCAGAGTTGTACATCGAGCATTGATTTTTCACCACCTGTCTCATTTCAGATTTAGTAGGAGGTCTCTCTTTGTTCTTCTGAGCTTTGATGGCTCTCCTTTTTGCAATAGCTTCTTGCTTCCTTTGTCTTCCCTGAGCCATCATTTGATCCACATAACTCTCACTGTTGAAATCTCCACCTAGAATACTTTGACCAAGAGAAGGTCTTGAAATAACTTGCTCAGTAAGAGTATCCCAGTATTCAGCAGGCATCTGAACACGCATTTCATCCAGTTCTCTTCTTCTTTCAGGAGGTAAATATGAAAAGTCCTCTGTTTCAAGTTGTTGAGCCAATACTTCACTTTTCTTTGATTTCTCAAACTCAGCCAATCTACTTGCTTGTCCTAGTCTTTCCTCCTCACTTACCAGGTCTGGACCAAGCTCATCTTCAGTTAATACATCTTTCCCTTTATCATCAGGCTTCTTAGCACACTTATCTTCAGTTATATCAACATAAGGAACCTCAGAAGAAATACCTAAGTCAACTGAAGGAGAAACATGTTGATACAGATTATCAACTGGAGTGGTCATGACAACATCATCAGAATGATCTGCTGAAGGTGAAGGCCCTGTGGGTTCTTGAACAGATGAATATTGACCATGATCCGAAGATACATCCTCCATTTGCACATCAGAAGATGCAGCCTTGTCAGCACCAGGTTCCTTTGAGGCTTCAGAAGAAACCTTATGTAAATAAGATCTCTTTCTTCTTTTGTAAAGAACAGGTTCCTTCTTCTTTGAGGAAGCAGCAACTACTGATGAAGGATCATTAAGAGACACATCAGCCAACAAATCAAGAGACCCAAACTGAGGTACTTTTGGTTCTTCATCAGAAGAAACCACAAGGTTCCTTTTGGAGCCCCTTTTAAGTTTGTCCTCTAATTCCTTGACTTGATTCTGCAGTTCTTCAATCTTACTACCAAGAGAGGACTTGGTCTCTGCAAGCTCCTTTTTCAGACAAGACACCTCAGTAGCATACCTGTTGACAAGAGCATAGACAGATGAGAGTGTAATAGGGTCCTCAGCTCCACCAGCAGATTGCTCTGTGGGAAAGGGAGCTTCATTGGACCTTTCAGTAGAAACATGGTCATGCTCAAAGTGAGGAAGATCTTCATTGAGAGGATCCCTAACAGGACTTGGTGTGGGCAGTCTATCAAGATCAGACTCATTATGAGTAACTTGTGTGGGTGTTGGACTGGGACAAGGTGGCTGGTCTGGAGCAACATGAGTTGCTTCAATAGTTGATGAGGGGCCCTCATCAATGTTAACTAATGGATTACCATCAGTAGAAACAGGTGGATAAGGAGGATTATTAGTCACATTCTCCTCATTAGCAGCCTCATTGCCTTGGGGCAACATGGCTGCAAGTAAGGGATGATGTTCCCCCTGAAAGTGAGTTCTCATGGTTGCAAACAATTTAGCAGTTAAAGCACCTATGGGATAAAAGGATTGGGCTTGGGTAGTGGTGTCTAAAATCATTTGCAGAAACCTTGGGTACATTAAAAACTTATTCTTTTGAAGATTTTCAACCATGTTTTCAAAAATATACTTAGAAAAATTGTAAGTTACCCCTTGAGAAAGACACACAATACCACATCCTAGTTGGGTAGAGAACTGGTCCCATCCTCCTGACTTGTTGCTTATGCATTGAAGCAACGTGTGAACCAGAAACCTCCACTTCGGGCAAAGTTCCTTCTTCAGCCACATATCAGTCCTTGTTCCTCGATAGCCAATTGCTCTTAGCCCAGTAAGCACGTCTTCCTGATTAGAGTGAAATTCTCCATCAGCATCTTCCAAGTGAAGCTTCCTTCTTATTAGGTCCTCTGTCACTATGTGCTCTGTTCCATCAATCACAGCCCTAATCTCTGTCTCATTGCTCTTCTCGGCCGATTCCCAAAACTGAGTAACCAGTGATTCATATATCTCATTTGGAGAATGTGTTAGAGCATAACAAATCTTGGACCTTTTCAAGAATTCCACCATTGGTTCGTACAATTCATATCCCTTACCGTTTCCCAGAAATGCAACTTTGTTGTGATCATGTTTAAATTCAAGAGCCATGAGGGATATGAGTTTTTAGGGTTATGTTTCTCGTAATGGTGAGTGTTTGTGGGTGCAGGATGAGAGGGAATTGGTTTGTTCTGAAGGGTGTGATGGAGGAGTGATAGTTTTTGCCCCAAATATAGTCAAAGAAAATATACCGTTTGGTTGACCGTTGCTTACGTGTATTTCATCTTTGACCAAACCCGAAATAACACTTCAGCAGAAACATATGGTCAATCTGCTGAAGTTATACCCTTCAGCAGAAACCATCAAAGATAAGAATATCTTCGGTAAGTTTCTAGAATTACTGTGCCACCCACTCGCATTAATTCTCATTGAACCTCGAACCCGTCTATAAAATGATCCCAATGTATACTTATCTCTTCATCAAAGATCCCCAAATATTTACCACAAACCCTAGATTCAAAAACAGACCCCAATTAACCAAATTGTACCATGAATACCAAACCTGAGATCATAGATCTCACAACATCATCTTCATCATCCTCTTCATCATCATCAAGTGGTGAATCAAACCCATGGCTACATTACTTTCCTCAACCCTATCCACGACCAAGTAAATCACCCTTTCTCCCTTCTTCAGAAGATGATAATGTAGTGAATCCAAGTGAATCTGCTGATGATTCTGATGACTCCTATAAGGAGGGAACATCATACTCCCAACCTCCAGCACCTCGGCCTCAACAAAGACCTCGTGCCAGGAATCCGCCACTCCCCAAAGATAGAGAGGTGGTTCTTGGTCTCACTGCGCCATCTTTTGGTGCATCAACACACATCGTATAAGAGAAGGGCTTCAGGAGTGTGGATGGATTGCATTTTGGTTGAAATGCATAGATGAAGCACACAGGAGACCTTATTTTTCTCCATCATCATGTGTGGTCATCGTCATAATCAACGTTTGCATCAATCCATCCTCTCCATTTTGGTCCTTAGCATCTTCGTCGTATTGGTCATGCATATCCAGCCATCTTGATAGACGGAATGGGTGGTTATGCAAGACCCACGAACGCATATCCAGCATCTAATGCATATCCAACATTCACTTAGATGTTGGAATAGATGATATGTACTAGATTAGGATTAGCGTAAGTGTATAGCTCGTATCTTGAAGATGCATTTGTAGTAGGTTGACTTTTGTAAGCTGTAAGCTGTAAACTGTTTCTTGAATGAATGAAAGAACAATTTGACTTCAATTTCTTTTCTTCAGCATTATAACTTCAGTGGAATCAAATTGTTTGCTTCAGTACTTTTAATTTCAGAAGAAACAAGTAACAATCTTTTAGCTATCTTGACCATATACCAATGAACCACACTTGATGAATTTGATCTTGATCATAGAACAGACAAACTGCAATTTAGACAAGGAATAGACAAAAATGCAATCCAGACAACTGCAAAACAGACACAAAAACACACAAGAACAACACAAAGACAAACAAACTAAAGAATTATTAGAAAGTTAGAGTTAGTAAACAAAATAACACACAAAAATAACACACAAAAATATGCAGAGTTTGTACACATCCTCCCCTGAGGCATATGCCTCCCCTAAGGCCTATGCCTCCCCTTAAACTTTGCAGTCAAGGGTTTAGCATTCCAATATTGACCACAAGGTGTTGAAACCTTGGTCCATCAAAAGCTTTTGTTAACAAGTCTGCCACATTATCATCAGTATGAATTTTAGCCACTTTTATCAAATGTTTTTCATATGCATCTCTTATAAAGTGGTGTCTGATTTCAATGTGTTTTGTTCGACTGTGAAAAATTGGATTTTTGACTATGCAGATGGTACTTTGATTATCAATAAAAATTGTTGTGTTCATGAAGTTGTACCCATAGTCTAGCAATTGGTTTTGAATCCAAAGGACCTGTCCACAGCAATTTGCAGCAGCAACATACTCTGCTTCAGTAGTTGAGGCAGCCACAATGGTTTGTTTCTTGCATTGCCAAGAAATCAACCTCTTTCCTAGAAATTGGCAGCCGCCAGTTGTGGATCTTCTATCCAGATTGGCACCAGCATAATCACTGTCACTATATGCTTCCAACTTGAAAGGAGACTCTTTTGGGTACCAAAGGCCTAAAAGAGGTTGGCCTTTGAGGTACTTAAAGATCTTCTTGACAGCATTGAGATGGGAAGTAAGTGGAGTGACTTGATGTCGAGAACAAATACTCACAGCAAAAGTAATATCAGGTCTTGAAGCTGTTAGATACATTAATGAACCAATCATGGACCTGTACAGATGAACATTCACAGGTAGATCTGGTTCATTATTTGCTTTTGTCTTTGGAGCTTCATAAGGTGTTGTGGCAGTCCTAACACCTTCCATACCAAATTTCTTCAAAATGTCTCTTACATATTTATCTTGACAGATAAAGATGCCATCTTGTTTCTGCTGAACTTGGAGACCCAAAAAGAAAGTAAGCTCTCCCATAGCACTCATCTGAAATTCTCCCTTCATTAGTTCCTCAAATTCCCTGCACCAAGCTTCGTTTGTGGAGCCAAAAATAATGTCATCCACATAAACTTGCACAAGAATGATGTCTGAGTAATTCTTCTTTAGGAACAGAGTTTTATCAATAGCACCTCTTCTATAGCCATGCTTCAGTAGAAAGGATGAAAGCCTAGCATACCAAGCTCTAGGAGCTTGATGTAAGCCATAGAGAGCTTTAACAACCTTGTAAACATGATTTGGGTGATCTGGGTCTTCAAATCCCTTGGGTTGAGTGACATAAACCTCCTCTTCAATCTCACCATACAGAAAAGCGCCTTTAACATCCATCTGATACACCATGAAACCCATGTAAGAAGCATAAGCCAAGAAAATTCAAATGGCTTCAACTCTAGCAACAGGTGCAAACACTACATCATAATCAATCCCCTCCTCTTGTCTGAATCCTTGAGCCACTAATCTTGCTTTGTTTTTGATCACAACACCTTGAGCATCTCTCTTATTCTTCAAAATCTACTTTGTCCCAATGGCATATTTGCCATCAGGGAGTGGAACCAAGATCCAAACCTGCTGATTGTGAAATTGTTGCATCTCTTCTTGCATTGCTTCTAGCCAGCTTGAATCGTTAAGAGCTTGAGAAACACTTGTTGGTTCCACTTGAGAAAGAAAACAAGCAAACAGACAATGCTTGAAGTCTGTGTGATTGTCTCGTTGCTGGTTGGAGACATAAGAGAGAAAAGCAATCTGTCCAAACTGAGGACTTGTTATAGCCCTTCGAGTTCTAACAGGTGCCAGAAGATCACCTATAATGTTGGATTGAGGATGAGCAATATTGATCCTCTGAGTAGCAGTGGGGCTGACTTCAATGGATGAATCAAGATTAGTGATAGTTGGTTCAAACTCAGCATCATAAGAGGGTGAGGTGAAGATGCCAGCTTTGGGTTGATGATTTCCAAGATCTGAGGGTCTTGGAAAGCGTGTATAAGGTTCTCCAAAGTCTGAAGACACTTGAGAAGGAACATGAGAAGAAACAACATAGCCTTCAGCGGATTTGTGGATGGTAGGTGTGACAGAATCAACTTCAGCAGTAACATGGTTTCTACTGACTCCTTCATTAGCAACCTCTCCATTCAGTTTCTCTGCTTCAAGCTTAGCTGCAAATTCTTGAGTCTGAAGCCTAGCAAGGTCCTCAGCATAATGTGATTCATCTTCATCACTCTTATCAGCAATATCCTTGGAGGTGGTACCTGCAATATTGTTAGGGGAGAAAGAAGGTACAAGTATAGGTTGCTCATCATCTTCAAACTCATTTTCAGAGTCATCATCCAAGGTACCTGCATTGTTAGTGGGAGACTCTTGAGGACCTGCATTTTGGTTAGCCAAATGTCTAGTGTAACCCAAATAATCAGTTAATTAGTCAAGGTCAAAAGACCATGTATGACCCTGTCCTTGAACATTAGGCTTATCTTCCAAAAATCTCAGGTTCAAAGTCTCCTTTATCTTCTTGGCTTGCAAATTATACACCCTGTATGCCTTACTATGAGCTGAATAACCCACAATATAACCATCATCAGCCTTCTCATCAAACTTTCCCAATGGATCACTGGTGTTAAGAATGGTCACTTGACAACCAAAAGGTTTTAGGTAGTTAATGACAGGAACCTTCCCAAAGAGAAGTTCATATGGTGTTTTGAGTTGAGGTCTAGTAATGGAGACCCTGTTTAGCACATAGCAAGCTGTGCCAACAGCTTCAGTCCAGAACATAGTGGGCAGTTTAGAGTCTGCAAGCATTGATCTTGCAGCCTCTATTAAGGTCCTATTCTTTCTTTCAGCCACCCCATTTTGTTGTGGGGTTCTTGGATTACTATATTCCCTTTTTATACCTTTTGTCCTACAGAGTTCTATAAGAATAGCATTCTTGAACTCTGTCCCATTATCACACCGAATTCCCTTAACCTTTTTGTTCAACTGATTTTCAACGAGGGTGATGAAGTCAGTCAGCACTGCAGATGTTTCATCTTTGGTTCTTAAAAAGAAAGCCCAACAAAATCTGCTATAGCCATCAGTGATAACCAAACAGAAGAACTTATGATCAATGCTTCTGACTTGAGTTGGACCAAACAGATCCATGTGGAGCAACTGAAGAGGTTCAGAAATGATGCTCATAGCATTGATAGCTTTGTAGGAGGCTCTGTGTTGTTTTCCTTTGTTGCAAGCAACACAATTATGATCATTGGTGAAAACTTTTGAGGGAAGACCTTCAACAAGACCCATTTTAGAGAGTTTGTTTATGGTTTTGAAATTCACATGAGCCATCCTCCTATGCCATTTAGTAGACTCATCAAGGGATGCTTTAGCCACCAAACAAGTGAGGTCACCACCAGGTTGAACTTCATTAAGGTTGAATGTGTATAAATTGTGAGTTCGAGGAACTTTCAGCAGAATTGAAGTTTCTTCTGGGAGTTTGAAGTCTTTAGACAGCACAAGACATTCATTCTCAGAGAAGAGTACTTTGTTCTTGGTGTCACAGATTTTTGAAACGGAGAACAAGTTGAAGTGCTGAAGTTCCTTAACATAGTACACATTTTCAAAATCCAGATGAGGTGTCTTAATGGTGCCTTTCCCTGTGATACTCCCATCACTTCCTCCAAACGTCACATTGCCTCCTCCTTCTATAGGGACAAAATTGTGCATCATATCTCTGTTCCCAGACATGCTTCTGGAACAGCCACTATCAACAATACCAATATCTTTATGCTTAAGGGGATGATCCTACAAACAATCAACAAAATATATACAGATAGTTAGTATTCAAAGGAGGTTCAAGTCATTACTGACTTGAACCTGCCTTGTGGATCACAGGTGTAGGACATGAAGATCTAGAAGATCCACCATTGTTCTTGGTCCTCCATTGATGATTGGGTCCCTTGATAGTCCAAGAACAACCTGCTGAGGGCTTCACAGCAGTACTCCCATATCCCATCCCAGCATACATAGAGTCAACATATGTAGGCCAATAACCATGTTTAAAGTATGGGCTAGTTGGTTGTACATAAGGTCTGGCAACTGAACCTCTCCAATGAGAGTCAGTATTAGCTGCTTGTGGGACATAAGGTGGAATATTATCAACATTGGTCCACTTTGATTTATGTTTCTGCTGAGTAGCACATACACCCAATCTTTGCTCATAAAAATCACAATCCTTAATTAAATGAAATTTACTTCCACACACAAAACAT
Source organism: Chrysanthemum seticuspe (assembly GCA_019973895.1). Lineage (NCBI taxonomy): Eukaryota > Viridiplantae > Streptophyta > Magnoliopsida > Asterales > Asteraceae > Chrysanthemum > Chrysanthemum seticuspe. The sequence goes on from BPTQ01000004.1 coordinate 269,293,404, forward strand.
GTCTTCTTCTTGGAAGATTTATTCAAATAGGGAGATGTTTGATTACATGCAGAAGTACTTAAATTAGAAACATTCAAGGAATTGTTTTTAACAGACTGATTATGCAAAGCTTTAAAAGATAAATCTTCAGAAGAAACTGTCTTGGAAGTTGATTCCTCAGCAGCTTCCCTAGAAGGCTTGTAAGTAGACTGGGGTGCAGGCTTGGGTGTAGGCTCAGGTGAGGGCTTGGGAAGGTCAGACTTCTCATTAGAATCACAGCTTTCATAGGAAGTAGACCCTTGATCCGATAAATTGTCACTGTCAGGGCAAGAGACAAAGTCATTAGATGAGGTATCAGGGTCTGGCAAGTCTTTTGACTTTTTTCCATATAGATGATGTGATCCATCAAAGTCAACAGTGATGGATAGGTCAATGGGCATAAATTCACCTCTAATAGGTCCAGGGACAGCATGCATTTCACCTTCTTTTACAAAGTTAGCTAACTTTGCTGGTGTTGATTTACGACTATCATACCTAGCTTCCAATCCTACATACTTTTGAAAGCCTAATCCTAAGCCAGAGGTTACTGATTGACTGTTATAGATTTCTCTAGCCAGATTATCACCTGAAATTAACCATTCCTTATGCCTAGCTATTTCCTCAGCTAGTTTTTCTTTGAGCTCTAGGTTTTCAGACACAGCTTCAGCCTTTGCTTTCTCAGACAGTTTTAAGTAATTATTTGCAACTTCTAGATCAAACTGTAACACTTTTATCTTTTCTTCATAAGCTATTTGATTCTTTTGAAACCATACCTTTTGTCTTTCTACTGTTTTTAATGCTAGTTTATGAGCTTCATTTTCAACATAGCATTCATCAAATTTAGGTTTCATAGCATCATATTCTTCTTTAAGTTCGTTGTATCTTAGACTACAACCAAATATACAGTTGTGTACCTGAGATAGTCCCATCAAGGCAAACTGATCATGCCTTTCATCCGAAGTACACCTTGCCAGCAATCCAAGCTTATCAGTGTCAGGAGCTTCCTCATTCACAGGTTCATGTGCAGTCCAGTTAACCTGTTCATCCATGGTGAGAAGAGCTGCTGAAGCTCCAGCTTCCTTCTGTTTCTGCTGATAGGAAATGTAGTTACCTCCATCTCCATTCTTCCTGTCTTTGCATTCCCTTGAGAAATGCCCCATCTGGTGGCAAGTGAAACACTTGACTTTTCGCCTGTCAAAGCGAGCTGGTTCCTTTCCCTTGAAAGCAAACTTCCTTCCAGACTTCTCTTCAAACCTTTTAATGTCCACTGATAGCAATGCCACCTGCATTTTCAGTTTCATTTCCTCCATTTCAAGTGGGTCCAACTGATCAAAGTCTTCATATGCAAGATACTGCTGAGTATCATAATCAGCAACAAATGAATGAAGAACATCCTCCATCACACTACTAGTCTTAGCTTGAGAACATGGTGGAGTGGGACGAGTGTTATGTGGTGGAGCAGGAGTACAAGATGATGATGGAAAGTAGTTTGAACTAGGAGCATGTACCATCATGTTGGAGTGAGATGTCCCAACAAAAGCTGCATGGCCAGAAGAAGATGTATGGTAGGGAGTTCTGACATCAGGTTCAAGAGTTCTGAGTCTGTTGTACAGCTCATCAAAGGTGAGCATGTCCAACCCTCCTTTAGCCTTGAGGGCTATACTTACATGTAACCATGATGGAGGCAAGGATCGTAGGAACTTTGAATTGCAATCATCATTGTCAGGTTTTGCATTCAGCTGGTTTAGCTGACTCAAAATCCTATGGAACCTGTCGTATCCCTTGTGGATACCTTCTTCTTCGGAGATATTAAAGTCTTGAAATTGTTGTCTCAACATGGACTTCCTCATTCTCTTTGATTCTTCGTTGCCACCGAACCTTGCTTTGAGAGCCATCCATATATCCTTTGCATCATCCATGTGGTGAAAATCACACAGGTGATCTTCAGGAATGGCTTGAAGAAGGATAGTTTTTACTTTGTGCTCTCTCTGCATAGCCAGCACCTCTTCAGCAGTTTTGGGAGGAGCCATGATAAACTTCCCATCCCTGTCTGGAATCATTTTCTTTAGACTGTTTCCTTTCTTCACTACCTCCCACAGATTCCAATCAATATTGGAAATCCAGTTTTCCATCTTCATAGTCCAAAGATCATACTCTTCCCTTTTTAAATAAGGAAATTTACCATTGCCGTTTGAAAGACTAAGCTGTTGCATGGAAGTGGTGTTGGTGTTGTTTGTGTTGGTGACTTCAGTTTCATTATCAGATCCAGGCATGGTGAGGGTATGTTTGGTTGTATGGGGGTGAGACTGGTTCTTAGTATCGTAGAGACTTTCCCAAGGCTCTGATACCACTTGTTGTAAACACACAGACCTTGATAGATCTTAAGCACTCGGAGATCGTTAGTGTTGCCTATGTAATCACAAGCAAACTAATAGAAGATCTCTACAACTCGTATTCTTTAGCGGAATGTAAATACAAGTTATAATAACTAAGAACTCTTAGATCCTCTATGGATCTTTTGATTAATGAAACTCTATGTTTCTGATATTTTACCAGCCTTGAAAGACTTCGAAAAACTTATCTAATACAAACTATTATGGTTTCTTTTATAGACAAGAAACCCTAATAACTCACGAGCGTTTACAACGTACGCTCCTAATACAAACTTAGACTAAGCATGCATCTAGACAAGCATGCAACTAATCATATTGTTTTACTAATCATCATGTTTTGCTCCAAACACATTCTGAGTAAACACTACATAATACGGCGCCAACCTATCTTTCATACGGCGCTGACTTTTCCAACATACGGCGCTTATCTCTCCTACGTGGATTCGCACTTTCAGCAGAATCACGATTTCTGCTTTAAACTTCAGCTGAAGTATAACTTCAGCAGAATCCATTCTTCTTCGGCAGAAACGCTTCGGCAGATACTTCAGCAGATCCAGTAGTTTACCGTAATTCCCAACACTAATAAAGACTTTGAAGTCATTTTAATTCTATATTTAAAATCGTTTAATGATTAAAACCTAAAACGTACGTTTAAATAAAATTACGTGAACGTACGAAATAAAACGTGAAAATGAAGAAGTAAAATACCTACGGATATGGAAAATACATTTTTGCAATCCTAATAATAAAAGAAAATTATTGGAAAATTAAAATTATTTTTATGACTATTAATTTAATTATTATTAATTAAAAACTATTTTTTAACTATTTAATAATACCCTAAAATATAAGAAAATATGAAATAAAGCTAGAAAAGTGAAATTATGACTTAGAAAAATCTAAAATATTATAAAACTTATTTTAAAACTGAAAATATATTTATTACACTTTTTATGTATTTATTATGAATTTAATACTATTTAGAACTAATTAAAATGCTAGAAAATACTATTTAAGCTAAGAAAATTCTGTAAAAATACTTTTTATGACTTTTTGAATATTCTAAAACTAATAAAATTGAAATTGCATTTTTCTGAACATTTTCTGAATTATTTGAATAAAAAGCTAATTAAAAATGCTAAAAACTGAAATTAAATGCAGAAAAATAGCAAATGAGCAGAGAAAAATATGAAAAGTTCCAGATAAGTCTAAAATAATACTGAGAATCAAGGAAAAATGACAGAAACTACTTTGGAGATCAGGAACTATGATTTGGGCACACAACTAATATGAATAAGCACTTGAAATTAAGCTAAAAGCCTCAATAAGCTACCACTACTGAACCAAAGGTTGAATAAGCTATAAACAAGTTATGGGAACTTAGAATAAGCAACAATAACAACAAGAAAAACACACTGAATAAGCAGAAATAAGGAATAAGCAAAAAGGGAGGTTTGTGAAAAAGAGCTTAAAAGAAGCTAGCAAATAAGCAGTTTACAACACTAACTAAAAATTATAAAAAATACTATAATGAAGACAAGCAACAGAATGACAAATATGCAAAAGCACAAGTCTTCACTCCTAATATTAAGTCCTACATGAAATTCACAAGTTTATTCAAAAATGGGTTTCTATGAAATTTTGACTTTTTTAATTGTGAAACAAGTTTGACTTTTATAAGATTCTAATGATCCTAGATGATCTAATTTGATGTATTAAGCTACTATGAGACTAATTTAGGCTAGATAAACAACTTTCAAACTAATATGCATGATTATGCAACCTATATTTCTAACAGTGAAGCAGATGAGCTTTGGAATGGATTTTTGACTTTTATACTAATAACCTAGTTATTTTATGACTCAATTAACCTATTTGTACCTAATATGACTTGACCAAATCATATTATAACCTTAACGCAGACCTGAGCACATATTTAAATCTAAATCCAAACACCCTCTTAACTATCTCATTTGCAATTTAAAACTGATTTAGCTAATACAGGCCATAGAACTTGATCCCTAGAAACTAAATAACTTAAAACTAATCTAATTAAACAGATTCCAAGGTAAAATAAGCATTAAATAAGCTGAATAAGAAAATGGCTAATTTGGACTTTTTTCTTGATTATAAGCAAAAACTAATTCTAACAGCTAAAACACTTTAATTCAAAGATAAATACTCTCAACAAGACTGAATAAGCTAAATAAAATCAAAATAAGCACTAGTTAAGCACATGAACAGTGAAAACAACAAACGGTTGACTATTTTTGGAAATTGAGCAATTAAACATGAAACTCTACCAATTTGCTTCAAACACTTTTAATTAAGTCAAAAGAAGCTTAATGAAGCATTTTAAAAGTTTAAAACTTAAGAACAAGCTACGATGATTTTGGCGGGAAAACTAAAACAAGCAGAACAGGGATAAGTAAGGATTGAAAATGGCTAATTAAGACTTAAATAACTTGTAAATGATATTAAACATCAAACCCAAAATTCTTAAACATTAAAACAATACAAACGATTACATTCAAAATCTAAAAAGGGTCTAAAACAGTGACAACTTTTCTCTTCTGTCTTCTTCCTCTTTTATATGCCTCAGTGAGTGTCTCTCTCCCTCTTCTGGCCATTGGATTGGTCAAAATGATCCCAGCCTTTGATTTTCACTTTTGGCGCCAAATTCTTACCTGCTTAATCTTTGATTAGAGTGTTAGGTTTACTAAGCATTAAATGCTTCTTGGAGGTAGTGGAGGATGAGGGGACATGGAGAGGTGAAGATTTGCTGGAGGTGAGGGGTGGTCTGAATTTGCAGGCGTGAGTGGGAGAAAGAGGTGAAGTGGAGGGAAAAAGGAGCTGGGGGTTGACTGAGAGGTTGACCGAGATTTTATTAATAGGCAGGGGGTTCACAAAAGGGGGAGGGTCACGGTTTGTTTTGGCAGGGGTTCAAGGGTTATGAATTAAAAGGGATTTGGTATTAATAACAAGGACCAAAGTTGTAAATCAACCAAACTAGAGGGACTGAAACTGCATTTTCCAAAATTCATCATAGGGACCAATTATGACAAGTTTAATTTTCCCAAGGACCAAAAATAATAATTTTCAAATTAAAAATGTCCCGGGGTAATTTCTGTCAATCTTTGAAATTTCAGGGACTAAAGTTGCCATTTTGCAAAATTGAATTTTATAAGGCTAATTTTGACAACTTGAAAATCCCTGAGGGCCTTTTATGAAAAATTACATGTTTTGAGTAACCAGGGACTAGATTTTTACAATTATTGAATAAAACACAGTCTAAATATTTTTTCTGTCTTTTTGAGACTTTTTAAAGTGTTTTTGACTGGTTTTGCAGTGCAGATGGAATAAAAATGATGAGTATTTAGACACTCATCAATCCCCCACACTAAACTATTGCTAGTCCCTAGCAATCTTTTGAGAAAACTTAATGGATTTGAATCTCTTTACCAAAAGCCATTACTTCTGGAGTAGCCAAATGTTTCAGTTCAAGTAAGAACTATGGTACACTGATAACCAAATGATTTTGAGCAAATCACCAGCTTTCAACGGTTTTGATTTGTCTTTACCAGAAGCCGTTTGCTTCTGGACTAGCCAACTCTTAGATAAAATATCTTTGGTGAGTCGATTACCTATTATGGTTTTCCAACTGCCTTTACCACAAGCCATAAACTTGCGGGCTAGACAACTCTTCACTAATTAAAGATATGGTGAGCTGAACACCATACAATTTTGGGCAAATTGCAAGCCGTCAACGGATTTGAGATATCTTTACCAAGAGCCGTTTGCTCCTGGATTAGCCAATCCTTTTGTTTATTAGACATGGCGGACTGATAACCGTAAGCTGAGTAAGTGCAAAACACTTACTCCAAAAAAAAATTTTGGCCAAAAATGGGGGAATTGGGTGGTATAATTACATGATAAAATTCGTGAGAATTCCCCCCACACTAGAAATGAATATTTCCCTCAATATTCAAAGTACCGGCGGTTATGCCGAAACATAGAACGTAAAAGGAAAATACTACGGCCATTTTTTTATTTTTTTTATTTTTTATTTATTTATTTTTTTTTGAGGTTAGAAAACTTATATACAACAGCGGGGGGCAACTCCCCCACACTAGGGTGGTACACACGGGTGAAAACCTATGTTTAACTACTGTTTTTGATTACCGAGTCGCTAGCTTGACTCGACCCCGAATTAATTTGTTCATGGGGAAGTAAGTGGAAGAGACAATCTCCATCGGACTTTCATTCAAGATGTTTGTATAAACATTGAAGTACGTGAAAGTTCCACACCGATGAGGTATACATAGATCCGGCTCACAAATAATAAATGAAAATGTCGGGGTCAAAGATAGTGTCTTCATTCCCGAAGGAGTGAAGAACAGGAGAAGCCACGGGATAGGTGAAGAAGAGAAAGAAAGTCATGATAAAGATCTTGACTAACTCATCATCACACACAGGAGAATTCATAATAGCATGAATCTCATCATTTAAGCTCAATTGGTCTAGACATATCCCGGGTTTGTCTAGATCAAAGTAGAAGTTATCATACTCCGGTGGAGATATGATATGAGTGAGTTCACTGGCGAACTCCTCAAAAGTAAATGATTCATGATCGGGGAGAGAATTATGAGAATGAGAAGTGGTACTGCCACTAATCTTCTCTCCCATATTATCAAAACAGAAGGCTTTCATTTCCGGAATAGAATCATCGGAAAGAATGTCACTATCCTTAATGGGGATAGGAGATGAAATAGGCTTTTCATTAAAAGCCTCGATTCTAGAAATGAGAAGATTAACATTCAATAATGTAAGACGAAGAGCTTCGTCTTGGATTATTTCTTCATCATTCTCTTCTCCTAAGCTGACAAGCTCAGAAGGTAATTCCCCCACATAACTTATATCTCCACAAGATAAACAATAGTCCTCATCAGAATCAGAGAACATTTCAATATGATCATTTTGGAAGACAAGAGGAGGAGGGATATCACACACATGATCAAGAATTCCCTGTGACTCTCTTGGAATTGGGACAAGGTTCTCAACACTATTCTTTATGAATTCGTCCGATTCCTTTTCAGGAACAGTGTCAAGATGCTCGTCCCCCATGCTCAGAGAGTGAGTGTGAACCTCGGGTGTGATAACAGCAGACTGAGGGAGTTGAGAAGGACTAGCAGTTATGGATTCTACAAGTTCCATTATTTCTACTGCTAGTGATTCAGTCATATTGTTTTCTCCCTGTATTTCCATGGATGAAATCTCAACTGCTGAACTTGATGAATCTTTATAAAATTGTAGAATATCAAGGATATCTTCATCATCACTGTCATCAGGAATGAAACGGAATCGAGAGCTAGATTTGGCTGCTTTTTGTATTTCAATTAATTCCCTAATAGAGTTTTCACTGGCAATCTGGGAATCTAATTTAGCAGCCTGCTCTTCAGCTAACAATTCTTCCATGGATTTTTGATTTGGATTATCTTGAGAATGTTTACATTCCTTCAAATCTTTCACTAAATCCAAAAGATCAAGGAGTAGATTTTGAGGAAGTGGCTTAGGCTGAGGTGGTGCCTGATTCATTTGGTATTGTAGAGGTTGGTCATGATACGAAGAGTCGTAATTGTTACAAGGAAATGGATTCCTTGTTTGACAATCAGAGCTAAAGTGTGGACCTCCACAGTACTCACAACAAAATGATTGTTGTGGCTGGTTATGTGAATAATATGGAATTTGGTCATTTCCAAAGTCCTGAGTGTTACCAGAAAACTGTTCATAGACAAACGTGTTCCCGGTTTGACACTCAAATTCTTGATGAGGACCTCCACAAAATTCACATGAATATGTCTGAATCTCATGATGTGGTAGCTGATGGAATAAATCAGTCGTGTCATGGTAAGAATAGAGATCTTGGTTATAGACAGACCCATTTCCTGACTCTACCATGCTAAAACTGAGACAATTATCATCATTATGAGGGCCACCACACCATTGACAACCAAGAAGGTGAGGATAAGACATAGAAAGAATCAAAGGGTTCCAGAGGGTAAGAAATGAAGAATCAAAAGGGTAAGAGGGTAAAGAGGAATATTTTTGGTATTTTTGAAAAACATGTTGTCAGAACAAAGAATGAAAATATTATTGGTAATCGATTAGTCAAACGAATTAACTTCACGATAATTTTGGTTTTATATGAAAATAAGGAAATATGGACAAAGATGGTAAATATACAATGGGTGTATATTCAACAATCACTGATGCTTCAAATTCGTAGTACGCAGCACACCTCCCCGGCAGCGGCGCCAAAATTTGATTCATCCCAAACGGTCAACCCAAATTAACCAGGTGAATGGTCAACAAGAGTTAATCACTTGAGAACGCAATGCAATTATCCAGGAGAGTTTAGTGTATCTCCGGGTCGTTATTGAACAGGAAAGGGGTATGATTGATTACACTAAGGAAAATTAAATCTAATAAAGACTTTGAAGTCATTTTAATTCTATATTTAAAATCTTTTAATGATTAAAACCTAAAACGTACGTTTAAATAAAATTACGTGAACGTACGAAATAAAACGTGAAAATGAAGAAGTAAAATACCTACGGATATGGAAAATACATTTTTGCAATCCTAATAATAAAAGAAAATTATTGTAAAATTAAAATTATTTTTATGACTATTAATTTAATTATTATTAATTAAAAACTATTTTTTAACTATTTAATAATACCCTAAAATATAAGAAAATATGAAATAAAGCTAGAAAAGTGAAATTATGACTTAGAAAAATCTAAAATATTATAAAACTTATTTTAAAACTGAAAATATATTTATTACACTTTTTATGTATTTATTATGAATTTAATACTATTTAGAACTAATTAAAATGCTAGAAAATACTATTTAAGCTAAGAAAATTCTGGAAAAATACTTTTTATGACTTTTTGAATATTATAAAACTAATAAAATTGAAATTGCATTTTTCTGAACATTTTCTGAATTATTTGAATAAAAAGCTAATTAAAAATGCTAAAAACTGAAATTAAATGCAAAAAAATAGCAAATGAGCAGAGAAAAATATGAAAAGTTCCAGATAAGTCTAAAATAATACTGAGAATCAAGGAAAAATGACAGAAACTACTTTGGAGATCAGGAACTATGATTTGGGCACACAACTAATATGAATAAGCACTTGAAATTAAGCTAAAAGCCTCAATAAGCTACCACTACTGAACCAAAGGTTGAATAAGCTATAAACAAGTTATGGGAACTTAGAATAAGCAACAACAACAACAAGAAAAACACACTGAATAAGCAGAAATAAGGAATAAGCAAAAAGGGAGGTTTGTGAAAAAGAGCTTAAAAGAAGCTAGCAAATAAGCAGTTTACAACACTAACTAAAAATTATAAAAAATACTATGATGAAGACAAGCAACAGAATGACAAATATGCAAAAGCACAAGTCTTCACTCCTAATATTAAGTCCTACATGAAATTCACAAGTTTATTCAAAAATGGGTTTCTATGAAATTTTGACTTTTTTAATTGTGAAACAAGTTTGACTTTTATAAGATTCTAATGATCCTAGATGATCTAATTTGATGTATTAAGCTACTATGAGACTAATTTAGGCTAGATAAACAACTTTCAAACTAATATGCATGATTATGCAACCTATATTTCTAACAGTGAAGCAGATGAGCTTTGGAATGGATTTTTGACTTTTATACTAATAACCTAGTTATTTTATGACTCAATTAACCTATTTGTACCTAATATGACTTGACCAAATCATATTATAACCTTAACGCAGACCTGAGCACAGATTTAAATCTAAATCCAAACACCCTCTTAACTATCTCATTTGCAATTTAAAACTGATTTAGCTAATACAGGCCATAGAACTTGATCCCTAGAAACTAAATAACTTAAAACTAATCTAATTAAACAGATTCCAAGGTAAAATAAGCATTAAATAAGCTGAATAAGAAAATGGCTAATTTGGACTTTTTTCTTGATTTTAAGCAAAAACTAATTCTAACAGCTAAAACACTTTAATACAAAGATAAATACTCTCAACAAGACTGAATAAGCTAAATAAAATCAAAATAAGCACTAGTTAAGCACATGAACAGTGAAAACAACAAACGGTTGACTATTTTTGGAAATTGAGCAATTAAACAGGAAACTCTACCAATTTGCTTCAAACACTTTTAATTAAGTCAAAAGAAGCTTAATGAAGCATTTTAACAGTTTAAAACTTAAGAACAAGCTACGATGATTTTGGCGGGAAAACTAGAACAAGCAGAACAGGGATAAGTAAGGATTGAAAATGGCTAATTAAGACTTAAATAACTTGTAAATGATATTAAACATCAAACCCAGAATTCTTAAACATTAAAACAATACAAACAATTACATTCAAAATCTAAAAAGGGTCTAAAACAGTGACAACTTTTCTCTTCTGTCTTCTTCCTCTTTTATATGCCTCAGTGAGTGTCTCTCTCCCTCTTCTGGCCATTGGATTGGTCAAAATGATCCCAGCCTTTGATTTTCACTTTTGGCGCCAAATTCTTACCTGCTTAATCTTTGATTAGAGTGTTAGGTTTACTAAGCATTAAATGCTTCTTGGAGGTAGTGGAGGATGAGGGGACATGGAGAGGTGAAGATTAGCTGGAGGTGAGGGGTGGTCTGAATTTGCAGGCGTGAGTGGGAGAAAGAGGTGAAGTGGAGGGAAAAAGGAGCTGGGGGTTGACTGAGAGGTTGACCGAGATTTTATTAATAGGCAGGGGGTTCACAAAAGGGGGGGGGGTCACGGGTTGTTTTGGCAGGGGTTCAAGGGTTATGAATTAAAAGGGATTTGGTATTAATAACAAGGACCAAAGTTGTAAATCAACCAAACTAGAGGGACTGAAACTGCATTTTCCAAAATTCATCATAGGGACCAATTATGACAAGTTTAATTTTCCCAAGGACCAAAAATAATAATTTTCAAATTAAAAATGTCCCAGGGTAATTTTTGTCAATCTTTGAAATTTCAGGGACTAAAGTTGCCATTTTGCAAAATTGAATTTTATAAGGCTAATTTTGACAACTTGAAAATCCCTGAGGGCCTTTTATGAAAAATTACATGTTTTGAGTAACCAGGGACTAGATTTTTACAATTATTGAATAAAACACAGTCTAAATATTTTTTCTGTCTTTTTGAGACTTTTTAAAGTGTTTTTGACTGGTTTTGCAGTGAAGATGGAATAAAAATGATGAGTATTTAGACACTCATCAGCCATCCCTGTGGCCACAATGATGACTCTCAAGCCATCCCTGTGGCGAGGACACCATTAAGATCAATGATATAAGCTGATTGCTGTTTGAAAGGTTCTCTTTAATCCGATTGATTATGCAAATGACTGAACATTTTTGTAATAATTGGTGGGAGGCGAAGATGTTAAGGGTCTGAAGAAATGTGTGAGATAATACTGAGATTAAGAGAGGCGATGATATGATTTTTAGAGTTTGCTGACTGACTGGTGGAGATACGATTTGGAGAGAAGGGAGGCGCATTATTGTGTGAGTTAGGGTTAATGGGAGAATTATTAGGGTTCCATGAATTTATAACCGGTTGTTAACATTGATAATGAATCTGATGGGTTTTTCTTTTGTTTGGGCAGAGTGTTTCCTTTGGTAATGGGCCGAATCACATTGGTGATTCTTATCCGGGTATGGAATGTTTTCATGGGCCAATCAAAATAAAGGTTGTCGTGGGTCTCAAGTTGAGTTCTGTCGTGAGTTTGCCATGAATTTCGTACTATCCAAAATTGTAACATCTCAAATATTATGAAGACATAAGTCTTGATAATTCATTTTAAAAAGTGGTACATTGGGCTAAATTGTTCAAGGGAGGTTATTTAGTCATATTTTGTTTCATATTGTGTTTGATGCTCGTGTACGGGATTGTTGCTGAAGTGACGACTCACGGATATATTGAAATTACTCTTAAGTGGATGATCCCGAATATGATCCGGATGTTATTGGCTTAATATAATGTGAACTTAAATTGGACCAATTATTCGGGATGGATCGGGTTTAATTTTTGTAGTTGGAACGAGTCTGAGTGATTTGTGTGATGGTTTGGATTTGGATGACGGAAAAATGGGCTTCTTAATATTGGATGGTTTCTATGAGATTTGAGATGTGCGATTTGATGATGAGATTTGTTGAAGAGATTTGTCAATGAGATTTGGTGTGATGATGAGATTTGTTGTGTTATGAGGTTTGTTAGTTTGGTTTATACATTTTCACGAAAAATATTATGTCATGGCTTAAATTGATGATGAGTGATCAAAGTTGACTACGAGGTTGTTTGGACAGTATCTCTTATTTGGATTTGAAGTGAGGATTTCTGGGCGCGTTCACTTATTTCGTCTTCTTTCTTTCTACCATTCCGCGAAGATGACTTGTTTGGGCTTTTAAAGAGTGTGATAAAGACTTGGCTATTTAGTTACTTTTGTGATTCTTTCTCGAGCCAAATTGTAACTATCACTTCGGTGTCTCACACAGTTGAGGACACGTCAAGAGGATTTGTACATTGGGTACACCGTTTCTTTTTCACGAGGATGAGTACAAGTTTAAGTAACAAATCTGGGGAATTCTACTTCATGATCAAGTTTGGTATATCGGGTTTACTTCTCCATGTGGTCACTACAATAGCCGACAAAATGCGTGAATGATGTGTTTACCAAAGTGTTGATTGGATGGTTGATGATGTTGGATAATAACCGTTGATGAACCGCTGCATGTTCCCCTAAAACAGATATTCACCGAAACCATAATTTTCATAATACATTCAAGCTGACATTGTTTACGGTTTTGTCTTGATTTTGTAAAATCCCGCGAAAGAATCTATTTCTCGGTTTAAATCATAGACTTGTAAAAACCCGTGACAATGGAAACATCCTGGTAATAGTAAAGTGCATTTCTGGATCTATCTTACGGTTTATTCCTGGTTTTGTAAAATCCCGCGAAAGAATCTATTTCTCGGTTTAAACTATGGAATTGTGAAATCCCATAATGATGGAACCATCTTGGAAAAGAGAAAGTGTATTTCGGGATCTTACTTGATGCTGGTGCTACGGTTTCTGTTTCGAAGAAGAGATAAAAGGGTGTACTTCATGAATTGGATGTATGTTTGGATATTCATCATGACAGTTTGGTTATTACATGGTTTTACGGGGTTATGTGCTTTTACCATGGTCGGGATGAAACCATTATCACAGTTCACTTAAAACGTCAATGGAGGCTAGATTTGTATCTTTAACCAGAAGTTGTGACAACAGCGTTAATTCAATATTATCTATTTGAGGTTGAAGTGAAATGTCACGGGCAAGTGTACTTAGTATCTGAAGGTATCGGGGATGGTTGGATGAAGATTCTTCATGATCCTTGTTCAAGCTTATTATCAAAAACGAAGACTTGGAAATCTAATTATTGTTTGGTGTCTTTTACCTTTTCTTTTACCACTTGGGGGAATTGGGCTCTTACCACCACAAGATAACTATCACTTTAAGGAGTTACGTTGTTGTGCTCAGTGTCACATTCAATTGTGGATTTTCAAGAGGTGATGTACGTCTTATACTTGATGGTTGGTTGGTTGAAGAGTATAGAGTACATAGAGAGTACTTAGAGATGTTAATGGAAATCGGCACCGCTCTTTGTTACATATGTGCAAGTTTAAGTCACGAGTTTGGGTTAGTTTACTTCAAGGTCAAATTTATCATATTGGGTTTTCTCCATCAGCTGTCACGACAAAGAGCCTACTGAATGATAATGAGGTTGATTACATGTTTAGCCAAGAGATGATGAAAAGAGAGAGATTATGACGTTTGACCACAACAATCCAAGCCTCGTACTCTAAAGAAAATAAAAGTGTACGTGTCAGTGCGCTTTATCTTCTGAAGAAGAGAAATCTTCTTATTATGACCATTCTCATCAACATGCTTCATGCTTTTTCCAAGCGCTTCAGTCATCAAGTGAACCGGACTACCGTTGATTGTTTTCTTATTCCACTTGCTCAACTATAATGACGATGGCGACATCATGTGCTAATTTTGCGGCGGAGAAGTGTGAATAGACTACATTAGTTGAAGATATTCACTTATTTAATCAAGAATGGCAACTCCGTATGCAATTCTTGAGGGGGAGAAGAAGTGTGAATTTACTGCTTGGTTGATTGATTTCTGAGAATAAATGGTCAAACGGCTCCAAACTCATGTAAGAACTGAGCTTCTTCTTATCGGGTCATCTTCACATGGAGTTTTCTACTAAGAGTCGTTGGTTAACATCTTCACACGGGCTGATTTGATTAATGACAAAGTGCTTCTAGTTGCTGGTCTGATTTCTTTGATGAACATCTCTCTGTTCTTGTTTGACTGGGAGGGATTTTAGTTAAGGGGATTTGCTATTTCAAAGTTAACGGGAATGCATTTGGTGAGTTGAAGATGTTGACTTTCTATTCCCCAACTGGACAATCTTGAAGAAGGTCGAGTCTACAGTCTGTTCTACATTTTCTGCTGCATGTTAGAAGACTAAAGACGAGTTGCATTTGATTATCTAAAGACTTCTTCTTAATCTGGGCACTTATCAAACAGATTGTCGGTTTTGGGGAGAGCACTAATTGGGGGAGAGTGAAATGCCATATTTAATCCCCAATTAGACCTGCTCACACTCTTCAGCAAGTTGATTCTCACAGACACATTTGTGCTAATGGTATTCTTCTCAAAAGATTTCGAGTATATGAGCTTACAATGAGTTGCTGATTTTGAAGTATCAAAACCAGCAAGGGGGAAGGAGACAAGCATCTAAATGCGAGTAAACTTGATGAACTAAATACTTCTAAGTGATTGAAGATATCCCGGGAAGACGAATGTCATTACCGCAGAGACACTCAAGGTTTGACTCATGGCGTTTAGTGTTCTTATTCCAACTATGTGGGGGAGAGATGGAAGAGTTAGTTTCTGATGATAAAAGAGGTACACAAGTGTATGATGACTGAGATGTTATCGCAATCATCAGGGGAGAGAGAATTGTGTACATTGGGGACGCTCAGCTGCTTCACTTGAGGGCTTAATTAGTGATTCAGAGATATAATCACTTATACCGGAGTTGACATCCGCAGAGATTGTCATCCGTAGAGATATTCAGTGATTCGGCCTGCTTCTTCAATGTTATCGGTTATTCTCTCTGTGGGCATTCGGGTACTTCGGGTTCTTGAGCTTCATACACTTTCTTCAGGGGGCAAGAAAAGTATACATCGGGGTTATTCTTTGGCTATTGGACTTAATCTGCTACTTCGATGGTATAAGTTTCTTTGTCTTTGGGTATATGTGTATTCGGGTTCGTGAGCTCTAGTCTAAGAGACTGACTGCATCAATTCATCTACTTGGGGTAAGTGGTCTCTTGACAACTTTTTGGTATGGAGTGCTTCAGACTTCAGTGGAATGAAATTTGAGAAGAGTTATTTATGTGTGGGATGATACGTTGCTATTCTTCTTCTTGATGATATAACCCCGAACGAAGTATCTCGACTATCGTTCTTAAAAGGAGCAGCGGGATTTATGATAATGGTGTGCTTCTCTGTACACCTGGCTAAGGCAAGCTTGAAATAGAGCTTAGAATCTTCTCTTCTTATGGATCTTCGGTTTGGGGGAAAGCTGCCAAAGTCTCTCTTTCTCAAAGGCTTATGTTCTATCTTCTATTCTGGAGCCTCGGAAGCTTTGGTGGTGAAAGTTTTAGGGATGATGACTTCTATCTTCTACAACGGGGCTGCTCGATATCCTTATCTCGGTACTCGTATCATCATCTTCTTAAACTATATCATCTACTCTATCTGTGTATATTTTTTTTTCAAAAACCAAATACAAAAATATAAAACCACAAAAAGAAAATAGAAAAATATAAAACAAACAAAAACCCATAAAAATCAGAAAATTTAAAAATACCAAAAATATGTTTTCTCAAGACATGTCTTCTGGTATCGATAACATCTGCGATCTTAGAAATGTCATTCAATAATGGCACGGGACCATAGATGAAGTTCGAGCAGGAGGTGTAAATATTCTTTTTCCAAAACATGTCAAAAATTATGGCTTACTGTTATTTCAGACTGTAACCCGCGCTTCAAAATATGGCTTACAGTTACTTCTGACTGTAACCCGTGCTTAAAACAATGACTTGCTATTATGTCAGATAGCAACCCATTTTTCAAAGAAGGAAAGTGCTATGCTAAACCAATTTTTCAAATATTTCTTGCACTTATCCTAATAACAAATGAGGAAGGTATGTCGAAGGACTGCTGTTCCTACTCAAATATTTTTCCGTCTAAAATTCTTCAGAAAAATATTTGTTTTTAACAAAATGGTGGAAAATGAGTTGCTTGAAAAACAATCAGTTTCAGAGTTTTTATTAAATTTGCAAACTCAATCAATGACTTCAGCGCTTTTAAACTTTTCAGAAAATGAGTCATTGATTGAGGGGGAGAATGTTTTCAAATTTATATCATCTAAACGAGCTTATCTAATTATCCTAATATGCTTAATTAAAAATGATGTTAACCTATGTTGAAGGACTAGGTGCCTAGGATATGATTGTTAGGATTAGATGATTAGAGTTTGATAAACACATTATTCCCATACATTTGAATGATCTGATTGATATGTTGAATTGACTTTTATTAGTCGATTGCTGTTTGGGTGATGTCGACCACCATATATCTGTATGTGTGTTCACTAACGTATGCAGGTATTTTGGTATATAAGAATGTTCCATATCCGGATCACACAATTGAAGATGATTGGATGCCGAAAGGAAAGGGTAACTATATCTTGGGTTGACAAATGAAGAAACGGAGCTTAATTGGACTTCTATGGAGTGTTGGCATGGAAAAATGCAACGTAAGAGGTCTCACTGCATCAGCAGATGGTTTTCTTCTAAGTGATTGAAGAAACGAAGCTTAATTTGACCTTAGTTGGCATTAAAATGCAACGTAAAAAGTCTCACTGCATCAGCAGATGGTTTTCTTCCTGCCCTACAGCAACAACAGAAGCTTCTCAACCACCTAACGTATCTTTGTGCAGGATACAATTTTTAAACAATTTTTGAAAAATTTGATTAAATTGTTTTGAAAATGGAAAATATTGTTTTGAAAATTAATTGGACTAAATTTTGAAAATCACCGGACTTCATTGTATCAAAACTTAAGTCACTCAATCATCGACTACGGTCATCGATTGAGGGGGAGAGTGATTTAAATTAAAATATTTTCAAAACGATATTTCTTTATAAAAGGTCCGGGTTGTACAAAAACAAAGTGGTGATCTAAAGATTTAATGTTATGTCATGGTATGATTTTCTTTAAAACTCAAAGATCTGTCAAAATGAAATTTTTTTCTGTTCTTGTTTGATTGTGAAATTGTTTTATTTTACTTAAAGATCTCTTAAAACAATCATACCTGACACTAACAATCTTTAATGTCTTAAAATGGTCCTTACCAGTCATTTTTCAAAATTAAATTCTGCCACGTCTTTCCCCAAAATCTTTTAAATGATTTAAATTAATTGAGATCACAAATCTCAAAAGGTTTGAAATTTTTGATCGGGGGAGAGATAGTGATTTAAATCTCAAATCTGTTTTAATGGAATTAGTTTTAGTCCTTTATAGGCACTCCTGCCTCCATGTGCCAAACGATTTCAAATACACAATGCACATGTTGAGGAGGAGGATTTATCCAAAAACAAGATGAGCTTTTAAATCAGGCACACATTCTCCCATGTTTTCTAAACCTTATTAAATCACTTGGGATCCAAAATCTCAAAGGGTTTGATATTTTTGATCGGGGGAGAATCTGTGATTTAATAATGAAATTTGATAAAAGGTGACCGTTTTGACTCAAAAGTGCAAGTTCTCTCTAATATGTGTCAAACTCTTTCGTATAACGATGCACATATTGAGGGGGAGCGAATGGTTTATATTGGCTTTTGTAATCGTGGATGTACTTCAAAAGAACTCTTGCCTCTATGTGATAAAATGATTTCAAATATCCTATGCACATATTGAGGGAGAGAATTTACCAAAGAAAATCAAAAGGTTTTTTCTAAGGAAATTGTGATCAAGAAATTATTTCAAAGAACTCTTGCCTCCATGTGCCAAACAATTTCAATATCATATTCACATGTTGAGAGGGAGCATTTCTAAAATGATCAAAACAATTAAGGTACAAAATGTTTTAATTTTATATCACAAGTACCTTGATTGATTTTCCAAATGATTTTTCAATTGGTTTCGAGAAGGAAAGAACAATACCAAAAGACCGACCAATTTATTTTATGCATGGTGTTATAAGGATGGTTAGGTTAGGTATTCGTTCCCACGATCCCGCCAGAGCCGGAGGGATCTACCCAGGGACAATCCACTAGATAGTGTAGAGTCCTTAGGTATGATGAAAAAAAGGAGAAAAGTGAGATATGGGAAGAGTGCGGACTGAGACAGAGCTAGTACTGGAATAAACCCAACAAGGTTCTAGTTATGAAGTCTCGGTAAGCACTGAACGGGTTGAAGAATGAAAAAGAAATGAATATGAAAAGGGTGAAAAGAAATAGCCCTCCAATAATTCAACCTTAGGGCAGTAACCGGGTTCAATACATATGCTACTGGTGTTTACTAAGGTAACACTGGTATTGAAGACAAGACGTCATGGACCCAGTGACGCACTGCACTAAACTTCCCAAGCTACTCAAGTTCCTCTTAAAAGGGCTTGTTTCATTCTCACGGGGAACCGACATAATCTATAAACTTTCTCTTAGAGATTGTTGATATTGAAGAAGGATACCCTCTCCCTAGTCTCCGTCATAGGAACCAAATATGCACGATTGAGTCTAGAGCCAAGAGATCATCCACAATATCTCATTAGGACACAAAATTAATGAAGACTTGCTGTTTCGCACAATGTGGAAAGTAAGTATATATATTGAGAGTCCTACGCATTATCCTTGTGGTATTGCCAGAACATCCGAGTGATATGTAAGTATTCATGATGAAGATGGAAATCCTTCTAGAGCCAACATCAAACAAGCTCTTGGTGGGTGACATGTGAGATATTTTCTAAAGATCAAACTTGTGACAACTGGATAGAAACGATGGGGCGATTCACTCGTGAATCAACCTTGGTCCAGGAAATGAATTGACGAATACTTTTGGAAAAACCGTTCGATGTGCAAATCTTCTTTTCTCTAGCGCATCGAATGTGTATTCATATTTCAAAGTCAAAAAGTATCTCTGATTGAAAAAATACTTTTGGAAAAACCGTTCGATGTGCGTATCTCTTCTTTTCTCTAGCACATCGAATGTGTATTCTTTTCAAATACAAAAGGTATTTTTGATTGAAAATTGATCTTGTAGGACCTTAAATCTATCAACCTTATCACAAACCCAACACGTTATGCGTAGAACTCGTTAAACACAAACACAAACTATGCGTGAAGATGAAAGAAATAAAGATGAGAAAGATGGTGACTTGATGTATAGATCGTGTATATGTTTAGAGAGAAAGAGATAAGAAAGGAAACTTTATTCCAAAGAAAACATACACACACACACACTCAAGCACACCCCTCAAATGAGACTTTGAGGGGTTTATATAGTACAAGTAACATGATGCCCTAAAAGGCTTTCTATGGGCTTTCGTGGGCTTGGACATGGGTTGGATTGGATATAAGGCAAGCTTAACTAAACTAATACCCATTTAGCTTAGTCCAATCCACGAGCCCGTTGACTATTCTATCATGATATCTAACACACGTTACAAAGTTCCTAAATATGAATGACCATCACTTCTAATAAAAACTATTAAGGCTAACAATCTCCCCCTAAGGGGTGGTCATTCAAAAGATGCTCCACTTGATAAGATCATTACTTTTCTCGAGCTAGAACTTGTGTGTAGATATAGAATAGTCTTGCTTCATTGTTCCTTCATGCTTTGTGATCAGTTAATGTGGTATAGAGCCATTTGTCAACTTCGTTGGTTAGGTGTCTCCACGTCATTCTCCACCATGCTCACACTTCTATTTGTCTTTAGGTTACCAATGATGTAGTTCTTGAGTCCTTAAACTTTGTAGATTCTTTGACATTGACGAAGAATCATCTTTAACTTTGTGTAGCCTTTGATTTTGATGAGAACTTTCATGTGTTTTTGGTATGAGCATGTGGAGAATCTGCGCGATCAATCCGCTCCAGAGTTTCCATAAGAAGTAAACATAGGAAAGGTTAGTAATAAGCGGATTCCGGCACTTACAAGTTTGAACTTCGAGAGTGGTGACAGCATAGTGTGAAAACACAACTCTAATTCTCACAAAGGCCATTCCTGAACCGGAGTCCCACAAGTGAGATAACGCGATGTACCGAGGTACACCTACAGTTCAGATGAGTCGCTGAAGTATACCGAAGCATCACTTCATGACTGTAGACCGTTTGAGACACACTAAGCGTAATCCACGGGGAGTTACCGAAGTGACCTGCTGTTAGGGCTGCTTGATGTTGACCCTGGCAGGAGTTTCTATTCAATCATTGAAGATCACAGATGTGAATCTTCTCATAAATGTTCTGGCAGATTGCTAAGATCTGCGTAGGACTCTAGAATATATCACTTGTGTCCTAATTGATGAACAACAAGCGATGTCATGTCAAGTGTTCCTATGAGATCTTTTGATGAATCTCGTGGCTCTAGACTCAATAAGTGCATTTTGGTTTTCCTGAGCGGAGACTAGGGAGAGGGTCTCCTTCTTCAATATCAACGATCTCTAAGAGAAAGTCGATAGATTATGTAGGGTTCCCATTGAGAATGAAACAAATCCTTTTAAGAGGAATTGAGTGGCTAGAAGGTTTAGTGCAGTGCGTCACTGGGTCCACGACGTCTTTGTCTTCAATACCAGTGTCATCTTAGTGACAACCAGTAGCATATGAATTGAACCCGGTTTCTGCCCTAAGGTTGATTATGGAGGGCTATTTCTTTTCACCCTTTTTCATTACATTTCTTTTTAATTCTTCAACCCCTTCTTTCTCCTTTCTCACATTACTCCTTTTTTCAATCATACCTAAGGACTTCTAATACTAACTATGGGTATTGTCCTTGGGTAGATCCCTCCGGCTCTGGCGGATCATAGGACGTTTATTCCTAAACTTAGTCACCTTATAACTCTATGACTGTCCTATTGTTGCCATAAAACCATTTTTCTTGAAAATCTCTCAAAGTGATTGTGATTATCAAAACATTTTGTTAATACTTTGAGAGTTTTGTTTTTCAGAAACACTCCCCTTCACATGTGCTTATATTGTTTTAACTGAAATCTGCACAGAGAGGGTAGAGTTTGCACGTTTGAATTGATCGACTTTAAATGAACAAGACCGATTCGAGACACGTTTACATCACTAGTGAACTAGCTTGAAATTATTACCCGTCCTGGTCAAGTCCATAGAAAGTTTCTCGAGATGGTACATGATTCCTCGTCAATTCAATGGTTACGACTTAGTCGATCTCTTTTGAGATTCAAACAACGATCATTAAACCTTTTTGATCACATTTTAATCACGTTTCTCCCCCTCAAAAATAGCATATCGATGATGTTTTTGAAACAAAATGATTAAAAGATATGTTTTTCGAAAAGCATTTGGAGAGAAACTGATTTAGCATGAATTTTGGAACAATTTTCGAATCAATGGTACGCAAGATGAAGATTTTAAAAAATCTTTTGAAGATATTGAAGAAGAATTATCTTCATTTGTTTTAGGATAAGTGCTCGATATTTATGAAAATCGATTTTGCGTAGCACTTTCGTTTCTTTAAAGTTCGGGTTACAGTCTGAAGTAACTGTAAGCCATTATGTTTTTAGGAATAGTGCTTGAAAAATACTTAAAACCTTTGATTTGGTTAGCACTTTCCTTTCTTTGAAGCGCGGGTCCTGAACTGATGTGTCCAGAAGCCATTATTTTGAAGTCCGGGTTTCGTACTGAAGTATACGAAAGCCATTTATTAGAGAAATTTGAGAAACGACATGTTTTGGAAAACATTTAAAGAACTCTCGCTCAAGCATCTGTACATACCCGTATCATTGTTGAATGACATTTCTAGAAACGTACAGAATATCGATTATACGAGAGACATGTCGTGAGAAGAATATTTTTGGATTTATGATTTTATATTGTTTTTGTATTTTTTGAAAATTTTCTATTTTTGTATTTTGTTTTTGTTGGTTTTATAAAAGAAATGGAAAATCAAAAATAGAAGATAGAGAGAATGAAGAAGAAGAGTTTACAGAATTGGAACCCTCTGATGAGCTGGGTTCGGAGATATTTGATTCACCTGCAACCAAAGAAGAAGAGTTTTCACAAATAACAGTGTTAGAAGTATTTGATTCCTCACGGTGAGGGTGATCACTATCAACGGTTGTAATGGTTTCTACTTCCTTATCCTGATGATTGTCACAATTATCTGTGTTGGTGCAAGTATCAAAAATCTTTCCTGTGGGAATCCATCTAAGACCTACTATGTTGAAAACTTTTCCCGTGGGTATCCACCTAAGGCAAGATCTAGGAGTTGTTTTCTTATCAGATGCAGCGGAAGTCTCATTTTTGGAAAAACTACGTCCTGAAGAGATCCACCTATTAGGTTTCCTTTTGATGTTCATCTTGTCAACGGGTTTGTTTCGGTTTGGAGTCTTAGTGGATTGTGCCTTGGCACGAGAATTATCTTTCTTGAGATATTGTGAGACACATGCAACATGATTAGCTGAAAAGACACATTTTTTACATGTAGTACAGACAAATTCAATATTTTTGTTTAAAACAGCAGCTTTAACTTTGTCACTACAGTCTTTTGGAAATTGATTCTTGTTCGAAAAAGACTTAGAATTCCTAGTGTTGTTTTCTAAGGGCATAGCATTTTCTTTTGCGCAACTACTCTTAGATGCAAGCCAATCCCTAGTCTTTTGTAGAGTGTTCCTAGGTAATGGTTTACTACTACTAGCAGTGCCTTGAAATCTTGTAGAATTCATCACCCTAGATGTTGCACCTAGAATTCTGTCTTTTCGAGTCTGTGCCTTTTTCCTAGCTTCTTCTAGATAGTGATTGTTGACCATGTTGTTAGAACCGACAGATTCTTTAACAGGATTTTTTGTCACATTCCGTGTACTATTCCTAGAAATGCCAGGTGTAATCACTTTAGGTTTTTCATCAACTGCTTTTTCTTTTTCAAAACCTTTGATTATTCTCTTTTTAATAGGCAAGGACTGTGGAGTGACTGTTTTTGACAAATCATTTTCTCATTGACTTTTGGAGCAAACTGAGAAATAGACATTTTTGGTTTGAAAACTGGTTTGGGAACAATTGTTTTCTCCTTAGTCAATGGTTTTGCTAACTTAGTATCCACAGCCTTTCCTTTTAGACTTTCCAACTGAGCTCTCAAAAGATCATTTTGCTCTTTCATGTCCTTGCAGGCACGCTCATACGACATTTTTTCATACTTGCATTCCTCTGATTTTCGATCAAGTTGTTTAAAATAGGACACGTTTTCTTTTTCAAGTTTTTCAAGAGCATTTTCATATTTTGAAACAATTGCGGAGGTCTCAGACTGGAGTCTTTCATGATCTTCAACAGAATATTTTTGTAAAATAATGGACATGATATCAGTAGTTATAACATCTTCGAAGAGAGAATCATTTAAATTTTCCAAAACTTTGTTGTGTTCAACACTTTCATTAGCTTGCTTTACCAGGGATTTGTGGTCCTTGACAAAGTCAACTGTTTCTTTCAAAAATGCTTGTTCAAAATGAATTACCCTTGCACTGATGGCATTCAGCTGAGGGGCAATTTGAGTTTCAAAAAACTTTCTTTGTTCGATGTCAAAACTAGAGAACCAGTTGTTAGGTGTAATAGTGGTTTTAGTTTTAACAGTCTCTTGAAGATCCGCAATTCTAGTTTTCACATTGTCTAAAATACTTCTCGCATCACTTGTGTTAAAAGGATTGTTTGAAGACATTTGTTCAATGTTCGAAAGAGATTTGGAGACAACAACTGGTTTTGAAATAGATTTTGAAACTGGTGTTGACTCTTTGTTTGAAACACTTTGTGTGATGGAGAACTTTGACTTTTCTTTTTGATTAACAAATGTTATTCCAGAAATTTTGTTCCATTTATTATAATCAATAGGTTTGATTTCCGGACCTTTTTGTTTCATTCTTTCTCTACTCTCCTTAGATAGTTCTAACGTTTCAAGAGAATCACGAACAATAATGGGTTCATGTAAAACATTTCCATTGTTTAACACATTCTGAGGTTTCTGAGCTTTCTTGAGGAACGAAGAAGGGTCGTTACCAAGTGCCATTTTATGATTAGTATGAAAATACGGATTTGTTTGATTAATCAGCATATTGGTTGATTTGGCTGAATGACCCGTTGTAACAAGCAAATTTTCCAATTTTTTGATCTTTTCATTCTTATCAAGAATTTCATCAAGAAGAGAATCTTCTCGTTTTGAAAAATCAGCAATCAACTGTTTCTTCTCTTTTTCAAGATTAGAAAACATTGTTTTTTGTTTAGAAAGTTGGTCATTTAGATCAGAAATTTCCTTGTTTAAAGATTTTATTCTCAAGTTCAAATTCACATCAAGTGTGTCATACTTGAGTTGCAATTGTTTTTCTCTTAAAACAGAATTTCGATAACCAATTTCTAATTCTGACACTTTGTTTGTATGAAATTCAAAAGCTTTTGCGTTCTCCTTGTAACTCTCAAGCTCAGCGGTCAATTTAGCATTCACGGCCTTAACTTCGCGATTGACCGTTCTAACTTTCTCAATCTCAATACCACAATTATTGATTAATGTTTCAAAATAAGCACGTGTTTCCTCATCATTAGCACCATTCTGTTCACCTTGACCTTCATTAGGATCCATATATGGAGTTTCAGAGTTAACATTGCTATTAACTTGCTCCCCCACATATGTGTCATAATAAGGTTCGGGAGACACAGAATATGGCTTCTCATGAGTAAACGAATTAGCAACATTACTATAATTTGGTACCTCATTGAGTGGATCTGTGTCATAGACGGGAGGTGTGTCAAAAGTACTGCATGATGTCGTGTCCTGCTGAATGACTGGAAGACAGTAGTTTGCATTATCGTTTGCTTTATCTACCCGTCCTGGATTCATGAATTCGTATTCCTCATCAGTCAACTCAATTCCCGACTCTTATTTCTGTGCTAACAACAACATGTACTTGAGCCTTTCAAGCTTCGTCATTGGTTTGACACTAGATTCTGAATCAAAATATCCTGAATCTTGGCTTTGAGGTTCGGAGGTAGCATTCTGAACCGAAGTCATAAAACAGTTATTCCCATTTTGATATCCCATATTCTGATTCATAATCTGACCCCCCTGATGTCCAACATATTGTCTTGCATATTGCATCTGATTCCCCATTTGTATCCCGTAGCAAATTCATTCTGATTCCCAATAACATCAACTATGTGTCCTTCTTGACTCATATGAATACTTGGTTGAGAAAACTGCGCATTGTACGATGAAATCCATGGGTTGTTGTTATTCGGTGTAGAGTAACCACTGATGTTTAATGCATTATTGGTGAATGCAGCAATAGCAGTTGTGACAGCAGTTGTATAACGATCTTGCATAGTTGCCATTGATGAAGGTATAATATGATAAAGTTGATGTAGGATCGATTCAACGATAAAGGAGTTGTGTTTAATCCGTTATGGCCGTTTGAATTTTTTCTGAAAGTCGTACACGTGAACTTGGTTCTTAGGCGTAAAATTTTTTCTCCCAAAATTTGAAATTCACAGTAAAAATCAATTATAAGGTTGTATGAAAATTTTGAGTTTTGACAATTTTGACGCCAAATTTGACCGAAAAAATTTGAATTTGGGTCAAAAAATTTGAATTTTTGACCAAAAATTTTCAAGTTATACCAAAATTTGAATCTCACGTAAAAATTGAACGTTTAGACTCCCCTAAAATTTGTTTTTTTTTAAAGAAATCCTTAGGCGTAGACAGAAGAAGTTACGAGTAGACGATGGTGCTTAGGCGTAGGCAATAGGCTTAAGCGTAGGGTCTTTATGCGTAGGAAGCTTAGGCGTAGGATTCTTTAGGCGTAGGAAATGCTTATGCGTAAACTGAAAGTTAGGCGTAGAAAGACTTATGCGTAAGATTTAGCTTATGCGTAAGACAAGGCTTAGGCGTAAGAAAAATACTTAAGCGTAAAGTGTTCTACGCGTAAGTCTAAGCTTATGCGTAAGATTAGGGTTTTGCCTAAAAAATCCTTTACACTATCACAGTGTAAAAGATATCCAAAGTCGAAGTGTTCCACACACTTATCCAAGTGAGGGAAGCACTGAGTAACCGTTGAAGCTCGAAGAATCTGCACCAAAAGCTTATGCGAAGAATCTTATGCGTAGAAAAAGGGTTTTGACTTTCTTATGCGTAAAAATAGGGTTTTGACTTACGCGTAAAAAGTTTCCAGTTTTCCAAACGATTTCTTATGCACAAACAGCTTCCAAAACACTCAAATACCAAGAAAGTTTTGACCTTTATCACCCAAAATGCCTTTTATGCTTATGCGTAGAAATGAACAATGAACCAAACACGAGTTTAAAAGTGAGTTAATACACGTAAAACTTGAAACTTTTTGCAAAAAACTGAAACTTTAACACCAAATAAACCTTAAACCACAAGAATCTTGAATTTTTAAGTGTAAAAATCAAAGCTTTAAGCGTGGCAAAGATGTATAACGTAAGCTTTACGCGTACAATACCAAAACTTCAAAACAAACACAAACACTCCTAAAACATTGTTAGGCGATTGATACCAATTGTAGGACCTTAAATCTATCAACCTTATCACAAACCCAACACGTTATGCGTAGAACTCATTAAACGCAAACACAAACTATGCGTGAAGATGAAAGAAATAAAGATGAGAAAGATGGTGACTTGATGTATAGATCGTGTATATGTTTAGAGAGAAAGAGATAAGAAAGGAAACTTTATTCCAAAGAAAACATATACACACACACACACTCAAGCACACCCCTTAAATGAGACTTTGAGGGGTTTATATAGTACAAGTAACATGATGCCCTAAAAGGCTTTCTATGGGCTTTCGTGGGCTTGGACATGGGTTGGATTGGATATAAGGCAAGCTTAACTAAACTAATACCCATTTAGCTTAGTCCAATCCACGAGCCCATTGACTATTCTATCATGATATCTAACACACGTTACAAAGTTCCTAAATGTGAATGACCATCACTTCTAATAAAAACTATTAAGGCTAACAGATCTTTCTCATAAAACCTTCGTCGTACTGCAAAACTCTTTATTCTAAGCAATACACGATTGTTTTCAAATCAATCTTTCATCAATCAGTGAATCTCAATTCGCTGGTTCACTCACTTCGTGTTGTCTTCTTTGAGACGTTCCAGTTTGAGAACAGCTAGAACAGCTGCGAAACCCTGTCAAGGAGATTCTTAGGAATACTACCTGATCACAGGCATTACTTGTACTGATCAACGGGGAATCGTGGGCCGTGTACCTCAATTCAACGAAGGTGATCAAAGACACTTTCATGTGTTTTATTGCTAACTGTTGTTTGCAGGTACATTTGGACGGTTGCAGCTGATCAGAATTGAGGAGTCAATCCAAAGCCGCATGCTCACAGAATCCACACTTAATTGAAGAAATCATGACTGGTGCATATCTACATAACCTGGCTCTGATATTTTTATACTATGCTTCTGCTACGCTGCTGCAAATATCATGAACCAGTAAAGCTTCCGCTACTCTTATGGAAAGATGTCATGATTCAAAAGTGTGAGCATGTCGGTCTAAAAGTCACAACATCACATGAAGGCAACACAACTATGGATGATCCAGAGATTTACTGTGGCTGATGATCTCAAAGAAAGCTCGAAGATCATCAAAGATGTGGATCAGTTAAAGGCCTCCACTAAAAGTACAAATCAATGCAGATTTTGAAGAATCACTACTAAAGCACAAAGATTGTGAAATTGAAGAAATGAAGTCTACGAGCTCAAGAACAAAGTCAAGAATAGAATGCTAGGATGCAAAATGTATTTCATGGGGTGACCTCCCTTAGGGGGAGATTGTTAGGAATTGGAAATTCCATATTAAAGTGTCGGTCACCCCAATTATAGTCTAGCATAAGTTAGCTCGTAGACTTGTAGTTATTTACGTTATTTTGTAGTTAATTAGTTAGTCAGTAGCGTAGAATAGTTTAGAGTAACACCATGGAGGATGGACGGGTCTTTACCCACTGTATCCCTGATCCACAGTTCGATAGGAGGACGGTTTCTTTGTAACTATAAATACCCCTTCCATCCATGGAAGGGGTGGTGCTTTTCAATCTAACATTTTACATTTTACAAAGCAAGTCTCTAGCTTGAACACCCATCTCTCTACTTTCTCTCTCTAAAATGGCTATCATGTATTTTGATCATCCAAGACCACCCGAATCATTAAACACAATAAATATTACGATCCTACAGTATCAAACCCTCGGTTGGGTTATTTAGGTGCTTTTATGTTCAATCTCAGAAGAATGGTTGGCTTTCTTTTAGTAAATGGGTTGATAGCTTTGGCGTTTGCTATATGAAACCTATTGATTCTCTTAAAAGTTGGAATGACCATTTCTTCTGGGTTGATTCCTTTGCTTGCCCTGCTATTCATCCATTTTGCGTTGGGAGAAGCGTTCCTAAGGATGCTACTCTTTGGGATACTGAGTTTGATGCTGGGCATGTTGCTTCCCTTGTTGCCCATGCTTCTCCTTTTCACAAATTTCCGGAGCCCTTTCTTTGCTTGGTTGGGTTAAGTCGCAATTATACTTTGGGTGAAGATTTTTAACCTGTATTTTATGATGAAGATAATCGGGGTGGTGTACCATTTTTTATGTTTCTTTACTCGCTATTCCTTTTTCTTCTTCTTTTTTTTTTCTTTTCTTTAAATCGTGCTTGTTGTTTTCCTACTCTTTGCAGCGATGGTTTTGCTATCTTTGGTTCAAATGAAGGATCCCATGGAAATGAGGGTTGCTATTCGTCCGTTGGAAGAAAATGAGCTTCCGTTGTTGAAACTAACTGAAGGTCGGACCGTTTCTCTTGCCCCTCCGTCTTCTGCTGATGATTTGGGGGCTGATGGGAATGTGCTTGTTGATCTTGAGGTCGGGGCTTCTCTTGGTACCATTTCGGTGTCTGCTTGTGATGTGGCTTCAGGCTCTCGAGGAAAGAGGAGGAAAGTTTGCACCGATGCTGTTTATCCTCATAAGAAGTTAAAAAGTGATCATGTAGATTCCCGTAGGGCTTCTATTGGTGGTAAGTCTTCGGAATCCATTCAGAAGTTGCTTGCTCAAAGTACGCGTTCTCTTGAATTTTGTTTGAATGCTTTACCCACTCATTCTTCTTCTTTTCCTTCATTATCAATCACTCCCCTTCATGAAGCTGGGACGTCTATTGAATCTGATTCTGGTTTGCTTCGTCTTGGTAGTTTCCCCTCAGGTTTGTTGTCTTTTGTTTTTATCTTTATGTGATGCTTCTGTTCCCCTTGCCTTTACTCATTTTATGTTTGTTGTTCGGCAGATCCCCCGTTCCGGTTATGACAGATGTTGTTATTACTACTGCCATTTCTACTGAGAAGTAAAGGGATCAAATGAATGTTCCTTTCTATGTTCCTGGCAGTTCTGATGTTTTTGGCGGCACTCACCTTGTTCTTGATGATTTTTCTGACTTCGATATTTCGGCTGGAGACATCCGCGCTGTTGATGATTCAGATTCCAGCACTTCGTCCGGTGTTCATGTTCCAAAATGGAACGTTGCCAAGAACTCTCTTCTTGATGATACTGATGAATGCCATGGCATGGTGGATGAGTTTGCCCCTCCTTGCTATTTTTCTTCCATTCGTGAGATAGGGTATGATCGCCTTCTTACTGAGTTCAATGTTGCTACAGCACGACAGGTGTGCTTTAGTTCCGAAGTCCGTATGCGATTAGAGTATAATATGGTATAGATAAAATGCCTATTATCCCTGTTAGAAGAGATGGATAAGGAGGTTTCGATCCTTAGGGCTAAAGTTGCTGAAGTCACGTCCTCTGAGTTGGCTACTGCTGCTGAGTTGTCCGCAGCTTCTGCCGCGGAACTTGCTTTGTTGAAGAGTCAAAATTCTTCCCTTGAGCGGGAACGAGACTCTCTTCGTGCTGAGCTTGCTGAGCTCCGATCTTTTTTTGATGAGAAGGATTCTGAGTCCTCTACCTTGAGGGCTGAAGTTGCTGTTCTCAAGTCTCAGAATGTTAACCTTTCTAGACAGGTATGTATTAATGATTTTTCATCCAGCTTTTCCATTCGCTTATTCTTTCGTTGTTTTTTGACCCTTTGTTTTTATTTGAGACACGTACTTTGGAGTCCTCATGTTCCGAGATTCGCAGTCAAATTCCTTCTCTTGATGCTTTGAGGGAAGAGTTTTCCAGGACTCAAGACGTAAAGGGGGCTGTGGTTATGAAAAAGGTTGATTCAACAGTTGTTGATTTGTGTGCACTGGCTCGACACCTAGATGAAGAGTTTTATCCTCGCTTTCTTACTCTGCCATCTAGTCGGCGTTGGTTGTTGACTAATGGCATGAGCCTTGCTGTGTTTAAGTGTTTGAATTCTCCCGAGTATTCTGCAGCAATGGTGGAGGTTATCAGCCCTGCCATTGATAAAGGTATGCAAGTTGGGCTAGCAGCGGGTATTATTCATGGCAAGGAGGAAAAAGGACTTGTGGATCTTACTGCATATGACCCTTCTGCGGAAGCTCACTATCTTTCCGCCGTGAAGGCTCTTGCGAATGTGGAGTTTTCCTTACTCTCCGTTCTTAATTCTAGCAAGGATGCTGGTATTGCAGAGATCATGGATTTTCTTTGGGTTCAGGGGCCGCATGCGAATGCTCCCATGATTGTTGGGTTACAGCCCGATCTTGAACAACTTGTGGTTCCTGTCTATGACAAGCATACTCGCACTGTTACTGGTACTAACTCATTGTCTCGCTCGCTAGAAGTTGTTGAAAAAAGGGTTGATCAATTTAGGAGTCATCCCGCCTCTCATCGGCCCACTGTTGTTGATGTTTATGATTCTTTAGTTGATCCGTTGTCCACCCGCAATGTTATGGGTGCGGAAGTACTTTCAACTAGTGAGTTGGCTTTGACTTCTAGTACTTCGTTGCCACTTGTACTTGTTTCTGCTAGTGTTCCTGCTGTTTCTGTTAGGCCCCTCTCTACCGATGATTATGACGTTGGAGGGTCTAGTGTTATTATTGATATTGCGGAGGATTCACACCCTGAGGTGAGTGAAGTTCCTTTCGTCCTGTATGAGCTTTAAGCTAGCATGACTGTCTTGGAGCAAAGATAGTTTAATTTTCTTTTATGTTTGTAGTCCTTTGAACGATGTTTAGCTTTTCCATTTCTTGTAATGTTTACAATGGTTGTGTGAAGTTTGTTATCTTTCATATGCTACTATCTTTTTGTTGTGCGGATATCTGTGTTTTTAGTGTCCGTTGCACACGCTGTGTGATGCTATTATTTTAACGTTATACGTATATGCACGTTTTTAATAGTCTTTTGTGCACACCATTTTTTGGATTTGTGTCATGCTATTGTTTTAACGTTTATACGGATATGCACGTTTTTAATAGTATTTGGATAATTTTGG
Source organism: Chrysanthemum seticuspe (assembly GCA_019973895.1). Classification (NCBI taxonomy): domain Eukaryota; kingdom Viridiplantae; phylum Streptophyta; class Magnoliopsida; order Asterales; family Asteraceae; genus Chrysanthemum; species Chrysanthemum seticuspe. The sequence goes on from BPTQ01000004.1 coordinate 269,325,629, forward strand.
GCTATCCTCTCAGTACTGGGCTTGCAATACCTCTTACGTACTTTGGTGACTATGTTGTTCACCTTTTGGTTATTCGTGATAACTCTTTGTTATTCGGAAATAACATATTTGGGTCGTGCCCAATCTTGTGCTTGCGCGTCTTATGCACTTTATCAAAATAAGTTTATTGGAAAAATAAAACAATGAAGGTAGCTAATCTTCACTTTTTTATTGATTTGATATATTTCAAAATATTATTACAAAAATTGTGGATTTAAGTACGTTATACATTTTTCAATTGTCAATTGTTCTTACCCTTTTTATTATGTGTTTTATAACTGCTGAAGCTGTGTCCTTTCCGGAACTTTGTTGATGGCGGACATCATTCTTTTTTCAAGAAATGTTTTTACAAACTCTATTTTTCTTCATTCTTGCAGAAGTTTGTTTTAGTGGTTACCCCGTGGCGGGTTGCCTTATTCATGAAAGTTGCAATTTTCTTTCTTGAAAAATTGCTCTGGCTAGATTTGCTTTTGCTGACGTTGTCACTTTCCGCTGGCTTTCCCGGTGCGTGTATTTTTCTTTTCTCTTCTGAATTCTTAATCCTTTTTCTTGTCTGTTATCTTTTTCTTGAGGGAGTTCCGGTGGCTTGCTTCCTAGCGGGGCCGCTGCATTCTCTTTACGGGATTCCCTGAGAAGTTCGTGGGGCTAGTAATTATTTCTTGAAAGGCTGCAATGCTCCCTTTGTGTGATGTTCTTATCAACAGTGGGTTTATAATGTTGTAGGGCATACAGCAAGCTCGATAGGCCTTTCAAGAGGTTTCCCGTTTGAATCCGCCCCGCTACGCGGTAGTGGAAGGGCTTTTAGTGAGGTTGCTTTTCCACCGCGCATCTTTTGTTTTATCCCGGCGCTCGCAAGCTGGTCATTTTTACCTTAAACCCAATCTATCCAACCCGATCTGCCTGGATTGGTAGACGTACGCTTGCTTAGGGGCCAGGCTGTACCAACAGAGGAATGAAGGCATAGTTTTCATCCTCTGTTGTTTGTCATTCCTAGGGAAGCTTCTTGTTAATTAGGAGTCGTTTTACGCATTGCGTTGTCCCTAACTTCCTTTGTCGCCCTTCCCTAGGGACCCAACTCTTTGCACATTCTATCACTCCTTTCGACCCAGTTCCCGTGATATAGTTATTTCTTCCGCTCGGGAACGCCAAGGTTAGGAAGGAACTTCCTGCACTACCAAAATCTCAAAGGGCTAAAGAGAGTCTAATCGTTTTAAAATCCCACCTTTGGTATGCCATATGGTCTAGGCAGGCTCCCGCAAACTTCAATGGACACGGGTTTTGGGCGAAGGAGTGTTGCGAATGCTCGCGGGGGTGGGTTATTAGTCATCATTTTAGAACGACTAATTGTTATTAGTAATCATTTAAGAACATGTTTTGGTTGCCGCAACATCTGCCTTTGTTCTTATGTTTTTCTCTTGGGGGGTAAAGGTTTTGGTTGTATATGTTTTTTTCTGGGAACAACTGTGTGTTGGCAACGTATTGTTGTTGATGGCCAGTTGTATTCTTTCTCTACCGTATGCCATCGTATTCTTCTTCTGAATAACATCTTCAATTTCTCTTTTGTGTTTTTGGAGGTTTTCTGCTGCCTGATGTTATGTGTCAATCTTTTTTTGTTGGAGAAGGAGTAATTTCTTTTTTGCGTTTTCTGCCATTCCCCTTTCTTTACCTCGCGTATTTATAGCGAGGATTTTACTGTTTTTGCACGCGTTAGCATTAATTTTCATTTACTGTTTTTGTGAGTAGGCACGTGCCTAGGCTCGTTGCCTGGGAGTCTATTTTTCCTGCTAGATTTGACATAATATTTCTTGGGAAGGAACACGAATCTATACTTGCAGATTTTCTCTCCATTTCGGATATTTGGATAAGGCTTATCCTTTTCGCTTCCGCCCTTGCTTGGTTATTGTCGATGGCTTTCCGTTCCGAGGCCGTATCCTTCCCTTAGTTTTGTTGCTTCCCACATTTTGGCCTTTATGTCGTGTCCGTCGCGACTTTTTGCGTATTTCCTTCGGAGTATTGGCTCCTTAGAAGTTAATTCTTTTTTAGTCGTAGATTTTTGTTCCATTTATTCTCTGGAGACGATTTCCGTGAGATTTTTCCACATACACCCGTAGTGTGTTTCTGTTTTCTTCGGCCTTTATTATGGCTTCTTTTCGTATGATCTCCCGTGATCCGATTGTTTTGAAGTAACAGGGCGCTTTTTCGACGTTTGTCTTGAGCCTTTTGAGTCTTTATCTATTAAAGTTTATAGGATCAGGATCTTCATTTGCTCTGTTAGGGATGTCCAGATCCGTGTTTATTTTATTGGTGTTCCTGCTTTCCTTCTCTTATTGAAGTTCCGGTTTCATCTTTTCCCAGATGTGTGTGTGGTTCCACTAATTCTACTTTGAGTGTTTTGTTTTTCACTGCTCCTCTACCTCTATCACCGGGCCCTTCTTTCTTTCTTCCATTTGCTTTTTTAAATGTAAGCACTCTTCCGTAGTATGCCTTGCCTTTCCATGAAATTCACAAAATTTTCCATCAATCTTTTCTTCGACTGCGGTGATTGGGAACGGGTTTGGATACCTTGATCTCCTTTGTGCCGATATTTCCTTGAGAGGTTTTTGCGGGTTGTGGAAACCTTGTTGCCTTTCTATGGTTCTTGGTTTGTTTCTAAATTCTCTTTTAAAGCTTTGTCGGTTTTTGACTGCCGCTTGTTCCATTGGTCTTTGTGTCCAAGGCCTTCTTCTTTCACGGCTTCCTGCGGCTGTCTCTCCTCTTAGGAAGGAGGTAGTTATATTCATTACTTCGCTCATTGACTTTGGGATTCTGTCGTGTAACCGCTTAATCATCTCCGGATCGGTGATTGCATGCATGAATCCTGAGACTTTCATAATTTCTGGAGCTCCTTTTATGTCCTTGGTTTCTTCTTTAAACCTTCTTACAAAGTCTTCCGTTAACTCTCCATCCCTTTGCTTGATATGATGAAGTTCTACGGGATCTTTGGTACACTTCTTTTGCTGGAGGAAGTTAGTCAAGAAAACCTCATTCAGTTTATCATAGCTGTCTATTGACTCTGACGGGAGATCATCGAACCAGACCCTAGCGGATCCAGTTAGTGTAGAGTTGAACATGTGGCACCAAGTTGGCATGGCCCATCGCTCTACCTTTGCAGCTGCCTGGAAGATTTTAAGATGATCCTCTGGGTCTCCATTCCAATCGTATGTTTTCACGTTGGTTGGCATTCGTGTTTTCGTTGGCATCTCAAAGTAGCGGATACGTGGAGTGAACGGATCGGTCTCCTTGCAAACCCAGGGTCTAGCCAGGTCATCGTCGTTGCTATCACGTGGTTTCCGCTTTCTGACTTCGGACCTTCGACATCCGCTTCCGTTCGACCCATCTCCTGAGCAGTTGTCCACTTTCCGTGATCGAGCTCTTTCAGTTCCGTGCCTTCTGAATCCTGGTTTTACCGGCTGTGATTGGGAGTTTCTGTGGCTGCTCTCCTCTTTTCTTTCGGTGACATGGTGGACTGGATGCCTGGGATCTTTGGAGTAGACGGAAATACTTTCTTCTTTGTCTCCCAGCCGGTGGAACACACTCTTGCGCAGCCTTTTGAACATTGTTTCCCGTATGTCTTCTGTCCTTTTAGGCGACCTAGACCGGGTGCGTCTTTAGCTGCTACCACTTTGCGTGTTCCACCGCTTCATTGACTCGAGTTGTTTTCGCAAGTCTCTCCTTCCTGTTGGTATTTCCGACTCATGATGATGCGGGACTTCACGACAACCCATCCAAAGTCTAACCGCTTTGGCTCTTTCCTCCCGTTTTTGAACTCTCTCAGTCACAATAAGTAAGATTTGGTCGAAGTACTTATCGCAATACTTCTGAAGGGCTGCGTCGGACGCAGGCCCCTCAAGATCTGTCAAAATCGTGTGGTTTTCTCTTTCCGCTGTGCTCCGCAATGTGGACACAAAGGCGGGAGTTGGCTCAGACCGAGTCTCATGGTGAGTATTTTATGGAACGCAGTTGTATACTGGGTACCACGGATGGTTCCAACTTGTTAGTACAAAAAGTGTGACGGGTTGTAATGGGTGTGAGTGTAGCTTGCCGGACTGGGCTAACAAGCTACTAATGGGCTGATCTTGTACTAATCCAAGTAGTTTGACTGGTTTCCCTGCACAAGAAGAGTAAACCGTTAGCCTTACCGTGGGGACAGACCCCACGATTAGACTCCGGCGTGAGAGTAAGTACACATCCTTGTCAAAGAAAGTAAGAGTATGTGTGTGTAATTATGAGAGAGAAAGTTGTACTTTGTAGGGGATTAGAGCCCCTTTTATAGGCGAGGCTTACCACTAGGGTTTCCTAGTTACTCGCATATAGTGGTTAGTCGCCGGAGCCGGACCCTTGTAGAACAAGGTTCCGTGTTAATCGCGGATGCGGACACAGGATACCTTCGGCGGCCGATGGCTCGACCTGCTATGTATCTTGCGTGCGTCTTTTGGTATGGACTATAGCCAATTTCGTTATTGGGCCTACTGTTGGTCCAGAGTTCGTAGTTATTTTATCGTTATTGGGCCAGGACCACGTGTGTGTATAGTACGTATTGGGCCTAGTGGGCCCGTTATACATACTATACGTCATCACCAATCATATCAATCTCAAACACACCATTCACAGTAATAGCATTAAAATAAAATACACTATTTAAATAAACTGAAATTCCATTACTTGTGATAGTATGAGTAAAACCAAGATCCAACAAAACAGAAAAGGAAACAACACCTCTACTTATAGAAGGTGCGTAATAACAATTGTTTAATGACAGTACTAAGCCCAAAGACAATACTAAACTAAACACTCCTATGGCTTCAACAGCTGCAGGTGTCCCATTGCCCACATGCATGCATATATTGCTCTCCATAAGCAGCTTCCTTTCCACTCTAAACCCCTGCAGTGTATTGCAAATGTGAATATCACATTCAGTAGCATATACCCATGAATTAATTTTATGATTTAGAGTAAATAATTCAATCATAAATAAGTTACCTGAAGAACCGGCGCCCGAGAACCCATAATGTTTTAACTTATTTTTCCGCAATTCATCAAGATAGAGAGCACATTTTTCTTCTAGTGACCCACTACTTTGCATTAGTGGCAAGCCTGATCCTTTTTAGGATTCTCCTTCTTCTGAGGAGGGTATTTCTTTGGTTCAGGTTGATAGGCCATAACTTGTTTACCCTTATCCACCTTTCCTTTTCCTTTACCCTTCTTGTTCGTACGCGGTTTTGGCTTGTTGATCCTACCACCCTGAATAGCAAGTACCTGGGTAGTAGGGGCCTTTTGAGGCAACCCTTTTTCATAATCAATAAGCAATGCGTGTAGGTCAGTAATTGTCTTCCCCACGCAATGCATATTGAAATTCCGAACAAAACCATTAAACTCCTTGTTAAGGGAGCTATTGATTAAGTTCACATCAATGTCTTGTTCATAAATTTTGCCAAGTGCTTGCAGTTGGTCCATTTAACCTTTCATTTCCAACACATGCGCACTTACGGGTTTACCTTCTCCCTGCTTACAGCTGTGAATTGCATCAATCAAATCATAGATTTCAACAGCTGCAGGTTTCTCAAACATTTTTCTGAGTTCGTTGAGCATGTCAAATGGGAAGAAATTTTCAAACTGCTTTTGGAGAGCAGGTGCCATCATTCCCAACTTCAAACAAGCCACATCATTATGACTCTTGTATTCAACCTTCCACGTAGCTTTATCCTCATCATAGGCGTCAGCTTCGGGTTCAGCAGGGCAGGCCTTGTACAAATAATCCAACTTATCATCCACTCTACAGGCAATTCTCAAAGAGCGATACCAATCATTGAAATTTTGTGAGCCAGTCAACTTTTCTCGCTCAAAGAAAGTTTTGAACGCAGAACCTAGTGTAGTGTTATCGTTTTGAGCCATTTCTACAGAAAAAAGTTCAAATATTAGTATTTTCGATAATACAATTTTTCAAGAAAATAAAAATACCCAAGGTAATAAACGTATAACCATAGAATTTTCTCGAAAACTAGGATCCAAATTATCATAGTTCCATTATATCAGTTGATCTGCTAATAATGAAAGCACATAATAAGGTAATATGTCGAACAATAATTGGCAAATCTTTTCCAATTAAAAAGATCATTATGGGATTTACATTACCAACTAAATTGCAAATGTAAACATGTTTTATCCATCTTGTGCCTTGAGTCCAGTTCTCACTTACTACTCAATTTAAGTCGTCTAACTTAAAGAACTGCAAATGTGTCCATGTGAGGTCTGACTCAACATGAAGATTTACCTTTCCATCACAATATCGCCAAGTTCCCACATGACGTAAATTGCAACTTCAAGTGTTCCTTTAACTAGATGGCACTAACTTAATTTTAAAAAGGGTACTAGTTTTGATTTATGGTGTCAAATCAAATATGTAAAAAGATGTCATGCATTCATCTTGTAGCATATATTTTAATAAAAACATTTTTATTAACCAATTAATAAAGATAAATTTAACAAAGTTTTGATTGAGGTATTGGTTTCGCCAATCAAAGAATTTACCTTTAATTATCGTCCATTATATCGTGCTTTTGCATAAGTCTAAAGACTTAATGTTTCAGATAATTACCACAAACTGACGCATGGAGTTAAAGCTAATCCGCCCTTAATATGATTTTGTACATAAAATAGCCTACTTGGTAATTTCAATTTGACGCACAAAGAAGCGGAGAATTTGGTCAGCGCTAAGCAATTAACCTCCTTCTTCTGGGTCACAATTTAATGCGCTCCCCTCCTTATACCCCTCTTATAGTTTGTCAAAATTAGATGCGCCGTTCTCACTAAATGTACCAAAACTCATTACTCAATTAAACTTATGAAAATTTTAACTCTTCAAAAACAAATCAAATTTCACCATTGTTTAGTTCAATTTATTTTTCTATTCATGAAATTACCCTTTGCTTAAAACTTGTCAAACATAATAAACAAACAAGTAACAATAAAAAAAATAAATAACTAAAACAATGCGCACATAACTAACAATTAATATGCTTAAACAAGTAGCCACATGCAACTTATTTGATAAAACCTATTAGTAATCAGTTCTAGGTTAAATTATGTATATGTCAACTAGGGCTTTCACTTACTATGGCAAGTGAGCCACATACATCGATAAATTGATTGCGTAAGCCATAGTCAAACATATACCAAATTGCACATAATTGATTCATTAATATATATATATATATATATATATATATATATATATATATATATATATATATATATATATATATATATACTAGTTTTCGAAGCCCGCCAAATGGGCGGGCATGACTTACAATTATTTGTTTGTTGTTTTTTATTAACTAAAATACATTTTTTAGAACTGTCAAACAATATTATAAAACAATTGTTTCTTTGGTTTTTAGTTGTTGGTTTTATTTTTTTTTTATTTTTTGTTAAGAATTATAAATAATTGTATGGTTTACGTGGATAGTTAATAACACAACATATTTAGATGTTCATACGTGTTTTCCATATTTGCATATGGTCAGTCTTGGCAACATTATTTTTCTAAAAGCTACACATAGGGTACTCGAGTTCTAAAATATAAGAATGCACAAAATCCAAAAAACCATTAGCATACTTGCACATTACTTTCATCTGTCACACACTTAAATGTGTTTATTACACCAGCTCCAAATGGCCTGAAGTTGCATTTGAACACAGAAGGCTAGAAGAAGGAACTCCACGAATTCTGGAGTTTACAGAGAAATCAGGTAATTATAATGTAAGAATATATCATATCAATGTCATTGGTAAAAGATGAACACATGAAAAAGAAGAACACATGAATACAATCGCCCAATAATTGTATTGATCTGAAATAATAAACACTTGACTCATTTAAACGCTGTTTTACTGGCATGCCTAATTTTGCTTACCATTTTTTATGCTCAAAGGGGTAAATTACCAGATCAAATCCTCCATGCGCTTCAAGGATTTTGCACATTTCCAAATGACCTAAGCTACGTGTATTCGAAAGTGACTGCAAATAACCGTCTAAAAGTCAGTTATAATTAAATGATCAGCCACATGCTGCATAGTTGTACTTGTTACTTGCGAGTATGCTTGTTAAACTTGCCTCACATGTAAACACGACCCCATGTAAAACATACCATATAATAATAGAATTTTTAGTATAAGTTTGAGAATTTCTTTATCGAGTAATGAATTTTTATGGTGATGGTCTATATCAGTCTTAACATGTATTCTAACTACATATAAGATCATATGCATACCAAGTATCAAACGCAGTTTTCAGTTAGCAAGTCAGTCAACGTAAACCTGTTCCTATGCATTTCTTGTTCAAAAGTCTTACGTTTTACGTAATGGATACATCAGAAAATGGAATTTAATTACCAGACTCACACATGAAGTGGTAATGGAGGGATTATTGCCTTAGTAATAAACTAAAAAGTTTCATATGAAATAGGTTAAGTTGTTTCAAATAAGGTAAGGCAAAGACCTCTTAGCTTCAAGAATTTATCCTATCTCATTATGATGGAATATCATTGACGGGAAACCTGAAATAACAATCAAAACACTCATAAGATCAAGTGAAAAAAAAAGATTCAAAAACTAAAATCAATGAAGATAGACTTAAATTGAATAGTGTACTGGATGGGATAGACCTTTGATAGGACTGTGAAGCACAATATTCGTGTTCTAGAACCATACAGCTCTTTGTTGTTTATGATGGTTTCATTTTTGTTTTAGCCTTACTGGTTCAGGATATAATGCTTCTTGTGTCATGTCTATAAAAGCTGTACATAGTTTGCTATATCTCAGCTGCTTATAGTCTTATACGTTATCTTGTCGTTTCAGATAATCCTTTCTCAAGAAAAGGAAATTCAGAAGCTGATTACATTTTCTGGCATTGTCATTCCCGTCGTAATCTCGTATTGTTGTTCCAATGCCTATGATGTGTTATGAGAAACAATTAATTAATGCACGGGTTTAAACATTAATTAAAATTAATTTAGCTTGTTAATTAATGCCTATGTTGTGCTATGACATAAGCATTGATTCCTACATAGATGAACGATAACTTTGACTTTACATGACAAGATAAACAAAAATGGAAGATTCAGAAGTAAAAAAATATGAACATGTAACACAGCTTATTAGGTCTGTGAACCTTGTGACAATGTAAGCTATTCCGCTGATGAACATCAGAGAACAGATAAAAGCAATCCACCCATGAACAATCTGATATGGAGGCACAAATGCAAATAACAGTCTCCATGGCGCCATAACAAAATGCCACAAAACCCGTCCAAAATTTATATTTTCTTCTCTCAATTTTAAGTTTCTTAACTGTTGAAGTTTAAAAAAATTGTTAACAGATAGTGATTAGTGTGTAATTTTATTACTATTGTTATTATTATTATGAAAAGTACCATGATAGCATCCACAAATTGCTGCTTCGAGACTGAGATAATACCGAGTTCGACATACATATTTGTTTCATCAAAATTCTTATCATTTGAAGACAAATGCTGATACGATGAGCCTGCAAGTTACATGTTCACATTCACATTCTCAGTTTATGTAGAAACGTTGATTGCATCAAGACTTTCAGAAGACAGAAAAGTTATTGCAGAAAGCCAGATAACCTGACTCATTTTCTTCATGAATAGCGAATATATCCACGATCCCTAAGATTGACAATACTGACAGGACAAAGGAGTTCAGCAAAAATATTAAGAATTAGGATAAATTTAGAGGTCGTGAGAGCGACTGATCTTACAGGTTGGCTGATGGGTTAAATCGGGTCAATTTTTAGTATGGGTCAGAACAGCCCCGGTCGATTTGGGTTGACCCACACCAGCTATTTAGTCCAACTTTCTAATATATGTATGGAAGATTAGTTCATGACAGATATTTAAAAAAAGAATATCATTATAGTTATAATATAAATCAAAAAGTAAAATCGCTTAAAGAAATGTTTACATTGATAATAGACTTTAGGCAACTTTCAATCTGTTCGACCCATTTAACCTATTCCCACTATTAGCTAACATTATCGATTTGGTCTGTTTGAGATAAAGGACACAATCCATAACTACTAAATCATCTATAGATGACTCGAAATTGATAAATATAAGCACAACTTAACCAAACACCTTAAATTTGTATACATCACCTGTAATTTTTGAGAATCCGCCGCCAATATTACAATTCAACAGTTAGGTTTTCATTTACATTCCAGCATACATAAATCAAACAGAAAACATAAAAATTACCAAAACATAATAGTTAGTTACATATTTATGCAATTTTAATCTAGCAAAATTAGATTGGATACATACCAGATACTGAGGCAAAGAGGAGAGAATGCTCAACTGCGAATTTGAGCCGATTATCAATAGTTCAACGATAACATCAGGATCATTAGAGCCATGATGCATGTGTTCTACCATATGTCCAAAAACTCATCTTAAAACTTCATTATTCATTTCTTCAATCGCCCGTCAGCTTCCACTATAACTGCCATCCTACCATTGGCTAGAATAGCTAACGTACCTTAAAGACATGCCAAACACAGGTAGAGAGTAAGTAATAAGTATGAATAACACATACCTAACCATTGTGCCCATTCTGAAATTCTGCGAGAGAATAGAAACGTCCAGTGGAGGTGTTCTATTCTTCTTTCGTCATACAAAATATCTTCAAGCTTTTGTACCTGCGTTACAAACATTCATTAAGCTAATCAAAATGTCCAGATCATAATAGAAATTCCGCAAAGATGAAAGCACACCTCTAATTCCTTGTCCTTGTATTCGTCATTTTTGGAAATTAAAGTCTCATTCAAGTCGTTAAAATCTGTATCTATTGGAACACACCAAGTAACATAAATATTGTTAATTAAATCCATATTATTTCAGTACTAATATAAACCAAGCATTTCAACAAAGAGACACCTAGTAATTAAAATGAAAGTAGCCTTCTTTTCATGAAATCTTATATTTGCAAAAGATAATGTGTATCTTCCCTAGCGTATCTGTAAATAAATAACCAAAGATTTAATAGGAAATTATGATTATATGGCGGGTTAAATGGTTAATATGATTCAAGCTTGACATACCTAAGAATTTCATTTGTTAGTTGTCGTAATCGCCAGTCTACTGTTTGATATATGCAAGAAATTATCAATCGTCAAATATAAGAAATAGAGCATAACATACATATGCTATAAGACAATATAAATAGTATTTTGTTTCTCACGTAAGTAGTCTGCTGTTAGCACAATTGGTCAAGAAAGTAATGTTGCTCCATGACCAATGGTCATCATACCTGTTTCTAGCCCTACTTCAGCTTTGATCAAAAGATGGATCTCGGTTCCATTATGTGTCAAGTTATGCAAATTGGGGGGCATTAAAATGAATGTGAAGTTTTGCATCTGAAATGCGTACACCCCGCTGTCTACCTCTTTTGATTTCACCTTTTTCAGACACGAAAGGAGAATTGACATAATAATGCTGAAAGAATTCTTGAAATGTCTGAACCTGCAAGCTGTGAACACACTTAATTGCCTGTGATTCGGAAAATTCTGTAGGCTGGTTGCAAACTCCTGTTTTTATTTTGTGGCTTAAATGAGTTCTTCATTTTTATAGACTTCGTAACGACAACATTTGACACATATATGTGTAAATACTAATAGCAAAACAGTATCCCAATTAGAAGTTGCCAAACACCCATATGAACATAATATGTTTATACGAATGACCCAATTTAGTTTAGATATTTTTATTTTTGAATAAATTCAGGTCCTAAGTATGCATTTTATTTTATTATGTTAGCTTGTTAGGTAATTTTGACTAAATAAAATGAAACCGATGCAAAATGAAAATATAGTTTCATGATAAAAATGGAAACAGGACAGACCAGTGTTAAGTTCTGCAAACCCTTTTGAGAGGCAACTCTCAACTACACATGTAGGTTTAGAGCATCCCATTAGGTTGTTATGCGTAGCATGCTCCATGTAATTAAATGTCGGAATAATCTGCTGGTAACTCATACTGTTATGAGCTAAATCAGTATGTCTTCTCTTGGAGATCATAACTACATCTATGGGTTCAAATTATTGGCCTTGTGAGCCCTCATTCAGCTTCCTCTTCGTGCCATGGAACATTTTCAGTCCTGCAAGTATCATGAGAGATGATCAGGAATTCAGTATATTTAAATATTATTGTTTCCAATTTACTATTATTATTGATAGTGTACCAGGTTGAGGCTCGTAAATTAGCTGGGCTTTTGTTATTATTGTTGTTTCCAATTTGGTCATTGGTTGCTAGCAATTGATCTTATATCGGTTGTTTGGGCAAGCTTATGCTTAACGGTTTATGTGTGTCAATAAAGTTACAATTCATGGGATCATTTTTTACTTTCCAAAAATGATATAAACCTTTTTGACATAACCTTAAACAAACACTTGCTAGGTGATTCCAAAATCACATCATTCAAATCAAACTATCAACGATTCCATTTTATCAAAATCATTCTGATACTGGAAATCCAATATACATACCTGATTGGTGATTCCATTGTATATCTAAGATGTATCTTCCTCAAATGTAAGTGATATAACTGCATACCTATCAGAAAATTCAAGCTATAAAATTTACAGTAGTTCTTTTACCTTGGTCCTTCCATTGAATAGCCGCCAAACTCCTTCTTGTGTTTTAGTTGCAACATCATAAAAATGCTCACCTAGCCTCTCCCTCAACTCATTGTGGGTTGCCTCATCCTCAACGTGACGCTCTTCAGATTACATCTCAGTAACAACTCCCCAGCTCATAACTCCAAGTAATTTGTATGGGCGGGACATCAATAGTCGAGTGTCTCCAATATTGGCAATCACGATCTCTTCCTTCTTGATTAGCAACAGTAGTGAACTACATCCAGAAGTGCTAGGAAACCTACATTCTACCATCTCTATTTTCAGATAATCTTCAACAGCACGAAAGGCTCTTTGAAAATCATTTTGTCGCATCTGTGTTCTCCTTATAAGATTACAATTACAAAATTAAAAAGTAAACTCGTAAGAAGTTTCACATACCTTCCACCATGAGGGCAGCCGTGATTGTAGTACAACTAAAGCATAGTGGGCTAACAAAAAGCACATGCATCCAACCTGATGAAATCAATGGAAAACTGATAAAAAACAATACAATCAAAACTTATAAATAACGTGCTGATAGTAGGTTTGACTACAGTTTCCTACAAACAATACAATCAAAACTTATAAAAGATGATATGTTATAAAATTTTCATTAAACAATATAAATAATCGTAGTTTTTAAAGAAAAAGGATTGGCGTATGCTCACCATTTAAAGTGATGAAATTGCTTGCGAAAGTGATCAAGTTGCTTTCGGGGTCCACCAAAGCTCCATTGTTCATAATGGGATTACAAACTACTCACCATTTAGTAGTTTTCTTAACTATTATTAAAAGACAATAACTTTCTTACAATCAATCCATAACAAACTCAAAACACTGAATTCAAGATTACTTACAAACATTCAATACACATAATAGTTTTTCTTGCTGAGTAATCTCCTTCTGCTGCCTCATCCTCTCCAATAGGATCTAAGAAGAAACCAAACACATCATCATTAATCCAAAGGTAAAATACGTTCATAATTGTTGTGTCCTAAGGGTTGTCCTACAATATGAAAACCACAAGTTAAAGGCAACTTAAACCTTAAGTTAATAGAACTATACTCTTACATTAGTCCGTCTCTAGCCATTTAAACTACATGATCTCCATGATTAGCCAATATGAGTAACTGTGAAAGACATTAAGAGTTTTATAAGTAGAAATTCAAGCAACAACAACAGAAAAATTATGTCTATTATTATAAATGATTAGCATTATAAATTATGCTATATCAATAACAATATACATTGTTTAAATAAAATGATTTCTTTTTAAATTTACCCGTTATATTTATCTGAAAAACTGGTTAGATATTTAGTTTTAGTAAAAACCTTCAATGACACACGGTCACATAAGAATTCTTCCTTAACCTTATATATATTGAAAGTTCATTATATGTTATTCTCATGTTCACTTCGTCCAACTAATGCATATACCAATCGCAATTCAAGTTTCAACAAAAACGTAACGAAGGTAAACAATCTCAAGACTAAAATGTCTAATATGTTTATGTTCAAGATTCACATAAGATTCCATAACAGATAATACAGATTTGTGCATTATCAATTCATCATTTATTACTATAAGAACTTAATTAAAACATAAATAACAACAGTTCATGCAAGATATGATTGAACACAACATACCGCTGCGAGAAGTTGAATGGAGAGAGTACGCCGAGAGCGTCTCGTGTAGTTTATCTAACGGATTAGATGGAGAACAACAGATTATATGGAGGTAAATTACCGCAACTTGTTTTGAGGTACATACCATGTACTCGAGTGTCACTTCCCAAGCGTCATTCGTTCCGCTCCGTCACAACAGCTAGCTTGAAACTGTAACTCCCTTTATACCATGAAAACTGCAAATTTAAAATTTCAACTCGTAAACAATTATACACACAATTTCTGTGTAACTAAAGGCGTATATGACGAAAGTAAGACAATTATGGTTACAATTTCTCTCACTCGATTCCTGAAACATGCAAATTTAAATAATTATCTTTCATAAGGGTCAAAACTCTAAGCTATGCCAACCTTTTTGTATCTTGTATCGAGTCTTGCACCAAGGGCAGGAGTGATTACCATCTCTCCAGTGATACTCATAACACCACATGCACACTGGTACCTCTTAAGTTATCCGTGGTCTGCTGGATTGCTATTGAGCTACTGAAACTTTCTGTAACTTAGGAGCATCGGCCTGCATTTAAAAAATGTTCTATAAGAAGAAGAAACTAATAAACTTATGCTTTTAGCATTAAGGGACTTTTTGTTAAACAAAAAATGTTCAACCAACTGAATTACATGTAGAGGGAAAATAAGTTGGAGGAAGAATCAGTAGTGAAGAGGTTGAAAGGGTATTTATCACTCTTTTTGGTACGCCTATCAACTCCATTATGACATTCCATAATCAGTTTGAGTGCAAATTACTTCAAAAATGTACCTGTGAGCATCAGTCAATAGGATCGACCATTGCTATTGTCATTATAATCAGGTCCAACAGTGTGGATTACATGGGATGCGAGCAATTTAAGCCCCCTGCAATGATTTTTTGGGCCATGAGTTTCATCCAGAGATAAGATGCAATGAACAATGATCGAATAAAAAAAATCCTGAGATCATACTGGGTTATTCTTAGTTTTCCAGTTAGGCAACGAATTCCAGTGCGGACATCAGGAGTTCATAGCATGTTGTTCCAAGTTCTGGCCAGATGGTATTTGTATACCTACGAAAGTTACACAACATTTGTTAATAATGTTTACAAAATAAGTAGAAGCAGACAATATGATGTAACAAAAAGCGATGCAGGAGATAGTGTATGGGTTTTGCTTCTGCTTTGACGACACACAATAGTCAGATATAGTCTAATATTACCAAACCTTTGGAACACTAAAATCACTAAACAGATGAACATAGTCTGCTTTCCCATTTAACCTAAAAAAAGGTATATAATGATGGTGATATTTGTACTTAAAGTAGTTTCAATATAAGTTTTATACTGTTTAGGCAAGAAGATTGATCACATATTGCCTAGTCAGCCTTTTTTGCACATAAAACCCATCAAATATTATAAAGATTACGATTCAAGGTAGTTTTCAACTGACAGCATGAGATCACCTTTACAGCGTCAACAAAGACCACATTATTATTTTTTAAAAGTATCAGGATTTTATCATAACTTTTGATCACCCACACCTGAATCCAATCTCCTTGCACCAACCGATTCATAAATCTTATCTAACCTTTTCTCTGCATCATACAACAACTTATCATATGATTCATGCATTTGATCCAATAATATCAACGCCTTATGAATTTTTTTCTCACGTTCAATATCCTTTTTTCTTTTATCAGCATCTGGATCAATCTTATCAGATAACACAATCTCATCAAGCTGCATCGACAACAATGTGACAATCTCTTTAATCTTAGATTTCGCTATATCAACGGCTTCGTGATCAGGACGATATAACTGTTGTGATAATCATATCTGACATCCAGATCATACATAAAATATGACAATAGATATACATGATTAATATAAAATTTTAACAACATATTATACTAATAAAAACTTGATCTTATGATTCTAACCTTTTTGGTTTGAAGACGTTATTATAGCCAAATGATTGCTTCCGACTCTTGCTACAGTTATACATGCACAGAAACGTATATAAATTAATAAACAAAAAGAAACCTTTATGTGAGGTAGAGGTATCATTATTCAATAAACATAATTCCCATGAACATCATCATCTACTTCATGAACCATCACAACCAAACTGCAAAAGGCAGCAAAGAAACCAACAATATGTAAAAAAATATAACAGAGACCATTAGGGTTTTTAGGAAAACAAAGCGTACCTAGGGCTGAGAAAAAAAATATGAATTTTTTTAGGTATATGTTTTGTTTAGGGCAACCTAAGTTGTAGGGATTCTCCTACATAATTGGTTCCATAGATTTATAATTTTGGACTTGCAACAAATATTCCAAAAAATCATGTTGCCTTAGTGGTAAACACACAAGTTATTTATCCAAATGACCAAGGCTCAATCCTTGCAAGGCTCCTTTTTTATAAATAATTTTCAAAAATATTTAATAAAATTCCGAAATTTACAAAAAAAAATTATTAAAAAATGGAAATTTACAATTATTGCTTAGGTGGATAAAAATATTGCTTAGTTGGACAACAAATGCTTATGTGGCATGAAATTTGATTATTTGGCATTGAGGTGGCATTAATGCCAAAAGTCTCCTTTTATATATAATATAGATATTTATATATATATATATACTAGTTTTCGAAGCCCGCCCAATGGGCGGGCATGACTTATAATTATGTGTTTGTTATTTTTTGTTAACTAAAATATATTGTTTAGAATTTTTAAATAATATTATAAAACAATTGTTTTTTTTTTGTTTTTTTTAAGAATTATAAATAATTGTATGGTTTGCGTGGATGGTTAATAACACAACATATATAATTTTTACAACATTATGGAATTTACGTATGTTTGTAAAGTTGTAGATAATGAAAATGTATTAAAGTGATATAACAATTTACTTAAAATATAAACAAAGCTTCTTTGTAGACAACATTTGTTGTTGATTTTGCGTATTTTCCGTCTTCATCACAATATAAAATCTTTAATCCTTTTTTGCTTTTCACCCTTGATACGGCTACGTATAGTTGCCCGTGAGAAAAAACCGGCCGTTGTAGAAACAATCCTACTTGTGTTAAGGTTTGTCCTTGACTTTTGTTAATAGTCATTGCAAAACACAATGCAACTGGGAATTGTCTACGATTAAATTTAAATGACATCTTATTATCAGAAGGCCTTAAGACCATCCTTGGTATTGCGCAAATTCTACCTACACTTCCGCCTGATATAATCTTGGCTTGTATTATATTGACACCCATGTATAAATATTATCTTGGCTTCTATTATAATCTTAAGAAAATTAGAGAATCATGTTACGGCCTACCTGTTTAGTGCCCGTAATAACTTTCAAAGGAATATAGTCGATATACAAACACCCTCATAAATCAATTACTGAAAGCTTTTTAATGTAGAAATATGTATTATTAAACCATGTAATGGCTAGTATGAAACTAAACATCATTGTAAATTGTTATAATTAACACATTGTCTCCATGTTGTTCCAAGTACCATCTTGCCTCCACTTGAGAGCTAAAATTGTGTACCTTGACACATTAAGTGTGTATCCTACCTGCTCACCAGTTTTGAAATAATTGTGGTTTGTGGCGGTGGTATCTGAGGCATAACCTGATGCCTTAGGGATTTCCTTACTGGACCTGTTGCATATATCAAAATTATAAAATATGTTTCTGCTAAGAAACACCTAATGGGAAATAACAACCTACTCCCTGTCTTTTCTATATGTCATAGTTAGAATGTAAGATTTTGGGTTCAAAACTGTCACAAATACACAAACTCCATGAAAAACCACATATAAAAGCAGTGACACTAATAATACAACAATATTTGGCATTATGATATGACCAAATACAGAAGGATTATATATATTTCTTATAAGCATGTTCGATTTTGAAGTCAAATAAAAGCTATGTTCGATTTTAAAGAGATAGGATACTAACCAAGAGTGACAGTCACAGTGCCAGGAGCAGAAGTCAATCAACCTATGGTAGTTAAATGGGTAAACAATTCCACCTATTATCTACTCCTAATTTAAAAAATAGAATTAAAATTTCTAATACCTTTTTGGCTATTTATGTATCAGGCATTTGCTAAACTGTATGAGCTAGGATGATAACTCAAGCACATTTGGCACTCGTCTCGGTTGAAACCTATGTACTCATGGATCCTATGTTCTCGAGACCTGTTAAGTCATGTCTTGATGAACAGGGGACACCCTCACACACTCTATCGTACACACCATGGGTTTATCAAAATGACACTTTTAAGAAAATAAAAAACACCCATAAGTAGACAAAAGTTAGCAGTAGCATACGTTCACCCAAAAGTTTAAGGATATATAAGTAAAGAAAACATGTAAAACACAATGGTAATAAAAAAATGTAGCTGCAACATGATATTCAAAATACTAAATGAATAACCTCAAGATGTTGACTGGGCGCGTTTGTTATTTCTATTAGAGAATAAACGGGCTTGGGCTTATTTATTCTCTAATAATTTCTACACGAACCATCAGAACTTGTTTCTGCTTGTTGGATTGTACCTAAAATATAATATCCTATGAACGTATTAGTATAAGATAATTTGAAAATAAAACAGTACCTAAAAGGAAAAAAATATATGAAAATACTTAATATGGTAATCTAACGGTAACTAAAACTACACAGTAACTCGCTTGTAATTGACGTTAATATAATAGATTTCTATTCAAAGATGTTACCTGCACAATTTGTACAGGGTCATCATTTAGAATTTTTGTTTTTGAAATTGCATCATGGCTAAAAAATTCTACAAAAGGAACCTACAAAAATATTATATCGCTTACATGATTAGTAAGTTACAACTTTTTTTCCTTCAGAAAGGAGGCAATTTTTTTGTGTAAAAAAAATTAACGTGGAAAATTAGAATGGGATGAGAGATTAGTAAAGAATTATCAGCTTAAGATACCAATGTTGCACTCTTTCTGCTGATCCAAGCTCGAGATTCAACTGTAACATGTACCAGAATGTATCAAAAAGACTTTGAAACTATTAAAGAATTACAAAGTGAAGATCAAAAGTGGAGTGATAAGATGCTATACCTAGAGCATGTGCTTGCTTAAATTTGTGAAGCGTGACATGTTCCTCAATATCACTGGTATGGCCAACCATGTCACCATTTGGTATGTTCACATGCACCTAAAAGCACATGAAACTCTTAGTATTTTGATAAATATTTTAAATAAACACCTGATATGACAGTAATCCAAAAGATACCTTCAAGTTGATGAATATTGTTTCGATCTACCAGTTTCATGCTGTGTTTCATCAGAAGGCAAACCTTCATCTTGCTCAGCTTCTTCATACATTAATTCAGCATTAGAACCAGAGAGTTCGTGTTTTGCCTTCGTAACAAACTCACTGACATAACGACTCGAGGATATTTGTTCTTGATCAGCTGAAGCAATAGTGTCTCTCGATGGCTCCTGGATTTCACCTGCAGATGAAGTAGAAAAGACTACAAGTGAGCTGCTACTACCACCACCACCGCGAGTATGACCGGTTTCCTGTAACTTAGGTTCGGGATTTAACTTCAATGATTTGTAGCTACTTGATGCCTCTTTAGGCATATCGACATTAAAACTTGAAGATTTAGTTGTTCTCATACCGGTCTTCAATGATTCATTGGTTCCCTCCCCCATTATCACCCCAAATGATGAAACTTGTGAAACTGAAGTGTCTAACTGTAGTTCTGGTTTTTTTAATTTAATGTCAGATTTTCTAAGTGAGACAGAAGTGTTTTCAGTTCTATTGATTATATATAAATATATATAATTAAATTATTGTTTTAACTATATATATATATTATTCTCGACAGTTATTTTATATACTATTTATCATTCGACAGTTATCAGAAAATGTAGTATGAGTGTTGTATTAAACTCCTGGAATAAGCTTACCCAGATAACCCTTACTCAATTGTATGCAGAAAAATCAAAGACAACACTTTTCTCGGCTCATTTATTCTCGATGGGATTCCAGCAGCCCCTACACGTGAGCAGACGATAAAGATTTGGTTTAACATAGATGCCAACAATATCCTTAATGTATATATAGATGTATAAATGTATGTGAGTATGTGTGTGTGTAAAGATATTTCATTAAGATGGGTACCTGAGCTCTTGCAGCAAGAGGCTGCATTTGAAGCCTCCGCCACCTCTTGTTGGTTCTTCGCAGCAGTTATTTTGCTTCCAAGTTTATGAATATAATCCTCCATCTAAGATAAAAATGAAGAAAGAACCTTGTATCTCTCAGCAGCTTCACCTGGCACACTCGTTTGTTGCTCTAACAAAATCTGTCTATATCTCTCCACATCATTATTTTTCAATGCCTCCATTCGTGCAATCCTATCGTCATCTTTTCTCTTCGAGAACTCCCTTAACATCTTCTCATGATATTTAGCAACGCCCCTATTCCTTTGAGTCCGTGCATCCAGAATCACCTAATGAGATTCTAGCAGCTTCTTACGCCACTGAAAAATGGATTTCAGTTGCTTTTCCCGAATCCCCTTTTTAGCAGTCCGTACTTGTCTATTGAGATCCATCCGTTGCCGTTCACATAACCGAATAAATTTCCGATATGGTCTATCAGGCATCGCCATTATATCTTGCTGTTGTTGTTCAACTTCATCCCTCACTCGTCTCTGTAAATCTTGAAGTTTTAGTTTTTTTTCTTCAATCTGTAGTCTCAGAACAAGATTCGGTCTAATTCTTCTTCTTTCTAAATTAACAGCTAGTAAGCTGTTAATCTTCTCGACATTTGTGTTCCTTTTTTTGTTGATTACTTCAATTCCCTCTTCAGCGATGATATCTTTTATGTCGTATGCAAGAGTAAGATTGTTATTGTTGTTAAGCATCATGCTTGACCCAAAAGCATCATGCTTTCGGCTAAAAAATGGAAAGTCAAACAACGGTCCATGGTACTTTTTAGGAACGGAATCTTTCGGTTGAGGTGGAGGTGGATTTCTGGCTTGTAAAGGTCTTTTGCTTTGAACATTTTCGGGGGCAGTAGCGGGTTCCGACATGACTGATTTACCCTTGTCAGTGGTACAGTCACTGACATGTGGAGCTTTCTGAATCACGTGTCTGACTTCATGTTCCTGTTTAGCAGGAAGAACAGGTGGAGTTTCCTTCGGCATCGATGTTGTACCTTGCGCACTCACTGTTGATGTGGTTTCCTCAGGCCCTTCTCTTTTCACATTATTCATTCCACTTGCAAATGTTGCAGCTTGATGATCTTTAGCATTGGACTCTAAATGTCTCGTATGCTCATCAGGTGGACTTTTCACATTGGCAATTCCACCAGGAGCAGTTGACTGTGGAGTTTGTGACTCGAGGGGTGTGATTCACTTTTTTATCACTAATCACACCTAAAAATCTGTATCAATATCTCTCAATCATCCATTAAAAATTAACATTCCATCTGCTTATTTTACGCCAAAATTAGTTCTCGAACTGCTTATCTGCATAATGATAAGCTGAAAATAAGCAACCGGAACACCCTTTTATCGAATCAATAGTGAGAAATAGTTAAATCTGCTGCACTAACTGGACAACGCAGTCCCAAACAGTCCTTTTGGGAGCATCATATGTTTATTGTCATTGTGTCGACGTTATGGCTGATATGGAGGCATCGCAACAATGTCACATTCAGCTCTCACTCTTTGAGGAAATGTGGCATTATTGATAATATTCACTTGTATTTTATTTCGAACGTTTTTATAACTTTCTCATTGGAGTGATGCCTATATATATTCCTAAATATTATTTGACCACCTCTTTTGTATGTAAGTTACTTTGAACCGTCTATGCTGAATGCTGAAACACGTACACATAGAGATAGATAGCAAGTTACTGCCTGATACAATAGAACACATCAAGTCATCATATCCTCCAACCAGAAATATCAAGTCATCACAGTCTAAGCGGAAATCACATGTTTGAGGCGATTTATCCAAATGGATCACGCTATCTGATGTTTTCTCATTTATACTATCTGACTCCTCAGATGGGGCCACTATATTTTCTAGCATGATACAGTGACCTTTTAGATTCCTAATTTCATTTTCAGCCTGACATGTGAAGAAACAAATTACAAAATTGTCAGATAATGAAAAGCTAAAAATTCTAAGGTCACAGAAAATATATTTTACGTTCAAATATATTTATAGACTCAAAGGTGTTTAATTGGCCTAATAATCTCTCCCTATGTGTATATACCAATAGCCTATTTATCATATATAAGTGAGCTAACAACTTACTTACAGATGAAAATAAAGTAAAGCAGTAATCACTGGAGCAAAGAAACATATGAAATCCACGTAAAAACTCGTTCATGCTAAAGCTTATTCATATAAATAGAAGAAACACCTAAAATTCATTGTACCTGAAGCCGTCTTTACATGAACATATAATTCATGATGATATGAACATATAATTCTCTTACCAGATGCCGCTTTAAGACCAATAGAAGACAAGCACCTAAAATTCATTGTACCTGAAGCCGTCTTTACATGAACATATAATTCATGATGGTTGTTGATCACAATATTCAAATAAAATATGTTAACAATATGAAAACATAAATGTATGCACAATTGATGTTGATGATACCTATATACGTAATATTTAAAATACAGTTGACATTGTTTTCTTTAAAGATAATATAGAATGTTTAAAGGAAGCAAGGATTAATGAATTAATGAAACACAAAAACATACCAACCATGTAATGGTGACCAACCCATTAGCAGATGTTTTGGAGAATTCAATCTGCAAAACAAAATCACAAACATAAAAGGATTAGCATTACAGATATTGA
The DNA here is from genome assembly GCA_019973895.1 of Chrysanthemum seticuspe. Classification (NCBI taxonomy): domain Eukaryota; kingdom Viridiplantae; phylum Streptophyta; class Magnoliopsida; order Asterales; family Asteraceae; genus Chrysanthemum; species Chrysanthemum seticuspe. Next base: position 269,348,938 of record BPTQ01000004.1, read on the forward strand.
TCATAACAGGTTCTTCATGTTACAAATTTAAAAGCAAAAAAATTATTAGGGTTTTGAGGGAATTTTTTTTATACGTGAAAGAGGTATATTAAGAATAAATTATAATTTGTTGATTAGTCAAAAAGCTTGTTATATTTAAGGAAAAGATATGTATAATAAGTTTTAAAAAAGATAATTACTTAATATAATTTTTGTAGATAAATACATTCTTTTTCAAACTAATCAAAATGGTGTTGTAGAGATTTATAAATTTGGTTTTCCAAGTTATAATAAAAAAATGTGCTGGTCTAGTGGTAATCATGTTTGTTTGTAGACTAACAGACCGAGGTTTGAATCCAGCTGCATGCATGATTTTTTGAAGAATAAAAAAAACAAAATTTTAATAAACAAAAAAAAAATTCCGAAAATTCTAATAAATTAAAAATCCGAAATTTACAAAAATAATTATTAAAAATCGGAAATTTACAATTAGTGCTTAGGTGGATAAAAAAATTGCTTAGTTGGACAACAAATGCTTATGTGGCATGAAATTGGATTATTTGGCATTGAGGTGGCATTAAAGTGGCATTAATGCCAAATGCCTCCTGTTATATATAATATATATATATATATATATATATATATATATATATATATATATATATATATATATATATATATATATATATATATATACAAGATTTCGAAGCCCGCCCAATGGGCGGGCATGACTTATAATTATTTGTTTATTGTTTTTTGTTAGCGTAAATACGTTTTCTTCTTCTGGTTCAAGCTTTACTTTGAAAATTCAAAGGAAATTTAGACTTTTAACAACAACAACCCAAGAAATGGGAAGCATATCCTTATTAGTTAACCTACGAATATCAGGATCACCAGTAGTAGTAACCATACAAATATTTAAATTCTTAAACCTCTCCAACCTACACTCATTCTTAGGAGTAGTCCTATCGTAATTCTAACCATAACCCTCAACCTACACTCATTCTTACTGTGAAACCAATCATTGTGTCGATAGCTGACTCTTCACTCCCTCTATTTCTTCACTTCATCATATATATTTTTAAAATCAGTACCCAGAAAAGCACACCTGTTGAAATACAAATGAATAAGCAGTAATTGGTATTTGGCTTTGCAAACATTAAAAAACTTGTAATCAGAGGAAAAATCGAATGATAAACATGAAACATCCTAAACATGTTAATTCGCCAACTCCATAGTGCGTGATCATCAAACCTTGACCCGTTGTCTAAAAAATGCTTAAAGATTTGAGATGTATTTTTTATACCAGCAATGTGTATAAATAGAATAGAGCTTTTGGTTCAATCAAGCACCTAATTTGTTACATCTCGAGTTTCACATGATAATTCTGAACAGGGGTGTTTAGAAGTGCGACTAAAAGACTTAATGTGATCTAAAGTCTCAGTAGTCACTTTTAAGTGTTGGTCAAAAAGCTAATTATGCGAATATCCACTGAACCCAACCCAATCCATTTTGATATGCACATAAATCTTAAATCCTTTCACCACGTAGCCGTTGGAATTGGTCATAATGCTTTCATGAAAAATTATTTATTTATATAAGTGATGAAGACATACTTATAGAGAGAAATTCGGATGAAAGCATCACACTGCACATTGCTGCAATTGTGGGGAACCAAAATGCAGCACATCTGTTGGTTAAAAAACAAAAGCTAGTTTGATTAGATGCTACCAGCAGCTCCTCAATCGGATGACAAAACAGGGGTTAACCTTCTCGTCAATGTTATTTCTGCGAAATAAAAGAGTGAGTAGCCTATCACATATTACATATATATAGTGATATAGATAAATTGTTTACATATTAACACTTAAAAGTTTATGATTGCATATTTAGCATTAGAGTTCATTTAAAATTTCCTAAATTTACTTTAAAAAATGACATGTAGCAAGGGCTGTATGACTGATGAGTGTTCAAATACTCATCATTTTTACATAATCTAAACTGCAAAATCATCTGAAAACGCTCAAAAACACATCAAAATGATCAAATTATCACAAATCAGTGTTTTATGTGTTTTAAATTCAAAAATATCAAAATCAGATGAAAAATGATTCAAGTTTGCAAAATTGGCAGTTTTAGTCCCCCGAGTTTTAAAAGTTGTCAAATCTAGTCCCTGGAAATTCAAAAATTTGGAAATTTATCATTCAAGGTCCCTGAAGTATTCTAAGTTGTTTAAAATGATCCTTGAATGATTCTTTGGTCAATTGGCAAGAAAGGTCCCTTAACTTTGGAAAATTGCAAAAATAGTCCTTGGACTTTAAAAAAATGGATTTAATGCAAAAAGGGTTCTTGTTTTATCAATGTATGGCAAATTTGGTCCTTGTGAGAAGTTTGGAATAATGGCAAGATCAGTCCTTGGAGTTTGGCAAAATTGCACTTTTGGTCCTTGTTTAATACTAATACCAAACGGACACAATATTATTACCAAGCCCTTAGCCCAAATCCAACATAAGCCCAATCCACTTGATCTTGACCCCTCCCTTCACCCTTGACCCAGGTCAGATTGCAAAAAGACCCCAGCCAACCCATTATGACCCCTTTGTGTTATTAAGCCCCACGGTCAAAGAAAGTCAAACCCAGACACCTCGCGCTCAAAACCAGAGTCACTGTAGACTCTTCTCTCCCAACACAGAAACACCAAAACCATGACTGGTTTTCCCACAATTTCAACCCACTCCCATACCATGTCCCCTCCTCACCATCTAAACAACAAAAACCTTAATTGCTTCAACCAAAACCAATTAAAGCAAAAACCTGCTAAGTGGAAAATTTGGCGCCAAAAATGCAACTTGGACGGTTATGATTAATTTGAGAGATCCAATGGCTCTAATGTGGTGGGAAAGTTTCAGAAGGCATGTGGGATAAAGAAAAGTCTATAAAGTGAAGAGTAGATGCAATGTATCAAAGTGTGTAGAGTAATTTTTATGTTTTAATGTCGTTTTTATTGTTTTTCAAGTAAAAGTGTAATTTAAATCCATCAAGCACTCTGTTTAAGTCTTTTACTGTATTGTAAAGCTTTTCCAATTAGTAATTTCAAGTTCTAATCACTTTTCAAGTTTATGCAATTTCTCATTTTTATGAAAAATCTCATGTGGGATTAAATGTTGTTGTTTGTTGTTTGTATGGACTAGAATAAGTCACTTAAGCTCCTAGAAAGCTCATTGAAGCTTTTAGTTATCTTAAAATTCAGTTGAGAGTTAAAAATAGAAAATCACAAAAATTCCAATTAAATACTTCAAAAATAAAAAAATCACTTGAAAAGGGTAATCACAGCTGGAGCAAGGTATATATTGGATGGCCTTGGTTTAGAGCTCTGTGGAGAGCATTTAGGATTGATCTTGGTCAGTGGTTTATGGTTTTCATTTGGATTCCCATTTGTAAGTTCTTTTAGCCATTTGGCATTTTACTGTTACACTAGTGTATTAGCTCTAAAGTCTGTTTCTATTTGTATACTAGTCATAATTTAGTGTATCTAGGTTTGAAAATCAGTAGCTTGTTAATTTAAATTTGTGTTTTGATAAAATTCCACTTTGACAGTTAAAATTGCATTTTAGTCATTGTTGAGTTTTATGTTGTAAGAGTGATTGTTTTAAGCTTCTTTAATCATAACAATAGATTATATAAGGTCTAGAATCAAGTTCATGGTTTACAATTGTGTTTTGATTTGAAAAACAACATAACAGTCAACATAAGGGTGTGTTTGGTTTGTGGTGTTCAAAGGGTCTTTGGTTCTTGGTTTTGTTGGAAATCTTCATAACTTAGTCTAAACCACTTAGCTCAGTCATAAAACAAGTTCTCAATAGCAAGAAAGTCAAAATTTCACTTGAACGTACCTTATGCAGTTACTGTTGACAGATAATGATGCAAGATCATCATTTTGTGTTCAAAAGTTAATAATCTTGCTATATTTAGTCTTAACATGCTTTAAAACAACATCATCAGTGAATTAGATCAACTCAAATCTCATTTTGGTCAACTTTGCACTTTTTCTAAAAAAAGTCAAATCTTCAAAGGGTCGTTTTTGAATAAACTTGGGAATTCCACTGAGGGTTTAATAGTGAGTTTCAGTTTATAATCTTTGGAGGTATTGTAGTCTAGTTGGTGTAGAAAAATACAAAAATGATAGTTTTTAGTTTCTTAGCTTTTTAAGTGCTTTTTGGACTGCTTTTTGAGAGCACCTGTTCTGTGAAACTGCCCTGTGCACAGTTCTTGGCACCAAATTGAAAAGCTCACACTGAGCTTATTACTTGTCCAAATCTAGTGTTCTCTGGTTCCTTGGAAAGCCAACCTGGTCTACTTGAGTTGTCAAGTCTTGTTTTTCATTTTTGAGCTTATTCTCTAGGGCTGCTAAGGGCTTAAATCTTGTCCCATTTTCTGTTTTTCACTATAAAAGCAAAGTGCTTATTGCTTATTTATTAGCTTATTAGTGTACTTCTTGGTATCTTTTAGTTTCATTTCAATAGCTTGTACCTTATTCCATCTTGTTCTAGCTTTGGTTTCAGTGTTTGAGCTTATTTCACCCAAACAAGCTTCTTAAAGCACTGTTGGGCTAATAAGCTTTCAAAACTGCTTATTTGTGTTTTATAAATTTTTTGTCTTTATTAAAGTTTCATATTATTGTTATATAAGTAGTTTTCAAAAAATAAAAATCACAAAAACATCAATATAAAAATAGTGATAGCGTTTATTTAAGATTTTTTTAGCTTTTTGATTTTTCTTTTTAACTTATTAATAAGAAAAACTTGTTTTTCTATTTTTCTTAGGTTTCTGTCATCATATAGGATTTTTAGAAAAAGGGAGAATTGCATATTTACCCATTGAAACTTCATCAATTGCATATTTACCCAATGAAACTTTAAAATAACAAATATACCCATTTTTATAAATTAAACTCACATATTTACCCAAATCATATATTATACTAAAAATAATTTTGCACATGACATTTATACCCTTTCTTTATAGCGCCAAAGCCTTTTTATTTGCCGCCATTTAGCCTATTAACATACTCATCTCTTAACCTGTCAATTGCAAAATAGCAACTCAGCCATGATGGTTGCCGATTGATCCTTTTCATCTAAATAATGTAAGTGTCTTTTATTAGTTTATTCATCTTCTAGTTGTTTGTAAGATCAATTGTTAAAATGACAACACATAATTTTTTTTTAACAACTCTATTTGTGTTATGAATGTAGAATTGATGATCATAAAATTAGTTGAATCATATGGTTATAGTTTGAGGGGATATATATGTTTATAGAAAAAGTCCATATTGCAACATTACTCATTTAGAAAACATACTCTCTCGTGGGATATTAGATAACTGGAATTAGATAAAAATTACAAAGAACAAAACCATGCTTTTATGAGGTATTTGTCTACTAGCTAGTGTCATGAAGCAAGTTGTTTTTGAGTTTGTAATGTCTTGAATAAAGTTGACACAATCTGTTAATTGTAGTGCTCACCATGTGTTTGTTATTTTGTTTCATCACATTATTAGATATAGATTAGTTAAAGATGGACGATAGTGTGGAAATTTCTATTGATCAATCATCACGACCAGTATGGGAGAACATTGTTGAATCACCAATACTCGAGTAAGTTTATGTAATATTGGGGGTGTCTAGTTTTTCCTTTTTTTAGCGCTTTAGAAAACTTATAATTGTTCTATTAAGCTTGAATGTCTTTATTTTCAGGCAACCATCAACCAAATACAAGCTAAAATTAAAATATGGAGGCTACTTTCAGTTAGCCAAGAATTGGGACAAATATGTCGATCCATATTTCACGGTTGAGAAGTTTAAAGAAGCTTATGCTCTCGAGATTGGTCCACTGCCTACAAAGGATCAATGGGTGCAAATAGAAACTGAAGAAAAGATATACCCACCTATTATCAAACGCCCGACTGGACGACCAAGAAAGAATAGAATCGTACCACATGACGAGTCCAAAAGAAGACACAAATGTCCACGATGTCATGAGTATGGACATCATAGTAGGACTTGCAAGAATCCGGCATTCGAACCATCTCAAAGTTCCAATAAGTTTCAAGCATCTACTAGTAAAAGGTTATACACTTTTCGTTCTCTAACTTATTTTCCTAAAATAATATACTTGATAAATCCTAAACAATTGTTTGTTTACCAGGGAAAGAAGGAAGAATGATACTCAAAGTAAGAAATCAAAATTGAAGCCGTAAGCATAAACTGATTTGGCCCAATGACATGTTTTTGATGAGAACCTGGAAAACAACTTTTTGTAAAGCTAATAATATTTGGCTGGAACTCATGATTTTCTTTAGGAAATCTAAGTTTGTTTAGAGATAACTATGTGAATTTGGTGATGTGTAAACTAGAAAGTTGGTGCTTTTTGTTTTAAGTTTGACTTTGACCGAAGGTTTTTATTTTGTTGAAATCTAATATGTTGATTTGGTTGAAATATATAGGAGATGCTGATTTGGGTTAAAAGGGTATAAATGTCATGTGCAAAGTTATTTTTAGTAGAGTATATGATTTGGGTAAATATGAGAGTTTAATTTTAAAAAATGGGTATATTTGCTATTTTAAAGTTTCATTGGGTAAATATGCAATTAATGAAGTTTCAATGGGTAAATATGCAATTCTCCCTTAGAAAAAATTCCAGATTTTTCTCTATCTTTTTAGTATTTATTATAATTATAAATAGTTAATAAATAATAAATAATTAGTAATAAATAATTAAAAAGTCTAAAAAATATATTTTCTGTTTTAAAATTAGTTTTATCATATTTTAGATTTTTCAAAGTAAAAATTTTATTTTTCCAAGTTTATTTTGTATTTTTCTAGTAATTAAGTGTATTTTAAATAATAATTAATTAATAATAATTAATTAAATAGTGTTAAAAATAATTTTTCTTTTCTAATAATTTTCTTTTATTTTTAGGATTCCAAAAATGTCATTTTTATATTTTTAGGTCTTTTATTTCTTAGTTTTCACTTTTTATTTTGTGCGTATACGTAGTTTTTAAAACTTACGTTTACGTTTCCTTGACCTGGTTGTTGTGCTTTCCAATTCTGTGTCCAATTCCTTTCCAATCAATCAGTAGTGTAATAATTCTAATCAAAACCCTTACAGATCACTATCCTTAGTGATCATTCTATCTTCTGAGTTTGTTTAACACACCATTGAGTCTCCTTGGGACTAAAACGACCCGGGAATTCATTGTATTCTCTGATCTTCATTTGCATTTGTGTCTGAGCTGTTTTAAGTCTGTTAAGACTTGACGGTTCTGCACGAATCAAATTTTGGCGCCGCTGCCGGGGAGGCTTTAGCGTGTGTCTAGCCATTTTCAGATCCATTGTTGCACATACCCACCATTTGTGAAAAGTTTTTGTAAAGTTATAAGAAAATCAAAAAAGTCATTAACACTTTTCCTAAAGTGTTAAAACACCAAAAAAATATAAAAACAACAAAACAATCGGAACGTTTTCTATTTTGTATTCTCTTTTAAGGTGATTCTTGAAGAGATACGATTTGGTTAAACGGGACGATAACAAAAATATTGTCCAAAAGTTTTTAAACCCATTTGCACAGATCTTACCTACGTCTTTTCAGTGGTACTTAAAATATACATAAAAATCAACCACCGCAAATCAAGGCAGTGCACTACCTAACTGGGGGTGCGACCATTAATAAGTTCCCGAACATGAGATTTAAAACTTGCCTTTGTGTCACTTGTGATTTGGTGTACCTTTTTCAAAGAAGCCATTTCATTTGAGATTATTGGTTAAGTTCACTTGTGTTTTGCCTCATTTGTTTTGAAAATTGGTTTTTATACATAGTGCATGCGCACTCGTTCTTCCAGTTCTACAAGTCCACTTTCTGAACTTGGAAACATTCCTCGCAGACGTAGAGGACGTTCAGCTCCTTCAGCCGTGACTGAGGAACGTCTACCACCACCACCTCCTGTCGAAATGGCAGAAGACAAACCGATGAATGAGCTTCTCCAAGCACCCATCGAGGGTTACGGAGATGCCATTGTTGTCCCAGCCATTGTGGCTGATACCTTCGAGCTCAAAACCGGGTTGCTCAATCTAGTAACCCAAAGCCAATTCTATGGTTTTGAGCGGGATGATCCTCATGCACACATTCGATGGTTTAACAAGATAGCATCTACCATCAAGTACAAGAATGTCCCATCCGAAGCTATCAAGCTTCTTCTGTTCCCATTTTCTCTAGAGGGACAAGCCCGGAATTGGCTTGAGAAACAACCCCCTCGTTCTATAGAGACATGGGAAGATCTTGTCACCAAGTTCGTTAACGAGTTCTATCCTCCATCCCGAACCACAAGTCTTAAGAATGAGATAATGAAATTTTCTCAGAGATTTGATGAATCATTCGGGGAGGCATGGGATCGTTACAAAGAGTTGCTTCGCAAGTGTCCGCATCACGGTTTTACCGAATTAATGCAAATGGATACTTTCTACAATGGTCTCAATCAGGCTAATCAAGACTCTTTGAATGCCTCCGCGGGAGGTAATTTCCTGAGCAAGACCACCAAAGAGGCCTTGCAGATCATTGAGAACAAATCTCAGGTCCGTCCTTTCAGAGCTAAGACATATCAGTCTAATGCTGGACCTTCTTCTTCTTCATCCCCCGTGAGTACATCTAGCACCGATGCTAAGATTGATAAACTCACAGACATTGTTCAGGCTTTGGTTCTAGCTAACCAGAAGAAAGTTTCCTTCACTCAGACACCAACACATGCTGAAGTGAAGAAAGTTGAAGTTTGTGTCACTTGTGGTGGTCCTCATGCTTACTACAATTGTACTGCCACCGATGGTAGTCCTTTTGAGGCCAATGCTTTAGCCAGTAGTTCACAACAAGGAGGTAATCAATACCGTCCTCAAAATGAACCACACTACCGTGCTAACACTAATCAGGCACCACCCGGTTTCAATCAAAATCACAACATGCAAAACCGGAATCAGAACCAACCTAGAATGAACCAAGGTTATCAAAACCAAGGTAATTTCTATCCTGGACCCAATCAGGGTTTCCATCATCAAGGAAACCCTCATCAAAACAATTTCAATCGAGGGAATCAATTTCATGGGAATATGAATCCTAATCAAGGGAATTTTGGTCATAATCAAAACATACGACCTCAAATTGTCCCTCCAGCTCCTCCCGTCATTACTCCTCCAGGACCATCATCTGATGAGTTACTGAAGCAGTTTATGAAATCCCAAGATGAAATGAACCGGTTGTTGGTCAGTCAGATTGCTGATCTGAAGAAGTCTTTAAATGATCGACCCTCGGGCTCAGGTACTTTACCGAGCAACACGATCGCTAACCCGAGGGGCGATGCCAAGGCGATCACAACCCGAAGTGGTGTTTCATACACTGGACCTACTGTTCCTACTACCTCTTCTTCTTCTTCTTCTCTCCCTAAGGTAGTGGACAGTGAACCTCTAAAACACAATGGACCTACGACTCCAATGCCACCTCCACCAGTGCCAATGAGTCAAGTTACCAAGGATACAACGGACAAAGTGCATAATTCAAGCCCACGAAGTACAACACACGTCCCACCTTCGGTAGTCCAACCTCCAGTGGTCCAGAAACCCAAGTCAAATCAAGGAGTTGTTTTTGAACCTCCTGTAGCTCCTGTTGAGAATCAGAAATCCAAATCTTCTATTCCTTACCCATCACGCTTGAACGAACAAAAGCTCCGCGAGAAAGCTAGTCATCAAATGGACAAATTTTTCCAAATTTTCCAAGAATTACACTTTGACATAAGCTTTGCGGATGCTATCATGCTGATGCCCAAGTTTGCATCTACTCTCAAACACATGTTAAGCAATAAGGAAAAGCTGTTTGAAATGGCTAAGACTCCTCTTAACGAGAACTGCTCTGCAGTTATTCTGAAGAAGCTTCCTGAAAAGCTTGGAGATCCTGGGAAATTTCTCTTACCTTGTGTATTCCCAGGGATGGTTGAATGCTTTGCCCTAGCAGATCTTGGTGCAAGCATTAATCTTATGCCATATTCAGTGTGGAAGAAACTTTCTCTTCCGGAACTCACTCCTACATGCATGACTCTCGAGCTTGCAGATCGTTCCATATCCCGTCCTCTTGGCATTGCTGAGGACGTGTTTGTGAAAGTAGGAAAGTTCCATTTCCCAGCTGACTTCGTGGTTGTTGATTTTGATGCCGATCATCGGGTTCCTCTCATTGTTGGTCGAGGATTCCTGAGAACGGGCCGTGCTCTCATAGATGTATTTGAGCAGGAAATCACATTGCGTGTTGGTAACGAAGCTGTCACCTTCAATCTTGACCAAACTTCGAGGTACTCCGCAAATTATGATTCTGAATCGGTCAACCGAATAGATATCATTGATGTTGCTTCTGACGAGTACTCTCAAGAAGTTCTTGGTTATTCTCATAATTCTGTGAGTGGGGATACCACCACATCTTCTCAACCTATCATAGCCAATTCTACTCCTTCTATCACTCCGTTTGAGGGAAGCGACTTCATCTTAGATGAGATTGAAGCATATTTGGCTAGTGATTCTGTTCCTTGGGAAATTGATCACGCTCCAATTGATATTGAGGGGGACATACTTCTTATTGAGAAGCTGCTCAATGATGATCCATCATCAACCCCTCATCCTAGTGATTCAATCCCAGTTGAGATTAATCAAAATGAGATTAATCTGGAGGGAGATATTCTTCTTAAGAAAGTGTCAAATCTGGATACTTCTCCTCCTCTTCCTCCCATCGAACTTCATAACAAGGAAATCAAGTCAGTTGAGAAAACTGAAGAATTTCCTGAGGTTGAGTTTAAGGACTTACCTCCTCATCTCGAGTATGCATTCCTTGAGGGTGATGATAAATTACCCGTCATTATTGCTCGAGATTTGAGTAAAGATGAAAAAGCTGCTCTCATTACAATCTTGAAGTCACACAAGCAAGCAATTGCTTCGAAACTCTCCGACATCAAAGGTATAAACCCTGAGTTTTGTACTCATAAAATCTTGATGGAGGATGACTTCAAACCTGCAGTTCAACATCAGAGACGAGTGAATCCAAAAATCCATGATGTTATCAAACAAGAGGTTATCAAACTTCTTGATGCTGGATTGATTTACCCGATCTCAGACAGTCCTTGGGTCAGCCCAATTCATTGTGTTCCGAAAAAGGGTGGCATTACTGTTATCACAAATGAAGATAACGAGTTAATTCCAACTCGATTGGTTACGGGATGGCGTGTTTGCATTGACTATCGTAAGTTGAATGACGCCACCCGAAAAGACCATTTTCCTCTACCCTTCATGGACCAGATGCTTGAGAGATTAGCAGGGAATGATTACTATTGCTTCCTTGATGGTTTCTCGGGTTACTTTCAGATCCCTATTGATCCACAGGATCAAGAGAAGACCACATTCACTTGCCCATACGGAACTTTTGCCTACAAACGTATGCCTTTTGGCTTATGTAATGCTCCTGGCACGTTCCAACGATGTATGATGGCCATATTCCACGACATGATCGGGGAAACAATGGAAGTGTTTATGGATGACTTCTCGGTCATTGGGGATTCTTTTCAATCATGTCTCTCCCATCTAGATAAAATGCTTCAAAGGTGTGAAGACACCAATCTTTGTCTAAACTGGGAGAAGAGCCACTTTATGGTCAAAGAAGGCATTGTCCTTGGCCATAAGATTTCAAAGAACGGGATTGAGGTAGATAGAGCAAAAGTTGATGTCATTGCTAAGCTGCCTCATCCTACTACCGTCAAAGGTATTAGGAGTTTTTTAGGTCATGCCGGTTTCTATCGTAGATTCATTCAAGATTTTTCCAAAATCGCCCGGCCTATGACCCATCTTCTTGAAAAGGATGCTCCTTTTATCTTCTCACCCGAGTGCATCGTAGCTTTTGAAACATTGAAGAAAAAGCTAACTGAAGCACCCATTCTCGTTGCTCCCGACTGGGACTTGCCTTTTGAGCTCATGTGCGATGCAAGTGATTTTGCTATCGGTGCAGTCCTAGGGCAACGAAGAAATAAGCATTTTCAGCCTATTCACTACGCAAGCAAAACTATGACTGAGGCTCAAACTCATTACACCACCACAGAAAAAGAGCTATTAGCCGTGGTGTATGCTTTTGAGAAGTTTCGGCCGTATCTTATCCTGACCAAATGCGTAGTGTATACGGATCACTCGGCTCTTAAATATCTCTTTGCAAAACAAGATGCAAAGCCGAGATTGCTTCGTTGGATTCTCCTCCTCCAAGAATTTGATATCATTATACGTGATAAAAAAGGAGCTGAGAATCTAGCAGCTGATCATCTGTCCAGATTAGAAAACCCTCACCAAGATGTTTTCGAGAAAAAGGATATAAATGAAACATTTCCTCTCGAGACACTCAATGCGGTTTCTTTTCGTGGAAATTCTACCACCCCATGGTTTGCTGACTTTGCAAATTACCATGCGGGTAACTTCATTGTGAAAGGGATGTCGACCCAGCAGAAGAACAAATTCTTCAAGGATGTTAAACACTATTTCTGGGACGACCCTTTCTTGTTCAAAATCTGTGCGGATCAAGTCATCCGACGGTGTGTTTATGGACAGGAAGCTATTGATATTCTCACAGCTTGCCATGCTGGACCCACCGGGGGCCATCATAGTCCAAACTACACCGCCAAAAAGGTGTTTGATTCCGGGTTCTATTGGCCCACTATCTATAAGGATGCCCACGATTATGTCAAAACCTGTGACGCTTGTCAGCGTCATGGTAATATATCTCAAAGGAATGAAATGCCACAAAATGCCATTCAAGTTTGTGAGATATTTGACATATGGGGTATTGATTTTATGGGGCCATTTCCTTCGTCTCGTGGTAACAAGTACATACTCGTGGCTGTTGACTATCTGTCAAAATGGGTTGAAGCAAAAGCCTTACCCACCAATGATGCCCGAGTAGTTGTGAAGTTTTTAAAATCTCTGTTTGCCAGGTTTGGAACTCCGAGAGCGATAATCAGTGATCGTGGTACACATTTCTGTAATGACCAATTTGAAAGAGTCATGCAAAAATATGGTGTTACCCATCGTCTCTCCACTGCATACCACCCCCAAACAAGTGGGCAGGTGGAAGTTTCAAACCGTGGTATTAAAAGGATTCTTGAAAGGACAGTAGGCGAAAATCGTGCATCCTGGTCGGATAAGCTTGATGACGCACTCTGGGCCTTCCGTACAGCCTACAAAACACCTATTGGGTGTACTCCATACAAGCTAGTGTACGGAAAAGCATGTCATCTTCCGATTGAGTTAGAGCACAAGGCTTACTGGGCCTTAAAGCATGCTAACTTCGATATACAGACAGCCGGTGATCACAGAAAAGTTCAAATGAATGAACTAAATGAACTTCGTGATCAAGCTTATGAGAACTCTTTGATCTACAAGCAAAAGACAAAGAAGATTCATGACTCCAAGATCAAGAACCGCGTTTTTAACGTTGGTGATCGAGTCCTTCTTTTCAATTCCAGATTGAAGATTTTCTCGGGAAAGCTCAAGTCCCGCTGGTCTGGTCCATTCACTATTGTTAAGGTTTATCCTTATGGTACCGTTGAGTTATCTCAACCCGATGGTCCTAATTTTAAAGTGAATGGTCATCGAGTTAAGCATTACTTTGGAGAGGACATTCCCCCTGCGGTTGTCCCGGATTTACAAACATTCCCCATGAACCAATGAATGCGGGGATCGAGTCAAGCTAATGACTCGGTGATCAAAAACATTAGCACGCACCATATGGGTTTTCACCCATAATTCTGTCTTCTTATCCCCTTTCTACCACCCAAGTGTGGGGGAGTTTTCCCCACACTGTTGTATATTCTCATTCTTTCTATAAAAAAAAAAAAAAAAAATCTTCTAAATAATGGCCGTAATATTTCCCTTTTACGTTCTTTGTTTCGGCATAACCGCCGGTACTTTGAATATTGAGGGCAATATTCATTTCTACGTGTGGGGGGGAATTCTCACGAATTTCATATATATTATCTACCCAATTCCCCCGTTTTTGGCCAAAAATTTTTTTTGGAGTAAGTGTTTTACACTTTCTCATTTGGTTATCAGTCCGCCTTGTCTGTTAGACAAAAGGATTGGCTAATCCAGGAGCAAACGGCTCTTGGTAAAGATTTCTCAAATCCGTTTATATGGCTTGCAATTTGCCCAAAATTGTATGGTTCTTCAGCTCCCCATCATCCTCAAAAGATAATGAGTTGGCTAGCCCGCAAGGTTATGGCTTGTGGTAAAGGCAGTGGAAAATCCATAATTGGTATTCAGCTCACCAAAGATAATCTTGATAATTTATCTAAAGAGTTGGCTAGTCCAGAAGGGTACGGCTTCTGGTAAAGACACATCAAATCCGTTATATGGTTTATGATTTGCCAATAAATCATCTGGTTATCGTTGTACCAAGATTCTTACTTGAATCAAAACAATCGGCTACTCCAGAAGTGATGGCTTTTGGTAAAGAGTTCTTCAAATCCATCAAGGTTTTCTCAAATCATTGCTAGGGACTAGCAATATCTCAGTATGGGGGATTGATGAGTGTTCAAATACTCATCATTTTTACATAATCTAAACTGCAAAATCATCTGAAAACGCTCAAAAACACATCAAAATGATCAAATTATCACAAATCAGTGTTTTATGTGTTTTAAATTCAAAAATATCAAAATCAGATGAAAAATGATTCAAGTTTGCAAAATTGGCAGTTTTAGTCCCCCGAGTTTTAAAAGTTGTCAAATCTAGTCCCTGGAAATTCAAAAATTTGGAAATTTATCATTCAAGGTCCCTGAAGTATTCTAAGTTGTTTAAAATGATCCTTGAATGATTCTTTGGTCAATTGGCAAGAAAGGTCCCTTAACTTTGGAAAATTGCAAAAATAGTCCTTGGACTTTAAAAAAATGGATTTAATGCAAAAAGGGTTCTTGTTTTATCAATGTATGGCAAATTTGGTCCTTGTGAGAAGTTTGGAATAATGGCAAGATCAGTCCTTGGAGTTTGGCAAAATTGCACTTTTGGTCCTTGTTTAATACTAATACCAAACGGACACAATATTATTACCAAGCCCTTAGCCCAAATCCAACATAAGCCCAATCCACTTGATCTTGACCCCTCCCTTCACCCTTGACCCAGGTCAGATTGCAAAAAGACCCCAGCCAACCCATTATGACCCCTTTGTGTTATTAAGCCCCACGGTCAAAGAAAGTCAAACCCAGACACCTCGCGCTCAAAACCAGAGTCACTGTAGACTCTTCTCTCCCAACACAGAAACACCAAAACCATGACTGGTTTTCCCACAATTTCAACCCACTCCCATACCATGTCCCCTCCTCACCATCTAAACAACAAAAACCTTAATTGCTTCAACCAAAACCAATTAAAGCAAAAACCTGCTAAGTGGAAAATTTGGCGCCAAAAATGCAACTTGGACGGTTATGATTAATTTGAGAGATCCAATGGCTCTAATGTGGTGGGAAAGTTTCAGAAGGCATGTGGGATAAAGAAAAGTCTATAAAGTGAAGAGTAGATGCAATGTATCAAAGTGTGTAGAGTAATTTTTATGTTTTAATGTCGTTTTTATTGTTTTTCAAGTAAAAGTGTAATTTAAATCCATCAAGCACTCTGTTTAAGTCTTTTACTGTATTGTAAAGCTTTTCCAATTAGTAATTTCAAGTTCTAATCACTTTTCAAGTTTATGCAATTTCTCATTTTTATGAAAAATCTCATGTGGGATTAAATGTTGTTGTTTGTTGTTTGTATGGACTAGAATAAGTCACTTAAGCTCCTAGAAAGCTCATTGAAGCTTTTAGTTATCTTAAAATTCAGTTGAGAGTTAAAAATAGAAAATCACAAAAATTCCAATTAAATACTTCAAAAATAAAAAAATCACTTGAAAAGGGTAATCACAGCTGGAGCAAGGTATATATTGGATGGCCTTGGTTTAGAGCTCTGTGGAGAGCATTTAGGATTGATCTTGGTCAGTGGTTTATGGTTTTCATTTGGATTCCCATTTGTAAGTTCTTTTAGCCATTTGGCATTTTACTGTTACACTAGTGTATTAGCTCTAAAGTCTGTTTCTATTTGTATACTAGTCATAATTTAGTGTATCTAGGTTTGAAAATCAGTAGCTTGTTAATTTAAATTTGTGTTTTGATAAAATTCCACTTTGACAGTTAAAATTGCATTTTAGTCATTGTTGAGTTTTATGTTGTAAGAGTGATTGTTTTAAGCTTCTTTAATCATAACAATAGATTATATAAGGTCTAGAATCAAGTTCATGGTTTACAATTGTGTTTTGATTTGAAAAACAACATAACAGTCAACATAAGGGTGTGTTTGGTTTGTGGTGTTCAAAGGGTCTTTGGTTCTTGGTTTTGTTGGAAATCTTCATAACTTAGTCTAAACCACTTAGCTCAGTCATAAAACAAGTTCTCAATAGCAAGAAAGTCAAAATTTCACTTGAACGTACCTTATGCAGTTACTGTTGACAGATAATGATGCAAGATCATCATTTTGTGTTCAAAAGTTAATAATCTTGCTATATTTAGTCTTAACATGCTTTAAAACAACATCATCAGTGAATTAGATCAACTCAAATCTCATTTTGGTCAACTTTGCACTTTTTCTAAAAAAAGTCAAATCTTCAAAGGGTCGTTTTTGAATAAACTTGGGAATTCCACTGAGGGTTTAATAGTGAGTTTCAGTTTATAATCTTTGGAGGTATTGTAGTCTAGTTGGTGTAGAAAAATACAAAAATGATAGTTTTTAGTTTCTTAGCTTTTTAAGTGCTTTTTGGACTGCTTTTTGAGAGCACCTGTTCTGTGAAACTGCCCTGTGCACAGTTCTTGGCACCAAATTGAAAAGCTCACACTGAGCTTATTACTTGTCCAAATCTAGTGTTCTCTGGTTCCTTGGAAAGCCAACCTGGTCTACTTGAGTTGTCAAGTCTTGTTTTTCATTTTTGAGCTTATTCTCTAGGGCTGCTAAGGGCTTAAATCTTGTCCCATTTTCTGTTTTTCACTATAAAAGCAAAGTGCTTATTGCTTATTTATTAGCTTATTAGTGTACTTCTTGGTATCTTTTAGTTTCATTTCAATAGCTTGTACCTTATTCCATCTTGTTCTAGCTTTGGTTTCAGTGTTTGAGCTTATTTCACCCAAACAAGCTTCTTAAAGCACTGTTGGGCTAATAAGCTTTCAAAACTGCTTATTTGTGTTTTATAAATTTTTTGTCTTTATTAAAGTTTCATATTATTGTTATATAAGTAGTTTTCAAAAAATAAAAATCACAAAAACATCAATATAAAAATAGTGATAGCGTTTATTTAAGATTTTTTTAGCTTTTTGATTTTTCTTTTCAACTTATTAATAAGCAAAACTTGTTTTTCTATTTTTCTTAGGTTTCTGTCATCATATAGGATTTTTAGAAAAAATTCCAGATTTTTCTCTATCTTTTTAGTATTTATTATAATTATAAATAGTTAATAAATAATAAATAATTAGTAATAAATAATTAAAAAGTCTAAAAAATATATTTTCTGTTTTAAAATTAGTTTTATCATATTTTAGATTTTTCAAAGTAAAAATTTTATTTTTCCAAGTTTATTTTGTATTTTTCTAGTAATTAAGTGTATTTTAAATAATAATTAATTAATAATAATTAATTAAATAGTGTTAAAAATAATTTTTCTTTTCTAATAATTTTATTTTATTTTTAGGATTCCAAAAATGTCATTTTTATATTTTTAGGTCTTTTATTTCTTAGTTTTCACTTTTTATTTTGTGCGTATACGTAGTTTTTAAAACTTACGTTTACGTTTCCTTGACCTGGTTGTTGTGCTTTCCAATTCTGTGTCCAATTCCTTTCCAATCAATCAGTAGTGTAATAATTCTAATCAAAACCCTTACAGATCACTATCCTTAGTGATCATTCTATCTTCTGAGTTTGTTTAACACACCATTGAGTCTCCTTGGGACTAAAACGACCCGGGAATTCATTGTATTCTCTGATCTTCATTTGCATTTGTGTCTGAGCTGTTTTAAGTCTGTTAAGACTTGACGGTTCTGCACGAATCAATGACTAATGCATAGGTTACATGTATGACTTTGTTAATATATGTTGGCTACAGATTTGCAACTCCAACGCTCTATGGTTGTGCAATAACATTTTTATAGCTGATTTTGATAATGACTATAAGTTGCTACTGGCCCCCATATCCCTGTAGATGAAGCCAATATATTTACGGATGGACAACATGCTTTATTACTACTATTTTGTTGCACAGTTACTATAATGTTAACATGTGAAAGTAATGGTATTTTTTAAATGTTTGTGCAATCTGACAGAGTGACACACATCAAAACTAACAGTCAAGTTACACTAAGGTAATATAAGAGTGTCGTTCAGAATGTTTGTTTACGACCGACTCTCCATCAATTTTTTTTAACAGGAGTGTCACTTATTGAGGCTACAGATGCATTTTGAGTAAAACAATAATAAGAAAAACATATATGCTTATTAAACTTAGGAGGTTTGGTTTGATCTTATTATTTCGGCCTATGTGGTTTATCAAGAACACAGGAACAAAACTACTGTAGGTCTTTAAAAAAAATTCATAACAATTTTTCTCAGTATATCATATATTTGAAAGCTTTAGTAAACATTCGGAGAACTTATATCTACAGGCATATCAGTAACTTTATGTGTAGACATGCGATGTATTATTGCATTTGTTTATTATAATTATTAGGACATCTATAAATCATTGATGTTAGTATTATTTGTCGTGATACAATCAATCTTAATAGCGGAATAACTTTGTCCTCAGTAACATATTATATACTTATGAAAGAGCACTTACCAGCCTATGCATTTTCTGATATATCGATATGTTACCGAAGCTAACTCTTCTTGGTTGCTATAAGAAGAAGCCTCACTGATCCACTGAAAGTTCTGTACCACATTTCGGATGAGTAACTCTGCAATACTTACAAAGCTAAAAATTACCTATATAACTCAAGATATACCTGAAGCTGCACCATTTGTGTCACATTACCTTGACTAAATTTCCAAAATTATAAACGTTGTTTGTTAAGTTACAAAATAGACTCCAGCTCATAATTTTATGCCACATACAGCCTGACCTTGAAAATAAATGTAAACACACAAAACTTAAACTTGAAGCTTTTTCAAGGATAAGAATCTACCTCTTTAAGGCCTGCTCCCACTATCGCGCTAGTTGGTGTCAGCATTCCAAGCGTGCCGGATCAACCTTTAGGCCCTTATCCTGTATAAATATGGAGCACTACTTTACCATGAGACATGTCTTCAAAGCAAGGAGCTCGTATACTTCAGCGAAATTTACCATCAAAGTGCCTACAAACTATGTGCATCAACATTGCCCGGACAATCTGTATCACATCACCTGCAAGAAAAAGAATTAATGAGCATATATCAGTTTGTTCAACCTTGTTTTTGTTTAATCCTCGGAAAAACAAATGTCTGGAAATCCTAGAATCATAGGCTCTCAATAGAGTCGACCCATCGTGTTAATACAAATAAGCCGTAAAAACGTTTATTTATATTTTACGATCTTCTAATGTTTTGTCGATAATAAAAGTAAAATCATATTAACGAAACAAATAAAATACGTAAATGGTTTGAACTAATAGTTTTCTAACATATTCACATAAAACACTAAAACAAGTATAAGTGATTTTATGATCTAGATATATATATATGTACAACAACTAGTGTTTACATATTGGCTTAACAAGTATAAGTGTTTCTATGATTTAGATATATATATGTACAACAACTAGTGTTTACATATTGAGCTAACACATACTTAAGCTAAGTATACTAAAATGGGTAAAAACAAGTATATACTAAAATGGGTAAAAACAAGTATATACTAAATAGATAGAAACTAGCAAATAGTTTTGACCCATAACCCATGGTTTTATATATACCACTTAACCAAGTTCAATGTATCCTAAAAGTACATTGTATCTAGAAAGAAAACCATGGATCAACCCATAACCCATAACCAAAAATACCCATGGGCAAAGAGGAGCGGACCACGGATCCCTAGCTTTGTGCTAGCCGGATCCCTTCTGGTAGGGATCCGTGGGATCCGGGGAAACAGTAGGTTTTTCCTCTATAAATAGTGAGCCATTTCTTCATTATATCTCACCCCTTTCCAACATACTTTCTCCCCTGAGTTAAATCTCACTAACCTTAGATCCAAGAGATCTATGTTTGTAGTTTTGTTTTTGTGTGATCTTTTAGGTTCCTCTTAAAGGCAAGATCACCACCTTTGAAGTCGAGCAAGCTCAAGTCCATGAGTTGCCAAGCTTCCTCATCATCAAGGCTATTGAAGTCCTCTTGTTGATGATTCCTTTCTTTCTTCAAAGAAGTGTAGTGTTGAAGACATTAGTGAAAGATGTCTCAAGTGTCAAGACGAAGATATTAGTGAAGGGTATCTATCGTCTATAGGATAAGCACTTGTGGTAGGTGCTTAGAAGTCAAGACAAGAAGCATTAGTGAAAGGTGCTTAGAAGTGAAGACACAAGACATTAGTGAAAGGTGTCTTGTAGATCTAATCAAAGACATTAGTGAAAGGTGTCTTGTAGATCTAATCAAAGGCATTAGTGAAAGGTGCCTTAGATGTACATTCGATATGGTGTGTTTCGATGTACTAGATAGACTAGCATTAGATCCAAGGATATTGATGTCCTTGATGATGTTGTAAAGGAGTAGATCTCCTTTGGGATTAGTCGTTGGTGTAGTGTGGTAGTAGTTCCTCCATTGCAATGGAACTAGGTGCTTAGCCTAGCACCTAATAAAGGGTAGGCAACGTTGTGAAGGATTAGTTCTCCTAAGGTGTGAAAGAACTCGGTGGTTAGCCTAGCACCGTATAAAGGGTAGGCGACGTTTTGTTAGGTGTGGTTCGCCTTGGTGTGAAAGAACTCGGTATTTAGCTTTGTACCGGAAAAAGGTTAAGCGACGTTGTGAAGGCTTCTCCACCATAAGGAGATTGGTGTAGTGATTACAAACTCTCGAGTAGGTGACTCGGGGAGTGGAGTAGGGCAAGGAAGGTGTCCTTGTAGCCGAACCACTATAAATACTCGCGTTGTGGTTTTGTGCTTCTTACCCTTATCTTTTCATGACATATCTTTATATGCTTGTTTATCAACATCCAACACACACAACGAAATAGATTGACATAAGTCGATCTAAATAGTTTAAAAGGAAGTTTTAATTGGTAAAACTATTCAACCCCCCCCCCTTCTAGTTTTCCACACATCGGACCAAGAAATATTAAAAAAAGAATAATATTAAAATAAAATAAAAAAGATAAAATAAAATAATGCTAATAACAGAAATACCATACAGACATATCAGTAACTTTATGTGTAGACATGCGATGTATTATTGCAGTTGTTTATTATAATTATTAGGACATCTATAAATCATTGATGTTAGTATTATTTTTCGTGATACAATCAATCTTAATAGCGGAATAACTTTGTCCTCAGTAACATATTATATACTTATGAAAGAGCACTTACCAGCCTATGCATTTTCTGATATATCGATATGTTGCCAAAGCTAACTCTTCTTGGTTGCTATCAGAAGAAGCCTCACTGATCCACTGAAAGTTCTGTACCACATTTCAGATGAGTAACTGCAATACTTACAAAGCAAAAAATTACCTATATAACTCAAGATAACTGAAGTTGCACCATTTATGTCACATTGAACCAAAAGTATATAATACTTCGTTTGCGTCTTCAGCACTTCAAATGGTATTTTTCTACATCTAACAATAGATCTTTTCCCACTTGCATTCGAACTTACATGCAATTTGTGAAGATTCTGCGAGAATTGGGACTTAAAGATAAGCTATCAGTTTCTTCCGCGATGAAGATTCTTACAGGGCTTCAAAAGTGTTGTGGTTACCAGAGTCTTAATGTGAATGAACTCCGTGCAGTGATGAATTTTCTTCAATTTTTTTATAATGAGACAATAGAGCAGCCAAGAGCACAGTAATATGAGATGTTGTGTTGAAAAAAAACCACATTCACATGAACACAGCTACATCTGCCATTTTAGAAAGAAGAAATATCAGGTAACAATGACAGAGGTCAGAATTTATGATTACAATAAGTAGACTTATAAGAACATCAAATGATACGTTTTATCTAATGCTTGTGACATGATAACGCTACACGCGTCGTTCGGGGTCAAAGGAACTTCCTTTTCGTCGAGCAAGTTTTTCAACACCCTAGGCAGTGAACCTAATCGTTGTAGTGTAGTATTAGGGTAAGCCACGGGTATTGATATTGTTCTCTAGGGGAATAGAAATGCTAGTGAGAAGTTACTACGCTAAGGTTGGGGTTGAAGAAGATTATTTTTTATCTTTTTATATTTTTTAAGGAAAGGAAAGGTACGAATCTCGGGGTTTGAATTTGGGGGGGGGGGGGGGGTTGGTATTTCTACCAATTACTCTACTTATCTAATTATCTAATCTAAGGTGTATGTAGTCTATGTCTAATTAATGTGTGCTCGTATGATAGTTTAAAGATGTGTTTACTTAGGTTTTACTACTCCTTAATTATCTCCTATTGGTGGTTAAATTGTCATGTCCTTATTCCTAGTTGCGTTGTGTGTCTAAGGTTGTAGGGTATGCGTTTCTCCCTAACTCTTTGAACTTACCAAAGGGTCTCGTCTACAAAACCCACTAGGGATAATAAACTCTTACTCTAAGGCACTCTTTGGATAGTTTAGCTTACAACTACTCAAGGAGTCATATTCTAAGGTTCACAAAGATTTAATCAAGCATTAAGTACACAACGAATGACCTATCGCATTACTAAGGGTAATTACTCAACCAATGTGGAAGAAGTAATTATATTACGGGTATCAAACAAGGGTTATCCTAATGCCTCTTATCATTTAGTTATTCCTAACTACACAAGTGTAGTCTTACTTGTGATCTCAGAATGCATCACAAAACAAGTTCTAGAATCTAATATACTACCGGTTCACACTCTAAGCATTGAAGATGAATGCTTTTAATTCCTACTAATCTAAGGGCGATCCTCACATTTTGGGTGGAATTTAGGTGGTAAAGGGTTTTTGTGCTAGTCATGCAACTTCCTATCCGTGAGACGCTTTTGTTAAGACTAATGGCCCACTCCTATATGTCATGAAAAATTTTAAATTTGGTGCCAAAATTACCCTAACCGACATTTTCTCATGGTTTATTACACAAATACAATTAGACAAAGCAAAAATTCAAGGATAAGCATAGTTTCAAAGTTCCCGTTTTATTTTCCCTCCCTACACTTAAACTGAACATTGTCCCCAATGTTCCCCGAAAGTATCAAAGTTATGATAATGGAAGGTAATTAAAAACCAAAGAAACTAGTACTCCCCTGATTAGCTCGGTAGGATCCGTGTGTGAAGTAGTGGTTAAATCCTTTCCCAGAAGAATATATGCGTGAAAAACTCCTTCCAATCTTATGTAACTTCTTCTTGATAAATTAAACCTGCACACTTGAAGAAAACAAATGAAACCTTCGCATAAAATCGACGGTAATAATATATATAAGACTCGATTTAAACTAGGATATAATGCTTGTGGAATGGATGTTTACAGAATTTCTGGAAAATTAAGACCTGGAAAATTCCAAATTTTTTTTAAGTAGCTCAGAAAACGAGAAAAAAGTAATCTGTTGTTTTTACTCCTTCCTGACGCCGTCAGGTTGCGATCCTGACGCCGTCAGGTTATCCTGACAAAAACTGGTCTGCGATTTTCTGGAAAAAAATTCTGGAAAATTTACATCTTTAGAATCTGGAAAAATTTCTGCAAAATATCCATTATGACTCGATACAAGCATTTGACTCGAACAAACACACATATATATCTTTTAGTGAATTGTTATTCTCATGTTTACGTTTCTTTTGAAAACGTGTGTAATCCTCCCTACACTTATCCTTTATGTAAAATACCTCTATATGCAATTAAGACGAGGTTAAAAATAAAATAAAGCATTTTTACAAATTTAAACATGAGAATAAACAATCAATAAAAGATATATGACACTAACAAGCAAACAATTAAGCATGGGTTGCCTCCCACGAAGCGCTTTTCTTTATTTAAGAGTCTTGTAGCTAGACTCGTAGTCGTGCTCCTACGTTGCCTCGCGCACGCTCACGTGCTCATACTTAAGCCATTCCAACGTTCTTTCATTCTTTTTGTAATCATCTCCTAATTCAAGGCATTTTTTGTAATATCGCTTAGTTTTCTCATATGGGTACCTAAGCCCACTTTGCTTATCCCTTTCACTAAGCAATGGAATAGGGGTCATTCTGTTACAAGCCTCAATGTCCTTATGTTTAAACCTAGGATGAGCGCGTGGCATTTGGTAGATAAAATCTTCAAATTCATCAGAGAATGTAATTAGACCATCAATCATCCGTTCATTCAACCTAGTCAATTTTTTGAAAGGTTTTCCAAAAATTACTTGAGTGAGGTCCTTATCAATAAATTCTCCTAAGTCTTCTAAGACCATGAACTCTACCAAATAAGCAAAACTTCCAACAAACACGTGCAAATGAGTGACTGCTTCAACAACATTGTTCCCTTGATAGGTTAACCCATTGATCTTGATTTTATTGTATAGGTCCCTTGAGATTAAGTTCAAAGGTAAGAATGAATTCAAATAAGCATCGAACCCTTCTAGTCCTATTTTGCAAGGGAATTGCATGTTAAAGGGGCCATCTTTCTCAATCCTACACCTAGGGTCAAAACATTGGGAGGGGTCTTCCTCAATTTCAAAACTAACTCCATTAATGACCTCCCCGCTATCAAGTGCTTCACCATAATCAAATTCCTCATCAGAATCTGAATCATAGAAAGGACTTTGTTGTTGCCAATTTATCTCATTATGCCTTAGGTGATTTCCAAAATGGTGAATGGGTGAAGGGTTTTGTGGGATTGCGTTCTCAATTTCGGGATTGGGAACGGGTAGAGTGAAGAATCTTCGGCGGAAGATACGTATCATGGTAAGTGATGGTTTTTTTTTTTTTTTTTTTTTTTTTTTTTTTTTTTTTTTTTTTTTTTATGAACAAAGGTCACAAAGAAGGGGGATAGACTAAGAGAAAGCTAAGAATGAGAAAATTTTACTTGATAGGAATCAAGCAAAGAAACCTAAACGAGGTGGACTACTAACTAGTTATTCTATTCCCCGGCAGCGGCGCCAAAAACTTGATAACGCTACACGCGTCGTTCGGGGTCAAAGAAACTTCCTTTTCGTCGAGCAAGTTTTTCAACACCCTAGGCAGTGAA
This sequence comes from Chrysanthemum seticuspe, assembly GCA_019973895.1. NCBI lineage: Eukaryota > Viridiplantae > Streptophyta > Magnoliopsida > Asterales > Asteraceae > Chrysanthemum > Chrysanthemum seticuspe. Next base: position 269,374,381 of record BPTQ01000004.1, read on the forward strand.
CCTAATCGTTGTAGTGTAGTATTAGGGTAAGCCACGGGTATTGATATCGTTCTCTAGGGGAATAGGAATGCTAGTGAGAAGTTACTACGCTAAGGTTGGGGTTGAGGAAGATTATTTTTTATCTTTTTATATTTTTTAAGGAAAGGAAAGGTACGAATCTCGGGGTTTGAATTTGGGGGGGTTGGTATTTCTACCGATTAATCTACTTATCTAATTATCTAATCTAAGGTGTATGTAGTCTATGTCTAATTAATGTGTGCTCGTATGATAGTTTAAAGATGTGTTTACTTAGGTTTTACTACTCCTTAATTATCTCCTATTGGTGGTTGAATTGTCACGTCCTTATTCCTAGTTGCGTTGTGTGTCTAAGGTTGTAGGGTATGCATTTCTCCCTAACTCTTTGAACTTACCAAAGGGTCTCGTCTACAAAACCCACTAGGGATAATAAACTCTTACTCTAAGGCACTCTTTGGATGGTTTAGCTTACAACTACTCAAGGAGTCATATTCTAAGGTTCACACAGATTTAATCAAGCATTAAGTACACAACGAATGACCTATCGCATTACTAGATCATTAATCAACTAAGATAAGAGACAACCAATCAATATTCAATAATCAAGTTTCATATTCCCTAAGCAAACACACAAGTAAATTAGCCGGACATGGAAAACATGCAAGCATACACACAAATAATCAAAGACATAATTGTATTAATGAAGTAAAACACTTATCTTGGTGTAAGATAGGGTTTGGAACCCTAAAATACTGTACAAGACAGCCTTGGTTCGGTTTAGGTTTTTACTCCAAAAGACTACACACTAAAACTGAAAAATTCGGATTCTATATATAAGATTACATCTGCGACGGCGTCACTTTATGTTTTGTGACGCCGTCGGGTCGCCGTCATTAGGGTTTCGTCTTGGCCACGTTAGACTTGCGACGGCGTCACCTTATGCTTGTGACACCGTCCTCTTCAGCTTCTGACGCCGTCTGGATTTCATCTAGGCCGTCTGAGTTGCGACGGCCTACTCTTTTATAACTTGACGTCGTCACTTGAAAATAGGAGTTTTGTCTTCTGTCCCGTCACAAAATCCTCCGACGGCGTCGCAATTTAACACCTGACGCCGTCACCTTATGTTTTCAGCAGCTTTGAGTGTCTCGATTCTGACTTTGGCCATTTTCTTCGTATATTCGCGCCTTTTCGTCCAAATAAGTGCCATTCCAGCATTTTGCCTTCAAGAGACCTAAAAAGTGAAAAGGAACGATATTAAGCAATAACGGATACAAAAGTGATCAAATAAGGGCTTAAACGACCCCTCAAAAAGGTACCTTTTAAAACCTTATCATGACACCAAATTGATTTAAAAGAACACTCATGCACTTAAAACTATTCATGATTCTTCTTTAAACATACATACTAATAATTACAGAGAAAAGAAACATGTTTAGATACATTATGTAAATTTTAGGTACACCTATGCCAGTGTAATGTTACAAATGATGGCTGTATTTGCATTTTCACCCATTGCAGGCTGCAAAATACGTGTAAGCTTACTGTCCCGATAAGGACCATGACCCTTGCATTAGACAATAATATATCTTATTAGTTCTAAGACGATAAAAAGCAAAGTAGATAAACAAATCAGCAAACATAAAAAAGGAGCATAATGTAAGAAACTACGGTTACATAATACATACCAAAACAGATACACGAACATCGTCACAAGAGCTCTCTACATATTCATCTTCAGCTTTATCCCTGCTCTCTATAATCTGTACATGCATGATCTTCCTCTTATGAACTTGCATAGGTTCAATTAGGAAAAGTTATAGGAACATTAACCATACCATGCGAAAAATAGTATGAGACCTGCTGCTGTGTAAATCCCCGCAACCAACCCATCTCTACACTGATTTGATATATGCTTGATAGGTAATACAAAAAGTGCATTAATCTTGTTATTTGTGGATCAACAGACTAATAAAGTAAACTAAGTGCATGAATTAAGATTTAAATAATTTGTCATCAGAAGCTGCTGTTGTGAAGACTTGTTGCCTTTATGGTCATGCGTTTATAGTCATCAGAAGATGCTGCTATGAACATAACGTGAGTCGGAGTAAAAGCCCTCTTTTCACCAATATACTGCGCATGGATCAACGAAAACCATCAAAAATTATGAACATAATAAAGCATTAAAGAAGCAAAATACAAATTATAATCATTAAGGAAGATGGTTTAGGAAAAATTAGGGTTTTGTGATGAATAAAAATAAAATGCCGAGAATGATATTAGGGGTTTTCAGAATAAAATACAGCATATTAATTTAAGATATTGTAAACCTATAATTAAGGACCAAAGTTATCATATTCTTATTTTAAGTAAAAATCAAAACACAAACACAATCCTAAAACAATACAGATTTCAAAGAATTTTATTTACTCTATGATTCTAATAAAATTATAGTTATTTATATATTATAGTATGCAACATAATTATCAAAATAACTTGTTGCCTAAGTGGTAAACACACAAGTTATTTATCCAAATGACCAATGTTCAATCCTTGCAAGGCTAATTTTTTATAAATAATTTTCAAAAATAATAACTAAAAATCCGAAATTTATAAAAAAAAATTATTAAAAATCCGAAATTTATATAAAATTTAATTAAATTAAAAAATTGGTGCTTAGGTGGACAAACATATTGCTTAGGTGAACAACTTATGATTATGTGGCATTAAATTGAATGAGGTGGCATTGAGATGGCATTGATGTGGCATTAATGCCAAATGCCTCCTGTTATATATATATATATATATATATATATATATATATATATATATATATATATATATATATATATATATATATATATATAGGCTCCGGTTCCATTGAGAAGGTTTTTATTTTGAGAAGATTCAGAAATCTTCGTTTGAGCAATTTGATTCATGTTTTTTATTTGATTCACAAGTAAACATCATTTTATAGTGAATCGAATCTATAAATCACAAATTTGATTAACAAATCATTGTTAAAATCGAGTTATGATGATGATTCATTAAATTTGCACAGATAATTCAGTATTCTACATATATCTCAAAATCGAGAGATTTTTAACATTGATTCAAATTTTTTTTACACATTTTGAATTTTAATCACATTAAAATGAGTTTTACGCTTGAAAAACATGAATCAAAGTTAAAAATCTATCGTTTTTGAAAATCTTCTCAATCTTCTCAAAATAAAAACCTTCTCAATCGATCCGGATTCTATATATATATATATATATATATATATATATATTGGAGTCTTCCCCCAATTCAAGAATTATCAAACCATACATGTGATAAAATAAATTAACAATTAATAATTCAAGCAACCATCCATGACGAACATGCATGTATCATCATGGATATAACATAAACATTTATTCAAGTAAGTCACAAGATCGCATACAATTCCATGTCACATAACAATTATTCACGAATTAATTCACGTAACATATATTTAATTCTAGGTTTAGATATCGATTAACAAAACAATTTTATAAACCCTAAAAAAATTTAAACAAATCGACAATTTTTTTTTTTAGGGATCGACCTAAAAAAAATATGGGTCGACTTAAAAAAAATTAAAAACAAATTAGGGCAAAAGCTCTAACCCTAAAATTAGGGTTTACATAATAATAACCAAAACCTTAGAACAATCATATCAAACACAATACAATATTCATTTTTTACGTGTTTAGTAATTAATTACTCATTAAACAAGACTCGTTATGCCACTGCTGGAATTTAATAACATGACAATCATATATATAATCATAACCAAAACCCAAGAACAATCATATATATAATCATGACAATCATATTTAATAACATTTTTTACGTGTTTACATAATCATAACCAAAACCCTAGAACAATCATATCAAACACAATACAATATCCATTTTTTGCGTGTTTAGTAATTAATTACTCATTAAAGAAGACTCGTTATGCCACTGTTGAAATTTAATAGCATGACAATCATATATATAAAGCACACAAAACATCAAAGATACATGCGGAAGCGTATATGAACGAATAATGAATAACTAATTACCATAGACAAAAAGTATGTGTACCTTTTGATTCTAGCCCAACAAGAATCAATTCCCAAACTAGCAATTGGATGAACCCTAATTAGTGTTTATAAGGATTATGTAAATTACCCCTAACCATTTTGTAATTCACTCCAAGATATTAACAATAGTGTGTTAGTACCACGTTCTTGTACACACATACTATAACAAATTAAAGTAATGCTAGTTTTAAGAACACGAAAACTTTTGTTAAGAAAAAACAAAGTAATCGACACCTATGGGAAGGTGTACGAGTTTGAACCAAAAACACACACGAACAATTTAGGTTTTAGGTTTAGGAGTACAAGAGTTAAGATACAAAGACCCTAGGCCTTGTATATATTGTTGGTTTAATGGACATAAATTAGTAGATGTGTGTTATGATCGAACTCGAGATCACGGGATTGCACACTATACGTATGAAGAGTTAATGATTAATAATTTAATATAAAAGATTATATTTAATTATTAAATACACAAAACGTCTAACGACCGTTAAGTAAATAATGATAATTGACTAACGACCGTTAACTAATAAAAGGAAAGGACTATAGATGAAAATAGAGGATCAAAAAGCTTCCGGATTCCCATGGGAGTCCTTCGGCCGATTGTTTAAGGTTAGCGTTTCCTAATCCTACACCAACTTGTCCTCCAAGTTTTGCATGCTATATAAACAAGGCTAGGGTTCATTGTTTTGTATCTCTTATGCACATACAATACCCTAAAATCTTTTCTCCCCTTTTGTTTTGTTGAAGTCGATCGTCCAAACAACCCTAAGGGGTTCGATCACTTTTGTTTTTTCTTAAACAAAACGTTTTATGTTCTTAAACTAGTATTTACTTTAATTCATTAATAGTACGTGTGTACAAGAACGTGATATAATCACACTATTGATTATATCTTGGATTGAATTGCAAAATTGGTAAGGGGTAATTCTAATAATCCTTATAAACCCTAATTAGGGTTCATCTTAATTGAAGAGTTGTTTGGAGTTGATTCTTGTTTAGCTAGAATCAAAAGGTATGCATACTTTTATGTTTTAGTTAATTAATTATTCATTATACGTTCTTTACGCTTCCGCATGTGTACTTGATGCTTATTGTTTATATTTACGATTAGTCATGTTATATAATTCCAACAGTGGCATCACGAGCTTGGTTTAATGAGTAATTAATTACTAAACATGCAAAAAACGGATATTGTATTGTGTTTGTCTATGATTATTCTAGGGTTTTGGTTATGATTATGATTATGTAAACCCTAATTTTAGGGTTAGGGCTTTTGCCCTAATCGGTTTTTTTATTTTTTTTTAAAGTCGACCCCTAATGTTTTTTAGTCGATCCTAATTTTTTTTTAAGTTGATTTGTATAAATTTTTTTTAGGGTTTATAAAATTGTTTTGTTAATCGATATCTAAACCTAGAATTGTATATATGTTACGTGAATTAATTCGCGAATAATTGTTATGTGACATGGAATTGTATGCGATCTTGTGACAACGTGAATAATTGTTATGTTAAATCTATGAAAACGTGCATGTTTGGCATGGATTATTGTCGATATATATTTAATTGTTAAGATTGGTTATGTGAAAATTAATTGTTAAGTTTTATACACATGTTTATTGTTTTGATAAATCTTGAATTGGGGAATACCTCAATATATATATATATATTAATGAATCAATTATGTGCAATTTAGTATATTTTTTAATTATGGCTTACGCAATCAATTCATCGATATATGTGGCTCACTTGTATTGTGCAAGTGAAAGCCTGATAACATCAAATAGTCATGAATTTTAAGTGTCAATTTCTCCCGATAATGCTCGTATTTTATATTATTTATATGGATTTATGCTTGTTTTCCTCTATATTTCACTTTCAGGTAAATTACGAGCATTAGAGCTAAAGAGACGCGGATTTGGAGAGTTTATTGAAGATATATGATAGTATGCCTATTTTGAAGTAATTACGGCGTAACTCTTCTCTCACATTACGCCGTAACAGAAGCGTGACTCAGAAAACCAACTCAACTGAAGATTACGGCATAACTCCATCTTAGGATTACGTCGTAACTAATTAGGTCAAATGATGTTCCGCGCCGCTGCAAGTTACGCCGTAACTCATTCCAAAAAATACGGCGTAACCATGATTTATTGAAGATACGGCGTATCTCATTCCAGATGCTACACCGTAACCAGCTTTTCCAGAGCAAAATATGAAGAAATTGATGTTACGGCGTAACTCTCAACTTAAGTTACGCCGTAACCAGATCTGGCCTATAAATACCGCCCACAATTCTGCATTTCTCATCATTCACTCTACACACAAAAGCAGAGAACGTGGGTAGGAGGCTGAAGGCAGATCTCGAGGAACATACGGAGCCATCTCCAAGGGAGAAATCACTCCCTAACGATAAGCATTTGCAATTTATCATTTCTTTTACTTTCAATTCATGTATTTCAATATGTTAAACATTGAATCGATTTTTCCAGTTAATATGAGGGGCTAAGAACCTCTGGTGCTAGCCTAGTTATGATTCCTTAATTGTTTTGTTTATGTTTACTGATGAGTGTCTAAATACTCATCATTTTTGTACCAATTAGACTGCAAAAACATCTGAAAACACTCAGAAATGCATCAAAATGATAAAAATATCACAAACAAGTGTTTTATGTGTTTTAAATGCAAAAGTATCAAAATCTGGTGAAAAACGTATTAAGTTTGCATAATTGGCAGTTTTAGTCCCCCAAGTTTCAAAAGTTGTCAAAAACAGTCCCTGGTAAAACCAAATAAAGAGAAATATCATTTTGAGTCCCTAGGGATTCCTAAGTTGTCAAAATTGGTCCTTGAAACTTGAAATTACAAATTTACAACTTAGGTCCCTGAACTTTGGAATTTGGCAAAATTAGTCCTTGGAAAAATTGAAATTGTCAAATCTAGTCCTTGTACTATTAAAGGTTGTCAGTTTTAGTCCTTATGGTAACTTTGGAAAAATGGCAGGAATAGTCCTTCAAGATTTCAGATTTGCAACTATAGTCCTTGTCATAATAGCCTAAAACTAGCCTTGTCAAAATCCTGTTTTGACCCTTGTCATAACCCCTTTTTGGACTCCCTGTCTTTAGCCTATTTTGACCCCTTGGTCAAACAAAGTCAAAAAGCAGAAAAGGCGCCTACCACTGTTTATCCCTTCCACCTCTTCTCTGCACCACTTGCCTGTAACCCTCTCCTCCCATCACCTCAACTTTTCCACCCTCATCATCATCCACCACCCACAATAAATGCCACCCCCCCCCCCTACTTGCCTGTTACAGTGCCCTATAAGTCAACAGAGGTCAAAAAGAGTCTTTCCCGCCAAAATGAGATAAAGCTCAAAACTCAACCATTGGACAATCAAAGAGGTGGGATTTGCTTAAGAAGACACGTGGAGCAATTTTCAACTATAAAAGAGGAAGAAAGACAGAGAAGAAACTACTTTGGCCTTAAGCCTTAGTCAAGTAGTCTAGTTTTTTAAAGCTTTTCTTTAATTTCAATGTCATTTACAGTTTTCATGTCATAGTTTATCTTAAATTAGTGTAATGAACCTTAAATTCCAGTTTAATTTCATTTTAATGTCAGTTTCAAGTTTATGCTTAAATTTCCTTTAAATTTCAAGTCATTCGATTTCATGTTAAATGGTTGTTTGATGGATTCTATGAGTCAAATAAGCTGATGACAAAGCTCATTTAGCTTTTAGAGACATTAAATCAGTCATAGTTTTTAAATTCAGAAAATATGAAAAAATCAAGAAAAATAGTGGAATAATCAAAAATCAGAATTCTGAAGAAGGTGATGAAGCAGGGTTGGATTTGGAATGCTATGGGGTATTAGGAGCTTATTGGGAAGCTAATAGGTGTAACCTTGCCCTTGGTTTCTATGTCTCATCCACTTTCTCATTTGTAAGCATGTTTCTAATTTTTGCAAGTTACTGTTTCAATGCCTTATTTACTTTAATTTCCATGTTTCTGTGTTTATTTGATGCTAGTTAGTGATTCTATATCTTAATATTATGTGTTCATGTTTTGGAATTACTTGTTGCAATATTTCAAGTTTGGACTGCTTATAAGCCAATTTTTGATAATCCTAGGTAAAACATGTGTGACTACTTGTTTTTACTAAAAGAGGTCCTAATTTAACCAATGAAACCCTCTGGATTGGATTTTAAAGGTTTATGTAGTCTTACACTTTGAAATTCTCAAAATCAGTAGTTTTTAAGGTTGTTTGGATTTGCTAGTTCAAACTGTGATATAGTGTGTTTGAGTTATTGTTTATACTTGCTCTGTGTTACAATAGTGTCTATAAACTCAATTTAGTCAAGAAAACTAGTCCTTGATAGCAAAAAGTCAAAAATCACTTTGGATCTTATCTGTGCAGTTACTGTTGGATTTCTCAAAAGCTTGATTTTGATTTTGTGTTCAAAAGTTGTTAATATTGCTTTAGTTAGTCTTATCTCACCTTAATATAACATGTTTAAGTAGTAGTTTAAGATTTAAATTCAACTTAGTCAACTTTTCAGTTTTTGTAAAAAGTCAAATTTCTTAAATAGTCGTTTTTGAATAAAAAGTATAATTTTGTGTAGGATTCAGTTTTAAGTTTTAGTCTTAATCCTTTTAGGGTATTAATATTTAGTTGCTTAACAAAAATACAAAAATACTAGTTTACCATTTATCAACTTTTTAAGTGCTTATTTTCCATCTTATTTAGAGTACCTGTTCACAAATGATGCTCTGTGCACAGGTTTTGGGGTCAAATTCACAAGCTTGCAAAAGCTTGTGGATTTGACCTTAGCTTGTGTACTTGGCTTCTTTGTGTAACCTTTGTGTTCTTTTTAGTATTTGCATGCTTGTTTTTACATCATTAGTTTATTCTGGTAGCTTAATTTAACCATTCTTTTTGTCCCATTTAGACCACTCAACTGAAGCAAACAGTTGAGTGGGTCTTGTTATTTAAGCTTCTAATAAGCTCCTTACTGAGCTTGAGATTGTGATTCTTGGCTTTGTGAGAAGCTAAGCAGTCCATCTCAATGTCTCAGTTCAAGTTGAGCTTATTAGAGCTTATTTGACAAGTCCTATAGAAGCTTGATGTTTGCCCATTCAACAATGGACTGCTTATGCAGTCCATTTGCACCATTTCCACAAGCTTCTCAAAAGCTTATTCCTAGGACTTAGCTAGTGATTTTAGTTTCTTTTGGAAGCTAACCCACTAGATTATAGGTCCCTATGCTTAAATTAGATTATGTAGCTTGTTAAGCAAGGCTGCATACAGCTTTTGTCTTGTCCCATTCCACTCAGCATACACTGAGTTCATCAGTGTATGCTGAGTGTATATTAGCATTTTCATAAGCCTTGCAAAAGCTCATCAGTGGGTCCCACTTGATGAGCTTTGGCTTTTTGGAAACCCAACCAACCCATCTTGCTACTCCAATTTTCATTTTAGCATTTTTAGCTTATCCCGTCAGCTTAAATGGCCATTCAAATAGTTGCAGGCCATGGTTGGGACTGTTTGGACCTACAGTGCACCATAAGTGCTTATTAGCTTATTTTGAGCTTATAGGTGATTGTCAGTGTGCATGCTTGTATATTCTCACCTTTTATACTTGTACCTATATACTTTTGTCTTTTGTTTCCTCTGTAGAGCTTATTTTGAGCTTATCATGAGCTTGAGCTCCAACAGTCAAGCCAAAAGCTTAACTGTTGGGCTCATAAGCTCATGTTTTGCTTATTCCTTGTTTTGTATAGTTCTCTTTTCATCACATATGTATAATATTAGTAGTAAACTAGTCCTAAAAACAGAAAAGCCCAAAAATAGCTTTAATCATAAGTAGTAGCTTCTGTAAAGAAGCTTTAAGGCTTTTTAAGCCAACTGTTATGGAAATAAGCTCCCACAGAGCTTATTTCCATGTTTTGAAAAAGTTGTCTTTATTAAAGCTCATTATTTTAGCTTAATAATTAGTTTTGCAAAAAGAAAAATCAAAAATAAAAATAAAGAGCAAAAAGGGGGTAGGCAGGCTCGAACCTGAGACCTCCCCCTTTTATGAGAGTGATAGTGAAGGGTACCTGTACCAATAGCGCCCTTGGGTCTTTCTTGTCATAGCTTGCAAAAACAAATACATAACCACTCTTGTCTCATTTAGCTTATACGAGCTTAAGAGCTTATTTCCAGCTTATTTGTAGTAGCTTTTTCAGTGTTTGTATTTTTTATAAATATGTAATAGTATAAAGTATTTTCTGTAAAAAGTTGAGATTTTTCTCTATAGTTTTAGTATTTTTAATAATTTAATTAGTGTAAAAACTTAATTAATTCATAATAAAAAATATAAAAGTCAAAAAAATATAAATCTTTTTTCTAAAATTTTCTTTTATCAAATAGTATGTAAGAAAATTAGTTTTACACTCTTAGGCCTTTTATTTTATAAATTTTACGTTTTTGCTTGCGCAGTCGCGTAATTTTTGTAAATATCGCGCGTTTTCATTTTAGATCACTTTTTTAGGTTATTTAACTTTACGTTTTAGTTTAGATAGTTTATTTAAGTTATTTTGTTTTTTATATCATAAACGTTTATCATTGTAAATATAGTGATAGCGTTTATTTAATAGATTTTAACTTTTTAATTCTATTTAATTTGCATTTAAGTCGCTAAGACATGCAAATCTCTACTATAGTTATAATCGTTTTTAGGTTTCTGATTGCACGTTTTTATTGACGTAGCTGTGACAGAGCTATTACTATTCACATTCAGTGTTAGTCAATCAGATTCCTATTTTTGTACATTCTATTTCATTTCAGCATTCACAAGTCATTGTATGTGGAATATCACGCCTCACCAGGACATAAACGATCCAAGGATATTTTAATCCTTGGTAAACTTGCATTCTCTCCCGGGCTGTCCCCCTTTTGTCATCTGTCGCGGTTGACAAATGTGACGGAGAAATAAAAGATGGGTGGTTCGGGAGGAATCAAATTTTGGCGCCGCTGCCGGGGAGGCTAGCTGCGTATTATGACTTGTATTTTGTACTTTGTTGAAATACCTATCCTTGTATGTAAATTACATATACTTCATTTCATATAAACAATATAAAATACAAAAAGATTTTATGGTTGAAATCTATATGTGCTTTGATTTGCATTTGACTGTCAATTTTCCTAATCTTGATATTCCTAGGTCTAAATTTTGGCTAAACACCATGTTTACACAAAAAAAGGATTTACTGTGCTTAGTATAATTCCTGGAATGTGATAGATTAGGTTTAAATCAGTTTCATGTATTGATAATCTCATTTAGGTTTCCCTTTTAGCCAATTTTTATTTTTCGTTTCTGTTTATATTATATCAAAAACCCAAAAATATTTTTCCTTTCTTTTTATAAATCAAAAAATCAAAAAGATTCTTCTAGCCTTTTCTGAGTTTCTTTCTAAAGATTCTTAGATTCATCCTAGTGATGATTATTCATAATTCTGTGAGTGGCAATCCCACTCCAATTTCCCACCAAATTCTGTGAGTGGCAATCCCACTCCACTTCCCCATGAACAATTTAATTCGGGGTCGAGTCAAGCTAGCGACTCGGAAATCAAAAACAGTAGCTTAACATGGGTTTTCACCCGTGTGTACCACCCTAGTGTGGGGGAGATGCCCCACATGTTGTATATAGATCTAAAAAATGTATGAAAATTGTAAATACTAAAAAAATAAAATAATTGTTGTGTTACCCCACTTAGTTTTGAATGTTATCTTTTTACGTTCTAAGTTTCGGCATAATAGCCGGTACTTTGAATATTGAGGACAATATTCATTTCTAAGTGTGGGGGGGAAATTCTGGCGAATTTTGATCATAAATAAATGAACCCTTTTAGTCCCTTTTTCCCCCAAAATGGCCAAATTTTAAAAATTTTTTTTAAGTGGAAGTACTATGTACTAAACACAACAAATGGTAATCAGTCCACCATGTCTAACCCACATAAGGATTGGCTAATCCAGGAGCAAACGGCTCTTGGTAAAGATATCTCAAATCCGTTGACGGCTTACAATTTGCCCAAAATTGTATGGTATTCAGCTCACCATATCCTTAAAAGTGAAGAGTTGGCTAGCCCGCAAGTTTATGGCTTGTGGTAAAGGCAGTGGAAAATCCATAATTGGTAATCAGCTCACCAAAGATAATATTGATAATTTATCTAAGAGTTGGCTAGTCCAGAAGGGTACGGCTTCTGGTAAAGACAAATCAAATCCGTTGAAAGCTGGTGGTTTGCTCAAAATCACATGGTTATCAGTGTACCATGGTTCTTACTTGAACTGAAACATTTGGCTACTCCAGAAGTAATGGCTTTTGGTAAAGAGATTAAAATCCATTATGTTTTCTCAAATCATTGCTAGGGACTAGCAATATCTCAGTGTGGGGGATTGATGAGTGTCTAAATACTCATCATTTTTGTACCAATTAGACTGCAAAAACATCTGAAAACACTCAGAAATGCATCAAAATGATAAAAATATCACAAACAAGTGTTTTATGTGTTTTAAATGCAAAAGTATCAAAATCTGGTGAAAAACGTATTAAGTTTGCATAATTGGCAGTTTTAGTCCCCCAAGTTTCAAAAGTTGTCAAAAACAGTCCCTGGTAAAACCAAATAAAGAGAAATATCATTTTGAGTCCCTAGGGATTCCTAAGTTGTCAAAATTGGTCCTTGAAACTTGAAATTACAAATTTACAACTTAGGTCCCTGAACTTTGGAATTTGGCAAAATTAGTCCTTGGAAAAATTGAAATTGTCAAATCTAGTCCTTGTACTATTAAAGGTTGTCAGTTTTAGTCCTTATGGTAACTTTGGAAAAATGGCAGGAATAGTCCTTCAAGATTTCAGATTTGCAACTATAGTCCTTGTCATAATAGCCTAAAACTAGCCTTGTCAAAATCCTGTTTTGACCCTTGTCATAACCCCTTTTTGGACTCCCTGTCTTTAGCCTATTTTGACCCCTTGGTCAAACAAAGTCAAAAAGCAGAAAAGGCGCCTACCACTGTTTATCCCTTCCACCTCTTCTCTGCACCACTTGCCTGTAACCCTCTCCTCCCATCACCTCAACTTTTCCACCCTCATCATCATCCACCACCCACAATAAATGCCACCCCCCCCCTACTTGCCTGTTACAGTGCCCTATAAGTCAACAGAGGTCAAAAAGAGTCTTTCCCGCCAAAATGAGATAAAGCTCAAAACTCAACCATTGGACAATCAAAGAGGTGGGATTTGCTTAAGAAGACACGTGGAGCAATTTTCAACTATAAAAGAGGAAGAAAGACAGAGAAGAAACTACTTTGGCCTTAAGCCTTAGTCAAGTAGTCTAGTTTTTTAAAGCTTTTCTTTAATTTCAATGTCATTTACAGTTTTCATGTCATAGTTTATCTTAAATTAGTGTAATGAACCTTAAATTCCAGTTTAATTTCATTTTAATGTCAGTTTCAAGTTTATGCTTAAATTTCCTTTAAATTTCAAGTCATTCGATTTCATGTTAAATGGTTGTTTGATGGATTCTATGAGTCAAATAAGCTGATGACAAAGCTCATTTAGCTTTTAGAGACATTAAATCAGTCATAGTTTTTAAATTCAGAAAATATGAAAAAATCAAGAAAAATAGTGGAATAATCAAAAATCAGAATTCTGAAGAAGGTGATGAAGCAGGGTTGGATTTGGAATGCTATGGGGTATTAGGAGCTTATTGGGAAGCTAATAGGTGTAACCTTGCCCTTGGTTTCTATGTCTCATCCACTTTCTCATTTGTAAGCATGTTTCTAATTTTTGCAAGTTACTGTTTCAATGCCTTATTTACTTTAATTTCCATGTTTCTGTGTTTATTTGATGCTAGTTAGTGATTCTATATCTTAATATTATGTGTTCATGTTTTGGAATTACTTGTTGCAATATTTCAAGTTTGGACTGCTTATAAGCCAATTTTTGATAATCCTAGGTAAAACATGTGTGACTACTTGTTTTTACTAAAAGAGGTCCTAATTTAACCAATGAAACCCTCTGGATTGGATTTTAAAGGTTTATGTAGTCTTACACTTTGAAATTCTCAAAATCAGTAGTTTTTAAGGTTGTTTGGATTTGCTAGTTCAAACTGTGATATAGTGTGTTTGAGTTATTGTTTATACTTGCTCTGTGTTACAATAGTGTCTATAAACTCAATTTAGTCAAGAAAACTAGTCCTTGATAGCAAAAAGTCAAAAATCACTTTGGATCTTATCTGTGCAGTTACTGTTGGATTTCTCAAAAGCTTGATTTTGATTTTGTGTTCAAAAGTTGTTAATATTGCTTTAGTTAGTCTTATCTCACCTTAATATAACATGTTTAAGTAGTAGTTTAAGATTTAAATTCAACTTAGTCAACTTTTCAGTTTTTGTAAAAAGTCAAATTTCTTAAATAGTCGTTTTTGAATAAAAAGTATAATTTTGTGTAGGATTCAGTTTTAAGTTTTAGTCTTAATCCTTTTAGGGTATTAATATTTAGTTGCTTAACAAAAATACAAAAATACTAGTTTACCATTTATCAACTTTTTAAGTGCTTATTTTCCATCTTATTTAGAGTACCTGTTCACAAATGATGCTCTGTGCACAGGTTTTGGGGTCAAATTCACAAGCTTGCAAAAGCTTGTGGATTTGACCTTAGCTTGTGTACTTGGCTTCTTTGTGTAACCTTTGTGTTCTTTTTAGTATTTGCATGCTTGTTTTTACATCATTAGTTTATTCTGGTAGCTTAATTTAACCATTCTTTTTGTCCCATTTAGACCACTCAACTGAAGCAAACAGTTGAGTGGGTCTTGTTATTTAAGCTTCTAATAAGCTCCTTACTGAGCTTGAGATTGTGATTCTTGGCTTTGTGAGAAGCTAAGCAGTCCATCTCAATGTCTCAGTTCAAGTTGAGCTTATTAGAGCTTATTTGACAAGTCCTATAGAAGCTTGATGTTTGCCCATTCAACAATGGACTGCTTATGCAGTCCATTTGCACCATTTCCACAAGCTTCTCAAAAGCTTATTCCTAGGACTTAGCTAGTGATTTTAGTTTCTTTTGGAAGCTAACCCACTAGATTATAGGTCCCTATGCTTAAATTAGATTATGTAGCTTGTTAAGCAAGGCTGCATACAGCTTTTGTCTTGTCCCATTCCACTCAGCATACACTGAGTTCATCAGTGTATGCTGAGTGTATATTAGCATTTTCATAAGCCTTGCAAAAGCTCATCAGTGGGTCCCACTTGATGAGCTTTGGCTTTTTGGAAACCCAACCAACCCATCTTGCTACTCCAATTTTCATTTTAGCATTTTTAGCTTATCCCGTCAGCTTAAATGGCCATTCAAATAGTTGCAGGCCATGGTTGGGACTGTTTGGACCTACAGTGCACCATAAGTGCTTATTAGCTTATTTTGAGCTTATAGGTGATTGTCAGTGTGCATGCTTGTATATTCTCACCTTTTATACTTGTACCTATATACTTTTGTCTTTTGTTTCCTCTGTAGAGCTTATTTTGAGCTTATCATGAGCTTGAGCTCCAACAGTCAAGCCAAAAGCTTAACTGTTGGGCTCATAAGCTCATGTTTTGCTTATTCCTTGTTTTGTATAGTTCTCTTTTCATCACATATGTATAATATTAGTAGTAAACTAGTCCTAAAAACAGAAAAGCCCAAAAATAGCTTTAATCATAAGTAGTAGCTTCTGTAAAGAAGCTTTAAGGCTTTTTAAGCCAACTGTTATGGAAATAAGCTCCCACAGAGCTTATTTCCATGTTTTGAAAAAGTTGTCTTTATTAAAGCTCATTATTTTAGCTTAATAATTAGTTTTGCAAAAAGAAAAATCAAAAATAAAAATAAAGAGCAAAAAGGGGGTAGGCAGGCTCGAACCTGAGACCTCCCCCTTTTATGAGAGTGATAGTGAAGGGTACCTGTACCAATAGCGCCCTTGGGTCTTTCTTGTCATAGCTTGCAAAAACAAATACATAACCACTCTTGTCTCATTTAGCTTATACGAGCTTAAGAGCTTATTTCCAGCTTATTTGTAGTAGCTTTTTCAGTGTTTGTATTTTTTATAAATATGTAATAGTATAAAGTATTTTCTGTAAAAAGTTGAGATTTTTCTCTATAGTTTTAGTATTTTTAATAATTTAATTAGTGTAAAAACTTAATTAATTCATAATAAAAAATATAAAAGTCAAAAAAATATAAATCTTTTTTCTAAAATTTTCTTTTATCAAATAGTATGTAAGAAAATTAGTTTTACACTCTTAGGCCTTTTATTTTATAAATTTTACGTTTTTGCTTGCGCAGTCGCGTAATTTTTGTAAATATCGCGCGTTTTCATTTTAGATCACTTTTTTAGGTTATTTAACTTTACGTTTTAGTTTAGATAGTTTATTTAAGTTATTTTGTTTTTTATATCATAAACGTTTATCATTGTAAATATAGTGATAGCGTTTATTTAATAGATTTTAACTTTTTAATTCTATTTAATTTGCATTTAAGTCGCTAAGACATGCAAATCTCTACTATAGTTATAATCGTTTTTAGGTTTCTGATTGCACGTTTTTATTGACGTAGCTGTGACAGAGCTATTACTATTCACATTCAGTGTTAGTCAATCAGATTCCTATTTTTGTACATTCTATTTCATTTCAGCATTCACAAGTCATTGTATGTGGAATATCACGCCTCACCAGGACATAAACGATCCAAGGATATTTTAATCCTTGGTAAACTTGCATTCTCTCCCGGGCTGTCCCCCTTTTGTCATCTGTCGCGGTTGACAAATGTGACGGAGAAATAAAAGATGGGTGGTTCGGGAGGAATCATTTACATTGCTTCCGTATAATTGTTTCTAGTGTATACATGCATAGTTTGTTGGTAGCTACCCTTGTTTTGGTAGTTTTGAATGGCGGTAGTGTCTAGTTGCTTAGGAGATATGACCAACTGACCCTAAGTAGGTAGACTGAGTAGGAAGGGTAAGAATTGACCAACTGACGACCCTTCTTCGCTTGTGCGATTTGACCAACTGATCACCTACCGTTTAGATGAACTTAAGAAGTTAGGGATGAGTGTTTAAGATGCTAGCGCCCGGGCACTCATTGTTATGAATCTTGTATGTAGCGGAACTTAAAGACTTGGCTTAGGGGACTAAAAACAACTGGACTTTCAAGGGTAGTTGCTTGATCTCCGTTGGAAACCTTTGCTGATAGGTTAGGACGAACTGACCAAATGCTGTCCTAGCGACTTAAAACCCCACTTGAAGCAATTGGAAGTAATTAAACGTGAACTTAACATGATAGGATGAGTAACTAGGTTTGCACGCTTCTCCACTATTGATCACAACCCTCGCATTTATTTGCTTTCTTGCATTTTGATGAGGTTTTAAATTGTACCTTTTTGAGGGGTCGTTTAAGCCCTTATTTGATCACTTTTGTGTCCGTTATTACTTAATATCGTTCCTTTTCACTTTTTAGGTCTCTTGAAGGCAAATTGCTGTAATGGCACTTATTTGGACGAAAAGGCGCGGATATACGAAGAAAATGGCCAAAGTCAAGAATCGAGACACTTCAGCTGCTGAAAACACAAGGTGACGGCGTCACTGCTTAACTGTGACGCCGTCGGAGG
This sequence comes from Chrysanthemum seticuspe, assembly GCA_019973895.1. Lineage (NCBI taxonomy): Eukaryota > Viridiplantae > Streptophyta > Magnoliopsida > Asterales > Asteraceae > Chrysanthemum > Chrysanthemum seticuspe. The sequence goes on from BPTQ01000004.1 coordinate 269,392,167, forward strand.
ATTTTGTGACGGGACAGAAGCCAAAACTCTTATTTTCAAGTGATGACGTCAAGTTATAAAAGAGTAGACCGTCGCAACTCAGACGGCCTAGATTCAATCCAGACGGCGTCAGAAGCTGAAGAGGACGGCGTCACAAGCACAAGGTGACGCCGTCACAAGACTAACGTGGCCAAGACGAAACCCTAATGCCGGCGACCCGACGGCGTCACACAACATAAGGTGACGCCGTCGCATATGTAATCTTATATATAGAATCCGAATTTTTCAGTATTTGTGTGTAGTCTTTTGGAGTAAAAACCTAAACCGAACCAAGGCTGTCGTGTACAGTATTTTAGGGTTCCAAACCCTATCTTACATCAAGATAAATGTTTTACTTCATTAATTCAATTATGTCTTTGATTATTTGTGTGTATGCTTGCATGTTCTCCATGTCCGGCTAATTTATTTGTGTGTTTGCTTAGGGAATATGAAACTTAATTATTGAATATTGATTGGTTGTCTCTTATCTTAGTTGTTAATGATCTAGTAATGCGATAGGTCATTCGTTGTGTACTTAATGCTTGATTAATCTTTGTGAACCTTAGGTTATAGCACCTTGAGCGGTTGTAAGCTAAACTATCCAAAGAGGCCTTAGAGTAAGAGTTTATGATCCCTAGTGGTATTTTGTAGACGAGACCCTTTGGTAACTTCAAAGAGTTAGGGATAAACGCATACCCTACAACTTTAGACACACAACGCAATTAAGAATAAGGACGTGACAATTCAACCACCAATAGGAGATAATTAAGGAGTAGTAAAACCTAAGTAAACACATCTTTAAACTATCATACGAGCACACAATAATTAGACATAGACTACATACACCTTAGATTAGATAATTAAATAAGTAGAGTAAACGGTAGCAATACCAACCCCCAAATCCAAACCCCGAGATTCGTACCTTTCCATTTCCTAAAAAAACATAAAAAAGATAAAAAATAATCTTCCTCAACCCCAACCTTAGCATAGTAACTTCTCACTAGCATTCCTATTCCCCTAGAGAACGATATCAACACCCGTGGCTTACCCTAATACTACACTACAACGATTAGGTTCACTGCCTAGGGTGTTATAAAACTTGCTCGAAGAAAAGGAAGTTCCTTTGACCCCGAACGACGCGTGTAGCGTTATCAAGTTTTTGGCGCCGCTGCCGGGGAATAGAATAGCTAGTTAGTAGTCCACCTCGTTTAGGTTTCCTTTGCTTGATTCCTATCAAGTAAATTTTTCTCATTTTTTAGCTTTCTCATAGTTTATCCCCCTTCTTCGTGACCTTTGTTCGTAATCCCATCACTTTTCATCATGGAAGGTGATAACCAACCACCACTTCCCCCTACCAACCCCCTTAGACAACTTAGAACCCGTAGTTCCACCAAAACCCTTCTTGAACCATTTGCAGAACCCGAAAGAGAGCTTAATAGGCGAAGAAAAGCTCTCCATGATTCGGAACCTCAAGGCACTTCCATCAACTTTGATGATGTCACAACTGACGAGGAGTCATCTCATTCTCCACACTCCCCTGAAACTATCATCATTGACGATCTGAGCCAACATGGTGAAGAAGTTCCCGCCACTCCGGTCAATGGACCCATCAATCCTCCTAAAGCAAAATCCCTCGGGGAATACTCTTCCCCCTCTGCGTCTGGATTTACTAGTGCCATTGTCTACCCTTCAGAACAAGTCAATGAGGTATTGCATGCCTCTGACATTTGGCTTATCCAAAACGTATGTCAATTCAATGGATCCCCCCAGCGAAAACCCAATTCACCACATCAAACAATTTTTAAAAATTGTTGATGCCATCTATACCGACGGAGCATCCAAGGAGACCTCTAGACTCCGGTTTTTTTCATTTTCTCTTCAAGGACAGGCCAAGGAGTGGCTCGATAAGCTCCCTCCAAAGTCTATTTTCACATGGGAACAACTCACAAGCAAGTTCACCAAGAAGTTCTTTCCTCCTGGAAGAACTGCATTGATTAGGAGCAAAATTCTTCACTTCCAAACAAATGGAGAATCTATCATTAACTCTTGGAATCGTTACAAAGATCTTATTCAACAAGCCCCGCACCATGGTATCAACCTTTGGTTGCTTGTTCAAATCTTTTACGATAATATCTCCCGTAAGGATCAGAAAGGCATTGACTTCTCAACTGGCCGGATAATTTCTAATCTCACTGCCGAAGAAGGGTGGAACCGCATTGAGGAGTACGTTCAATACCAAGAAAACCATTGGCATGAGCCAGTAAACGCTATAAGTATCTCTACTTTCTTGAATGAAAAGTCATCATCTTTCGATGATCGGATTAAGAAAGCACAAGAGAAGCTTGCATACCTCACAAAATCGCCAGAACCAAAAAGGTTATTTAACCCTTACCTTATATGCGACGTTTGTGGAGGGCCACACGAGAGTGATGAATGTGATAACACACGCCAAGAAAGCGTCTTCCTTTCCAGTCATGATATTTATGATGACCCTTCACTCCTCACATTCTATCAAAACGATGAATGCAACCCTTAGGTCAATCTAAAATGGAAAACTGAAGGAAAGGAGGGATCTGAATACACCATCTGTGACGCCTTTGAAGAAGAACTCGGGCAGTTTACCATAGAAGGGGCCACACTCTTAAAAGGTCTTGAAGGGTTTATTCAAGAACAGCAAGCTGAATTAGAGAATCAATTCGCCAACCTCCGCAAAAGAATAAGCGAATCTGGCCCAGCCCATCATGATCCAACTTGCGCCATCACCACTCGATCGGGAATTACTACCAAGGATCCCCCGCATCCTGACCGGAGTCCCACCACCAGGGAACCTATGTTAGGAAATGAAGCAATTCCTGAACCTCCTCCAACTCCTCACGATCCCCCTCCACAAACACCAGCATCTACCCAGCGACCAACTCTCGCACGGATTCCTTATCCCTCTCGTCTGAAGAATCAAAAAGCTAAAGAAGACAATGAGAGAGTATTGTCTTATTTAAAGCGAACTTCCGTCAACATACCACTTCTTGACGTATTCTATCACATCCCTAAACATAGCAAATACTTCAAGAGGTTAATATCTAATCGGAAGAAACTTGAAGGGTTGATATCATTAGGAGAAGAATGTTCGGCTATCATCCAGAAAGGCCTGCCCAAGAAGAAAGAAGATCCAGGCAGTTTCACCATCCCTTGTTCAATAGGGATGCTTTCTATGAAAAATGCCTTGGCGGATCTTGGGGCTAGCATCAACCTGATGCCTCATTCCCTGTTCCTCAAACTCGGATATTCAGGACTGAAACCAACCAGGATGAGTATTCAATTAGCAGATCGATCAATCAAATATCCCATTGGGGTCTGTGAAAATGTCCTTGTAAGAGTAGGAGAATTCAAGTTTCCAGTTGATTTCGTGATTTTAGAAATGGAGGAAGATAACTCAGTCCCGATAATCCTTGGGAGACCCTTCTTAGCTACAGCTCGTGCCATTATTGATGTTCATGATGGTAAACTCACTTTACGAGTGGGGTCCGAGAGCATAACCTTCGACATCAAGGATTCTATGAGTCACTCCTCCTCCTACGATCACCCTATTTATTTTTTTGAGGAAGTTGATGAATTTGTTGATGATATAGATGGCTGCATTGATGAGTATCTATTAAACGAATTCAGAAGTGATGACAACAACCCAATAGGCGACAACGAGGAAACTGAGATGGTGGGAGCTGTTTTTTTTTACCCGCGTAAGGATGAAATTGAACCCCTTGAGCTGCAAAAACCAGAAAACAAGCTAAAACCATCAATCAAGGAACCACCTACTTTAGAACTAAAAGATCTCCCAAGCCATTTAGAATACGTCTTCCTTCAGGAAAAGGACCAACTCCCTGTCATCATAAGCTCGTCACTGACCACTGGACAAAAAGAGAAGCTCTTGGAAGTTTTAAAGGAATACAAGGGAGTGATCGCATGGAGTGTGGCTGACATTAAGGGTATTGATTCTACATTTTGTACCCATAAATCCTCATGGAAGAAGATTACAAACCAACCGTTCAGCCGCAGAGGAGGGTCAACCCTAACATCAAGGAGGTAGTAAAGAAGGAAGTCATCAAGCTCCTCGATGCTGGCCTTATCTACCCCATTTCAGATAGCCCATGGGTCAGCCCAGTCCAGGTAGTTCCAAAAAAGGGAGGAATGACAGTCGTGAAGAATGAAAAGGGTGATTTAGTGCCACAAAGAACGGTTACGGGTTGGCGTGTTTGTATCGACTACAGAAAGTTAAATGATGCCACCCGAAAAGATCATTTTCCTCTGCCATTCATTGACCAAATGCTCGAAAGGTTAGCCGGGAATGAGTACTACTGTTTCCTTGATGGCTTTTCAGGATATTTTCAAATTCCCATTGCCCCTGAAGATCAGGAAAAGACTACATTTACATGCCCATACGGGACGTTTGCCTACAAGCGAATGCCCTTCGGGTTATGTAACGCACCTGTCACCTTTCAGCGATGTATGATGGCCATATTCCATGAATTAATTGAAGACAGCATGGAAGTTTTCATGGATGATTTCTCGGTATTTGGAAATTCCTTCGACCTTTGTCTTTCCAACCTTAGGAAGATGTTGAAATGGTGCGAAGAAACTAATTTGGTCCTAAATTGGGAAAAATGTCATTTCATGGTGAAAGAAGGAATTGTCCTAGGACATAAAGTCTCTGGAAACGGAATTGAGGTCGATAGAGCAAAAATCGAAGTGATATCCAAACTCCCCTATCCTACCACCGTTAAAGCCATTCGCAGCTTTCTAGGCCATGCAGGTTTTTATCGAAGGTTTATTAAAGACTTCTCGAAAATTGCCCGACCAATGACCCAGCTTCTTGTTAAGGATGCCCCTTTTGATTTTTCTGAAGAATGTAAAGAAGCATTCAACCGACTAAAGAAGGATCTTACTCAGGCACCTATAATGGTCACCCCTGATTGGTCTCAGCCATTTGAGATCATGTGTGATGCTAGTGATTATGCTGTAGGCGTCGTGCTTGGCCAAAGGAAAGAGAAGCATTTTCAACCAATCTACTATGCTAGCAAAACCATGAATGTAGCGCAAGAAAATTACACAACCACCGAGAAAGAGCTTTTAGCTGTGGTTTTTGCCTTCGACAAGTTCAGGCAATATCTCGTTCTTTCTAAGACTGTCGTCTTCACTGATCACTCCGCGTTGCGCTACTTGTTTTCCAAGCAAGATGCAAAACCCCGACTAATTAGATGGATTTTATTACTTCAAGAATTCGACATTGAGATTCGAGATAAAAAGGGGGCTGGAAATCTTGCTGCCGACCATCTGTCACGCTTGGAAAACCCTGATCTTGAGAAACTCGATCACACCGAGATTCGTGACTCTTTTCTCGAGGAACGGCTAATGGCCATTAAGGAGATTGAGCCATGGTATGCGGATTATGCTAACTATCTGTCCAGTAGGGTTTTGCCAAACTACATGACCAAGCAAGATAAAAGGAAATTCTACACTACGCTCAAACATTACTTCTGGGATGAGCCCTTCCTATTCCGCATATGCCCCGATCAAATCATTCGACGTTGCGTGGCCGGAGGGGAGATTGATCGAGTTCTGAAGGAATGCCATGCGGGACCATCTGGAGGACAACACGATGTAAATGTCACGGCACGAAAGGTTTTCGATGCCGGGTTCTACTGGCCTACTATTTTTTGAGACGTTAAGAGATTAGTTCAAACGTATGATACATGGCAACGATCGGGAAACATCTCGCGAAGGGATGAATCACCTCAGAATTATATCCAAGTCTGCGAAATATTCGATGTTTGGGGTATAGACTTCATGGGGCCTTTTCCATCATCCGGAGGAAATGAATACATTCTCGTAGCTATTGATTATGTATCAAAATGGGTGGAGGCTCAAGCTCTTAGAACTAATGATGCATGGGTAGTTATTCATTTTCTTAAAAAGCTCTTCGCACGATTCGGGATTCCCAAGGCATTGATCAGTGATAGGGGAACCCACTTTTGCAATGCTCAAATGGAGAAGGTAATGAAGAAGTACGGTGTTCCACATAGATTTTCTACCGCATATCATCCTCAGACGAATGGACAAGTAGAAAACACAAATAGGGCATTGAAACGGATACTTGAAAAAACGGTCCACCAGAATAGAAAAGATTGGGCATTCAAACTGGATGAGGCACTCTGGGCATTTAGAACTGCTTACAAAACACCTATCGGAACAACCCCATTTCGCTTAGTATACGGGAAGGCGTGCCACCTCCCTATTGAACTTGAGCAAAAAGCATATTGGGCACTTAAGGCCTGTAATATGGATTATTCTGAAGCAGGGTCAAATCGGTTCTTACAGCTTCAAGAATTGGATGAACTAAGGTTGGAAGCATATGAATCGTCGATCACATACAAAGAAAGGGCAAAGAAATGGCATGATCAACGAATAAAGAATCCTAAAGAGTTTTTGGAAGGAGATAAGGTGCTCTTGTATAATTCAAGACTGAGGTTATTTCAAGGAAAACTCAAATCGAGATGGTATGGACCTTTTTCAGTAAAGAAGCAGATGAGCAATGGAGCAGTGGTGCTACTAGACCATGATGGGAGGGAATTTACCGTAAACGGACAATGTGTAAAACATTATCAGTTGGACAATAATGACATGGTGAACGATGAAGATATTTTTTTAGAAGGAGATAACGGTAATGAAGTCACGTGAGGGCACGACTACGAGTCTAGCTACAAGACTCTTAAATAAAGAAAAGCGCTTCGTGGGAGGCAACCTATGCTTAATTGTTTGCTTGTTAGTGTCATATATCTTTTGTTAATTGTTTATTCTCATGTTTAAATTTGTAAAAATGCTTTATTTTGTTTTTAACCTCGTCTTAATTGCATATAAAGGTATTTTACATAAATGATAAGTGTAGGGAGGATTACACACGTTTTCAAAAGAAACGTAAACATGAGAATAACAATTCATTAAAAGATATATTTGTGTGTTTGTACGAGTCAAATGCTTGTATCGAGTCATAATGGATGTTTTGCAGGAATTTTTCCAGATTCTAAAGATATAAATTTTCCAGAATTTTTTCCAGAAGTAAAAACAACAGATTACTTTTTTCTTGTTTTCTGAGCTACTTATAAATTTTTGGAATTTTCCAGGTCTTAATTTTCCAGAAATTCTGTAAACATCCATTCCACAAGCATTATATCCTAGTTTAGTAGAGTCTTATATATATTATTACCGCCGATTTTACGCGAAGGTTTCGTTTGTTTTCTTCAAATGTGAAGGTTTCATTTATCAAGAAGAAGAAACAAAAGATTGGAAGGAGCTTTTCACGCGCACATTTTTTTTGGAAAGGATTTAACCACTACTTCACACACGGATCCTACCGAGCTAATCAGGGGAGTATTAGTTTCTTTCGTTTTTAATTACCTTCTATTATCATAACTTTGATACTTTCGGGGAACATTGGGGACAATGTTCAGTTTAAGTGTAGGGAGGGAAAATAAAACAGGAACTTTGAAACTATGCTTATCCTTGATTATTTGCTTTGTCCAATTGTATTTGTGTAATAAACCATGAGAAAATGTCGGTTAGGGTAATTTTGGCACCAAATTTGAAATTTTTCATGATATATAGGAGTGGGCCATTAGTCTTAACAAAAGCGTCTCACGGATAGGAAGTTGCATGACTAGCACAAAAACCCTTTACCACCTAAATTCCACCCAAAATGTGAGGATCGCCCTTAGATTAGTAGGAATTAAAGCATTCATCTTTAATGCTTAGAGTGTGAACCGGTAGTATATTAGATTCTAGAACTTGTTTTGTGATGCATTCCGAGATCGTTAGTAAGACTACACTTGTGTAGTTAGGAATAACTAAATGATAAGAGGCATTAGGATAACCCTTGTTTGATACCCGTAATATAATTACTTCTTCCACTTCGGTTGAGTAATTCCCCCACACCTTTGCGTTGTACTCATCTTTAGTACACGATACCCCTAGTTAACCCCTCAGAGCCTATCCTTTTCGCGGTTCTCGTGATGTTTCGGTTTTTCCGGAATATCAATGAAGAGCATTTTTTACACCCCACCCCCAAATATACACCCAAATTGCCTTAGCCTACCCTGTATGCACTCACTTTTAGTGCATTATTGTTATCACCCTAAACCCTTAGTTAAATTATCTAATTACTTGCATGAGTTTCTAAGACGAGTCATATCCTTTGTACACAGTTTTGGGATGATTGGGACTCATGAGAAAAGTTAAAGTTTATGAAATGATTAGAAGGGAACGTTAAATTCCCCTATTTGCGTAATAACGTACCCCAAGTGTTTTGATCTTTTTAATTTGGGTCAAATTAGTGTTAGAGTAATAAAAACTCAAGTGTAGGGATGTGCCTATAAATCCCTATCATTTTGATGTTACAGTAGAGGATGGTAGAGTAAAAGTGTATGAAAAAAAAAAAAAAAAAAAAAAAAAAAAAAATCCGAAAAAAAAGAAAAAGAGAAAAGAAAAAAAAATAGAGTGTTCAAAAAAAAATACGGGCTACCATCCTACATCTATCCTTTAAATTTATGTTTGTTTGTTTCAGTTATTTAGAGTCTAGAGTGTCGAGTCTTGGCTTAGCAACGCCATTCTTCGTATGCTTGTAACATAAAGATTTTTGACTTGCCACCACTAAATAGCCTATCCCACCAAACCCTTTGTTTCCCTACCGTAAGCCTAACATTACAACCCTTTAAAGACCTCTTTGATAGTCTTTCCTAGGTGCTTACGCCAAAGCGATGGAGGTTTGATCTATTCTCAAGCCTATGGTAATCTATGTACTAGGACCTGTTAATGAGTGTTTTATCTTCCATTTCCAACTTGTTATATTTCATATACACCCGAGAGAGATGTGAGTATCCAAACACCCCATGTGAGGTGCTAGTATGTAATTTCCGTGCTTGTTATGACTTTTGCGGGGCTTATATGTGTTGTGGAATGTTTTAAACTAATGCTTCATGACCCCTAACTTATAAATTAATTGGCTAAAAGCACATTTGCTTGAGGACAAGCAAATACCAAGTGTAGGGATATTTGATAAGGTTTTAAAATGTACCTTTTTGAGGGGTCGTTTAAGCCCTTATTTGATCACTTTTGTGTCTGTTATTACTTAATATCGTTCCTTTTCACTTTTTAGGTCTCTTGAAGGCAAATTGCTGTAATGGCACTTATTTGGACGAAAAGGCGCGGATATACGAAGAAAATGGCCAAAGTCAAGAATCGAGACACTCCAGCTGCTGAAAACACAAGGTGACGGTGTCACTGCTTAACTGCGACACCGTCGGAGGATTTTGTGACGGGACTAAAGCCAAAACTCTTATTTTCAAGTGACGACGTCAAGTTATAAAAGAGTAGACCGTCGCAACTCAGACGGCCTAGATTCAATCCAGACGGCGTCAGAAGCTGAAGAGGACGGCGTCACAAGCACAAGGTGACGCCGTCGCAAGACTAACGTGGCCAAGACGAAACCCTAATGACGGCGACCCGACGGCGTCACACAACATAAGGTGACGCCGTCGCATATGTAATCTTATATATAGAATCCGAATTTTTCAGTATTTGTGTGTAGTCTTTTGGAGTAAAAAACCTAAACCGAACCAAGGCTGTCTTGTACAGTATTTTAGGGTTCCAAACCCTATCTTACATCAAGATAAGTGTTTTACTTCATTAATTCAATTATGTCTTTGATTATTTGTGTGTATGCTTGCATGTTCTCCGTGTCCGGCTAATTTATTTGTGTGTTTGCTTAGGGAATATGAAACTTAATTATTGAATATTGATTGGTTGTCTCTTATCTTAGTTGTTAATGATCTAGTAATGCGATAGGTCATTCGTTGTGTACTTAATGTTTGATTAATCTTTGTGAACCTTAGGTTATAGCACCTTGAGCGGTTGTAAGCTAAACTATCCAAAGAGGCCTTAGAGTAAGAGTTTATGATCCCTAGTGGTATTTTGTAGACGAGACCCTTTGGTAACTTCAAAGAGTTAGGGATAAACGCATACCCTATAACTTTAGACACACAACGCAATTAAGAATAAGGACGTGACAATTCAACCACCAATAGGAGATAATTAAGGAGTAGTAAAACCTAAGTAAACACATCTTTAAACTATCATACGAGCACACAATAATTAGACATAGACTACATACACCTTAGATTAGATAATTAAATAAGTAGAGTAAACTGTAGCAATACCAACCCCCAAATCCAAACCCCAAGATTCGTACCTTTCCATTTCCTAAAAAAACATAAAAAAGATAAAAAAAAATAATCTTCCTCAACCCCAACCTTAGTGTAGTAACTTCTCACTAGCATTCCTATTCCCCTAGAGAACGATATCAACACCCGTGGCTTACCCTAATACTACACTACAACGATTAGGTTCACTGCCTAGGGTGTTATAAAACTTGCTCGAAGAAAAGGAAGTTCCTTTGACCCCGAACGACGCGTGTAGCGTTATCACATTTCTTGTTTTGTTATTAATCATTTCAACCTAAAAATCTGTGACACCTAGACTTAATTAGAATCCGCTCACATAGCTCTTGGGACGACCTCAGTTTTACCGAATACTACACTACACACGATCGGGTACACTGCCCGTTAGTGCATTAGGGTAGACCATAGGTATAACGAGACGTTATAAATATTAAAACCTGGTCAGTAAAACTTGTATCAAGTTTTTGGCGCCGTTGCCGGGGAGTTATATTAGGATTTTCGTTAAGTCTTTCATTTTTGTTTTGTTTTAAATTTTCTCAATTTCTCACGATCGTTTTCAAGTTTCAGGTACCATGGAAGTTGTCAACATTGATGACCTCACTCTTGAGGAATATCTGGCATTGACAAGAGAAGAACAAGGACAGGGGATCGTTAGGCCGGCCATCGCCGAATATTCTCAATTTGAGATCAAACCACAATTTATGAGGGAGCTACGTGCAAGCCCTTTCTCCGGGAGCATTACCGATGATGCTTACGAACATGTGGACAACGTAGAATACATTGTCAGCCTATTTAAAATTCCAAGAGTCTCAAACGATGCTGTCATGTTACGCGTGTTCCCTATTTCTCTCACTGGAGCTGCTAAAAGATGGGTTGATCGACTACCAGCCGGGACAGTTAACACCTGTCCACTCCTAAAAAAGTATTTCATTCAAAGGTATTGTCCTCCATCTAGGACTACAAAGCAACTAGAAGAAATCCATAACTTCAAGCAGGAGGGCGATGAAACATTGTACCAAGCATGGGAAAGATACAACGAAATATTATACAAATGCCCTACTCATGATCTTAATAGCCAACAAAAGGTGAACCTCTTCTACAAAGGTCTAAACATCTCCTCAAGGCAAATGATCGATTCTCAAGGACCAATACCTGGAATGACTCCAACAATGGCCTTAGAAACTATTCAAAAGATGGCTGACCACTCTCATAAGTGGCATAATGGGGGGAGAAATCGAAGTATAGGTGGAAATATGGAAGGCCTTGCAACGATAAATAACAAACTAGAGAGTCTTGGAAGAGACATGAAAAAGCTCAAGGAAAATGTGCATTCCATACAAGTTGGACGAACTGAACACGATGGCACTCTCCCTACCAAGGAGTGCCCATCTAAGGAGGAAGTCAAAAGGATTGAAGAAGTGAAATATGGAAGTGGAAGACCCTTCAACGGATACAATGGTAACAGGCCCAGATACCGAGAAAAATCCCCAGGATTTTACACTAGAATCAACAATAACCCTCCTAGACCAAGCCTCGAAGAAATAATGCATAAACATATCAAAGAATCTACAAAGAAAAGTGATAGACTCAAAGAATGGATGGTCAAGGTAAAGAAAGACACCAACATGAACTTACGGAACCAAGATGCCGCAATTAAAAATCTCGAAACCCAGATTGGGCATTTAGCTAAAAATCTCAAAACCAGTAATAATGAAGCCATTGCATGCAAAGCCATATTTGTACAAGATAAGCCTACGGAAGAACAGTACACCTCTTCTGTCACTAATGACCTTTGCGGGATTAACTACTTGAGAGAAGATGACAAATCTGAAGACGAAAATGACCTGCCAAGCCAACTTCCTAAGAAGGAACTCTATCAAGAAAGCTTTCTTCTACCATGCACTATCGGTAATCTAAAAATTTCCGCTTTAGCTGATTTGGGGGCTGGGGTAAACCTTATTTCTACTTCATTGTTTGATACACTAAAACTTACCAATTTAAAAGAAACAACAATGATGATTGAAATGGCTGATTCCTTTAAAGTTGTACCTAGGGGAGTTGTTGACAATGTTCTCCTAAAAATTGGTAAATTCCTTTTTCCTACTGATTTTGTGGTTATCGACATAGGAAAACGGGAGACTTACAACTTAATTGTTGGAAGGCCTTTTCTGGCCACTTGTCGAGCGCATATAAAAGTCTTCGAAAAATAAATTTCTTTGGGAACTGAAGGGGAACGAATTACTTTCAGCATGAAGGAACAATTGAATCCTCGATTGGAATTTTCAAAAAAGGTTGATGTTGTCAATGTTCCGTCTCTCGACCCGCCTTTATGCTGTAACTTAAGAACTAACAATTGTAAGCAAGATGTTGATAGTTGTGAACAGGAACAGGAAAAGATTAACCCGATTGGGGGCATAAAGGAAGCTCCAGACCCTAACAAGCATTACTGCATCCCTATAATGACGGAGCATGACGGATCAATGAAAGCATGGCCCTCGTGTAATCCTTTTCGTAAATTTTGTAATGGAAATATAAAGGTGGAAGAATGGACGTGCCCTCACGAGATTGAGAGACACGACATAAAATTTGGAAATCTATCCTTTGAAGATTGGTACAAAGTGAGATTTGGAGACTTGAACATCAATACAAGGTTAATGTAATAGCTAAAACACGATTACAATGAATATCACCTTATTGATAAATTGACAAATGATGAGATATCAAACATAAGTGCGATGATTGATCCTATAATTGAATACGGCGACTACGAAAAGTCGTGTCTATCATTCAACGAGTGGCTCTCGCAAAATTTGGTACATGTAGCATCGGCAACACTGTCAGAAAAAGAGTTTTTGTCCAATGGATGAATGATTGTCGCCAAGTAACGGAGGAAGTTGGCCAAGTCCAAAGGCCACCATAAAGCTCCAAGGCCTTGAGTCTAACTTAAAGACTCGTAAATAAAGAAAAGTGCTCTTTCGGGAGACAACCCGAATTATCCCTTTCATTTGTTTTATTTCCATTTATGTTGGGTTTTGTGTTTTTAACCATTTTTTCAGGAAAACGGAGGAAGTTGCTGCAGCATGCTGAACGGGGACCTGATCTATCCACAGTTACGGTGTAACTCATTCTTGTGGTTACGCCGTAACACATCCTTTGCAGTTGTTCTTCCCAGAGCATTACCAATTACGGCGTAATCCCATGCAATAGTTACGCCGTAGCTACACTCCTATAGCGTCTGCCAGGTTTTGCAATGATTACGGTGTAACTCCTTCTAGTAGTTACGACGTAACTTTCCTCTGTGATAATTCTTTCTTTTTAAAACACAATAACCTTGTAATAGATTTTAAATGAACTTTGTGGGTATGTTCCCTGTAAGCCCTCACGAGACTACACTCGTCCACTTGGGACACCAAGTGGTTTAAAAGGCTTGTTGCATATGCTAAATGCATCCGTGATTCCTACGAAAGTGAGTTAGGTTTCTTTTCATTTTTCTTTTTTAGAATTATGCTTGTTGGTAGTGTGATTTCAGGGAATGAAGTTTGCTCGTGGATGCTTAAGCGAAGGCACGATTCTTTTCGTGGGCCTTCTTTCTTTTTGGAGAAAATTTCAGGGAAGTTCTCGCTCTAATTCTACTTTTATCTTCACCTTTACTTAACGTTTAGTACAAAAGGAACTTTGTACATTTCAAGTGGGGGGACGGGAGTAGAATTATTTGTTGAACTTTATTTTGCCCTCGTTTTTCTAGTTTATTTTGAAAAATTATGCCATTTTTAAAATTTTGACATGTTTTTCTTAACCTAACTAGATTAGACCTTAGCCGAGCACATTATAACCCTTGATATTATATGGCAAGATTAGCCTTATCCATTTCCAAATATTTACCCCAAATCCATCAAATTATGAGTGTGCCGGTAGCTTGTAAACTTTAGAACTTGGCCTTTGCATCATTCCGAGATCATAGACGAGGTATGTTGAGTTAGCTTAATGTATTTGGACTTTTCAGTTTAAGAAGGCAATATTATAGGATTATCACCCAAATAGCATATCATTGTGTGTCTATCGATTAGTCACCTCGACTTCTCGACCCCCATGTTAAACCCTTTATTGCACTCATCTTTAGTGCAAGATACCCCTAAATACACCCATCTGAGCCATTCCTTTCATTTTGTTCACCCAACATATTGTTTCGTTACACCTATACACCTTAGCCTACCATGTAGTCTTTATTTGTGATTGGGAAGTCATTGTTTGCCTAAGTTCAAGGTTCAAGTGGAAAGGTTCGGGAATCACGCTTTCGTCGACGACATATTCTTAAAGATCATTGAAGACCCCCAAATTCTCATATTATTCATCTCAAGTGGGGGGATGTTATGTTTAGTTGTTATGTGTGAAAAAAAAGAGAAGAAAAAGTTATAGTTATTTGTTGATTGTAAAGTGCGAAGTTATAAGCACTATGTTTATGAGCTCATTATAGATTCAGTATCGAGGAGGCCACCCCGGTCACATTTGAAGAATGGAGTTGGTAATTTCACCAATAGTTAGAGAAAAGGTAATGTGCCCATCATGACGTCCTCTAATGGCACATCTACCTGGTATTTCATGATCCGGTTTCTTAACTTCGAAACTTGAACTTTGGATGAACGGTAAGTGGTGATGACTTAGTTATAGATTTAGACTATTTGCTTGATTTTATTTTACACCAATTATATCCCATGTCTTATCCTACCCTTTAGTCATGAAGCGTGTCTAGGTGATGCAGCGAGGAATCTTTGGTGTCTTGGCCATGGATTTGGTCATGTATCATTGATTTTGTCCAGTTCGCCGTGACATGTTAGTAATGACGACTCACCCTTAACCTTTGTCATGTCTACCCATATTGCCTTCGAAAATTGTTTAGTCCTTAACTCTAGTGGTGGAGATTTGTGTAACCGCCAAGCTTATGATAGAATACATGCTATGACTGTGCGTTGAGTGATCACCCCGAAATTGACACTTAGAATAGTTGAGAGATTTGAGTGTTTTGTTCCCATTTCATGAGGTGTTCGGCTTTGTTTTATTCTAGCATAAGGGATTTGTAAACTTATATTTTCCAGGTGATTGGAGATATCTTTTTAGGAATCTATCTAATAAGGTCTACTTGAGGGCAAGTAGAGTTCAAGTGGGGGGATATTTGATAACATCAAATAGTCCTGAATATTAAGTGTCAATTTCCCCCGATAATGCTCGTATTTTATATCATTTATATGGATTTACGCTTGTTTTCCTTTATATTTCACTTTCAGATAAATTACGAGCATTGGAGCTAAAGAGACGTGGATTTGGAGAGTTATATGATAGTATGCCTATTTTGAAGTATTTACGGCGTAACTCTTCTCTCACATTACGCCGTAACAGAAGCGTAACTCAGAAAACCAACTCAACTGAAGATTACGGCTTAACTCCATCTTAGGATTACGCCGTAACTAATTAGGTCAAATGATGTTCCGCGCCGCAGCAAGCTACGCCGTAACTCATTCCACAGATACGGCGTAACCATGATTTATTGAAGATACGGCGTAACTCATTCCGGATGTTACGCCGTAACCAGCTTTTCTAGAGCAAAATACGAAGAAATTGATGTTACGGCGTAACTTTCAACTTAAGTTACGCCGTAACCAGATCTGGCCTATAAATACCGCCAAAAATTCTGCATTTCTCATCATTCACTCCATACACAAAAGCAGAGAACGTGGGTAGGAGGCTCAAGGCAGATCTCGAGGAGCATACGGAGCCATCTCCAAGGGAGAAATCACTCCCTAACGATAAGTATTAGCAAGTTAACATTTCGTTTACTTTCAATTCATGTATTTCAATATGTTAAACATTGAATCGATTGTTCCAGTTAATAGGAGCGGCTAAGCACCTCTAGTGCTAGCCTAATTATGATTCCTTAATTGTTTTGTTTATGTTTACATTGCTTCCGTATAATTGTTTCTAGTGTATACATGCATAGTTTGTTGGTAGCTACCATTGTTTCGGTAGTTTTGAATGTGTAATGTCTAGTTGCTTAGGAGATATGACCAACTGACCCTAAGTAGGTAGACTGAGTGGGAAGGGTAAGAATTGACCAACTGACGACCCTTCTTCACTTGTGCGATTTGACCAACTGATCACCTACCGTTTAGATGAACTTAAGAAGTTAGGGATGAGTGTTTAAGATGCTAGCGCCCGGGCACTCATTGTTATGAATCTTGCATGTAGCGGAACTTAAAGACTTGGCTTAGGGGACTAAAAACAACTGGACTTTCAAGGGTAGTAGCTTGATCTCTAGTGAAAACATTTGCTGATAGGTTAGAACGAACTGACCAAATGCTTTCCTAGCGACTTAAAACCCCACTTGAAGCAATTGGAAGTAATTAAACGTGAACTTAACATGATAGGATGAGTAACTAGGTTAGCACACTTCTCCTCTATTGATCACAACCCTCGCCTTTATTTGCTTTCTTGCATTTCTTGCTTTAGTTATTAATCATTTCAACCTTAAAATCTGTGACACCTAGACTTAATTAGAATCCGCTCACATAGCTCTTGGGACGACCTCGGTTTTACCGAATACTACACTACACACAATCGGGTACACTGCCCGTTAGTGCATTAGGGTAGACCATAGGTATAACGAGACATTATAAATATTAAGACATGGTCAGTAAAACATGCATCAAAGCCCTAGTTAATATATACGTTAATTAACCTAGATATTGATTATTAATAGGTTTTATCAAATAAGTTGCATGTGACTACTTGTTTACGCATATTAATTGTTAGTTATGTGCGCATTGTTTTAGTTATTTATTTTTTATTGTTACTTTTTTGTTTATTTTGTGTGACAAGTTTTAAGCAAAGGGTAATTTCTTGAATAGAAAAATAAATTGGACTAAACAATGGTGAAATTTGATTTGTTTTTTTTTTAAGAGTTAAATTTTTTCATGAGTTTAATTGAGTGATGAGTTTTGTACCAATAGTGAGAACGGCTCATCCAATTCTGACAAACTATAAGAGGGGTATAAGGAGGGGAGCGCATTAAATTGTGACCCGAAAGAATAAGGTTAATTGCTTCGCGCTGACCAAATTCTTCGCTTCTTTGTGCGTCAAATTGGAGTTACCAAGTAGGCTATTTTATGTACAAAATCATCTTAAAGGCGAATTAGCTTTAATTCCATGCGCCACCTTGTGGTAATTATCCGAAACACTAAGTCTTTAGACTTATGCAAAAGTACGATATAATGAACGATAATTAAAGGTAAATTCCTTGATTGGCGAAACCAATACCTCAATCAAAACTTTGATAATTTAATGTTTGTGAACTGGTTAATAAAAAGGTTTTTATTAAAAACTATTGATACGAAGTTGTATGCATGCTTCTTCGTACATATTTGATTTGACACCATAAATCAAAACTAATACCCTTTAAAATTAAGTTAGTGCCATCTAGTTAAAGGAACAATCGAAGTTGCAATTTACGTCATGTGAGAACTTGGCGAGATTGTGATGGAAAGGTAAATCTTTATGTGAAGTCAAACCTTGCATGGACACATTTGCAGTTCTTTAAGTTAGATGACTTAAATTGAGTAGTAAGTGAGAACTGGACTCAAGGCACGAGATGGGGATAAAACATGTTTACATTTGCAATATTGTTGGTAATGTAAATCCCATAATGATCTAGGAATTGGAAAAAGGTTTGCCAATTAGTGTTTGATAGATTACCTAATTATGTGCTTTCGTTACTAGCAGATCAACTGATGTAATGGAACTATGTTAATTTGGATCCTATTTTTCGAGAAAATTCTATGGTTATATGAATATTACCTTGGGTATTTTATTTTCTTAAAAAGTTTAATTATCAAAAATACTAAAATTGAATTTTGCTAATTCTTTAAATGTATTAATGCAACATTAAACCGTAAACGTAGGTTATTCCTATATTGGTAAATTAATCTACACATGTAAGTGTTTTTGGTAGAGTCAACTTTGCTAAAAGAATAAACCTAGTCCTCTTTTTATAAGAAAGAGTGAGATTCAATCATATTCCTTTTCATGAATGAGAAAGGTATGATAGGAAAATTAGAATTGTCTAAATTCTAAATACATAACTCATAAGCAAATTTTAATAGTTAAGAAAATTGCACATTTTCTGAGTTATTAAATTAGAAGCTAGACTAATTTACTGCAAAATTGGTAAAAGACAAACTAGTATATTTTATCTAGTTGTTGTGCTTTGACCATTTAAAGGTACTAAATACAATTGTTGGAATGGTAGAACTCTTAAGGAAGAAATTGCATGCCCAATTTTTCAAGTTAATAGCATTGATGGATAGTCCATCATCTATATAGTAGAATACATTATTTTAAGTATATAAGTAATTGTTATGTATGGACTTTCTCAAATGTGTATGGAAGTAAATAGAATACTAATTTCTCTCACTGGTTAATGAAACACTTACAATGTTGTCAAATCCAGTGGGAGCATTGTGTTCTTATTACCGAATAAGAAATTATTGTAATAATCTCTAATTCAGTGGGAGTTACAAGCTTTGTCATCTTGGTAGTAACCCAGATTATATCTAGAATGTCCAAGATAATTATTTTCCACTTGTAGACACTTATGTTTTTAAGGATAGTCATGAACGTTTCCTTACTAGACAGTGACATTCTACATCTACTAGTTATGCTAATATCAATGACACAATCATATTGGTCACATAAACAAACATATGTTGTGTTGTTTATTTGCTACACGATGTTGTTCCATGCACAAGTGGGAGAAATCTTTATTGTGTGCAAGGTACAACATATAGAAATATGATTTAACGGATTCTCTTGACTGCAAGGTAAGAGACTAACGTTCTAATATGACTTATACAATTCAAGAAACACTTGGTGTTGCAAATTACGTTATGTGAGAGCTTAGCTAGATTGCAACAACAAGGTAAATCTCCATGTTACGTGGGATCGTATCTGGAATAAATTTACAGTTTCTAAATGAGACGAGTATTTAGAACATGTGTCAAGATGTTATGTAAGACTACTTCAAACTAAATATTTATGAATTATTGGAATGACATAAATAAATGAAGTAATACTACATCAATTTGTATATTTATGTATTTTTTGGAATGACATACATAAATAATGTAGTCCTACATTACTGTGAAGTAATAAATTAACTTGAAATTACTATTGAAACCAATAGGTGGTGTTCATAATTACTTTAGTTAAACATGTTTATGATTCATTGTAAAGACATAAACATGAAGTCTTTTAAGACTTATAATAAAGTAAGACGTTAACTTGTTATGTTTTTTTAATTAAGACATATACAAGAAGTTATTGAGTTGATCAATGATTTATAACGAATAATGGGATTATAACAGTTTATGTTTTCTTGATGAGCATGGATATGAAGTGACTTGTTAAAGAGTACTTGTGTTATAAAGCATGCAATTGACTTGAAAAGTCTATTATACCATTAAGCTGACTTAGTTGGTAAATAGGTAAGCCAAAAGGAATATGTTTATCTTACATATTGTTAGATTGTCTTACAATATTAATTCTAATGAAATACCACAAGCTAATGGTATGTTCAGTTAGGAGAATCAAACTCTATTTGATTTGCTTGATTCAAGATAACCATAACTTCTTTCTTAAAAGTAATCAAGGTTAAAAAAATTGAGTATGGATTGAATATACTCAATAAGACTCCAACCTAGAAGATTAATAAAACACCATTTTATTATGGAATGTGATGAATCACATTAAGTTTTAAAATTGAAGTTCTGAATTGTTAAACTTCTTATGAAGAGTGATTATTAACAAACTAAAGTCATGAACTGTCAATATGTATTTGTAATGTCTCAAAAGAGAACATTGTATTGTTGCTCTACTTGCTAAGTATATATAGATAGTCTATATATTACAAAAGGCAAGTGGGAGTTTTTATCTTGAAAGATAAAATTACAATATACATAATCTTCTAAAATACACTAGTGAATATCATGATGAGGTTAGACATGTAAATGATAGACCTCAAGATGATGGAATTCCCATTCATAGATATATCTCAGATATTTGTTTGATATGCTGAGAAATATGAGTAACAGGATTATAGTAAACCTGATAATCATTATGATGGATTACCAAATATTAAATTAGGTAAATTACTCATACTATAAATGTTAAAGATGATGTCCATAAAGATAATCAGTTTTTGGAAACTTGGTTTATCTTAATAGTTAGACTATAGAATGAAAATGAGTTTCTTCAAAGAAAAGGAAAACCCTATCGGTTTAAATCTTTGTGTAGAAATCATATGGACAGATATTGTACTTATACTTAATGCATGTCTTATGACAAGATTATTAATCATACTTAAGCAATTAATTGTGATTGAATATTCTTTCTGATGAGTGTCTAAATACTCATCATTTTTGTACAATATAAACTGCAAAATCATCTGAAAACACTCAAAAACACATCAAAATGATCAAAATATCACAAATCAGTGTTTTATGTGTTTTAAATGCAAAAAGATCAAAATCAGATGAAAAACGTATCAAATTTGCAAAATTGGCGGTTTTAGTCCCCCAAGTTTCAAAAGTTGTCAAAAACAGTCCCTGGTTTATCAAAATAAATAAAAATGTCATTTAAGGTCCATGGGATTCAAAAGTTGTTAAAACAAACCCTTCAAAGTTTAAAATTTGCAAAACTACAACTTTGGTCCCTCAAGTTTGAAAAATGTCATAAATGGTCCTTGAAAATTGGAAAATGTCAAGTTTGGTCCTTGTACTTTGGAAACTTGTCATTTGTGGTCCCTTGAAATAACTTTGCAAATTGGCAGCCTAGGTCCCTTGAATTTCAGAAAATACAATAGAGGTCCTTGTCATTTAAAACCCTTAACACCTTTTGGCCTTGTCATTAACCAAATTGGACCCCTGTCAAATAGCATTTTGGACCCCCCCCCCTTTTTATTATTAACTCCGGTCAAATCTTGGTCAAAACACCTCAACCCGCCCAAATACCAGGCACTATTCACCCTCCTCTCTCACAAACACTGTAAACCAAAAACCAGAGCAGTTTTCCATATTTTTCAACATCCCACTTGCCTCACCTCACCCTCTCCATATCCTGTCCCCCCTCCACCTCCACATACTCCAAACTCCATTTATTGACTCAAACCTGCTAAAGAAAAAAAAGGGCGCCAAAATAACACTTGGACGGCTTCGATGATTCTATGCAATCCAATGGCTGGAATATGGTGGGATCAAATCAGAAGAGAGATAGAAAGACATTGGTTATAAAAGGAAGAAGAGAAAAGCAAAGAAGGGAGTAGATTTTTAGTTTAAAAATTCTCTTATGTCGTTTTAATTATTAATGTATTAGTTTAACTCAAAAGTTGTAATATTTTGTTCTTAAGTATCAAACTCAAGTTATATTTTCAGATTATTCAAGTTTTAATCATCAATTCTAAGTTTCATTGAATTTCATGTTTGTATGCTTACTGTTAAAAACTTAAGTTTCATTTAACAAACCCAAGCTTCATATAGCTTGTTTATCAGTTTCAATAAGCTTTTGCAAGCTTCTCATAACTTTTTGAAAGCTTACACTCAAGTTTCTAGCTATTTTGGATATGGGTCAACAAAAGTCAAAGTGGGTAAAAATGATGCAGTTATGGTTAATGGGTGATGCAGGCCATGGATTGGGTTGATTTAGGTTCCTGTGGGTTGATACTTAGGGTAGTAGTTCACTGGTTACTTGGATTCAAGCCATAGTGGCTAATGGACATTTTGTAAGTTGTTATCAAGTTCTTATGCATAATCTGTAATTGTAGTTATAATCTGTTAAATCTTGTTCAAATAGCTGTATTTAGGATAATCATACTTGGTTTGATCATTAATATCAATTGGATTAGTGTCTTGATCAGTTTTACTTGCATAACAGTCTTTAAAAGGGGTGTTTGGATTTGCTGATCCATCTGTCATAATGGTGTACTCAGTAGTTAAGTTCTATTGGTTTATGTTTATTAAGTGTATTTGAGCTCATTTGAGTCCAAATCTTGTGCCTGCTAGCTCAAAAAGTCAAAAGTTCCTTTGAATCTGTCTCACTTGCTCACTGTTGGAGTTTTAAAATTGCAACTCATTAATTTGTGTTTAGAAATCATCAATATTGCTTGCATTAGGTTTATAACATCATATAACACCTAGATCAGTGATAAAATTGGATCCAAAGTTGGATAAAGTCAAAGTTCATCATTTCTTCAAAAGTCAAAAAAATCCAAAAACCTGTTTTTGAGCCAACTACAAGGAATTTTCTTGGCTTCATCTTTAAGCCAAATTTAGTGAGATTTGTTGTTTTAGAAAGTTCAACTGGTACCCTTACTTATCTGCATTTTTTTGGATTTTAGTCATTTTTCTACAAGCTTCAAACAAGCTTGTGAACTTGGGCCTAGTTGCCCTGCTCACTGAGCTCAATACACTGAGCTTTTTCTCAGTTTGTGCAGCTTGTGCACAGGGCTCAAAAGAGCTTTCCATGGTCTGATTTTTGGTACATTTGGTCTTAGCCAGGTCTAGTGTTAGTTCCAACTTTTGTTTTTACTTTCTAGCTTATTGTGTTGATTGTGCTTGTGTCCAAAGTGGGTACCCTCTCAACTGTTCTAGCTCATAAGCTCATTCATCAAATCTGTTGTAGATTGCATTTCAGAGGTTGTAGCTTGTTGTCTTTTGTTGCATTTTAGTTCCTTTAGCTTTATAGTAGCTTCTGTTTCAGTTTGATGCCTTTTGGTGTGCTTTTGGCTTATCCAAGTGCTTATTTATAAGCACTTGGCACATCAGTTCCTTATTCTTCCATATAAGCCCATGTTTTTCCAATTTTCCTAGCTTCCTTATATCATTTTAGAGTTTTCCTGAAATTTTCAGATTTTTCTAAGTTGTTTTGCTATTTTTCTTAATTTAAATTAGTTTTTAAGCCTTTTTAATTAGCTTTAAATACAATTAATTAAGAAAAGCTTCAAAAAAATAATTTTTCATTTTTCTTAAGTTTAGATAAATATAAAAAGCTTAAAAAGTATTTTTCCATAATTTTCTTAGCTTAAATAGTATTTTCTAGCATTTTAATTAGTTTTAAATAGTTTTAAATCAATAATAAATACATAAAAAGTCTAAAAAAATATATTTTCTGTTTTAAAATTAGTTTTATCATATTTTAGATTTTCCTAAGTCTTAATTTTATTTTTCTAGTCTTATTTCATATTTTCTTTTATTTTAGAGTATTTATTAAATAGTTAAATTAGTTTTTAATTAATAATAATTAAATAAATAGTTGTAAAAATAATTTTCCTTTTCTAATAATTTTATTTTATTATTAGGATTGTAAAAATGTATTTTTCATATCCGTAGGTATTTTTCTTCTTTATTTTCACGTTTTATTTTGTACGTTACGTAGTTTTTAATTTAAACGTACGTTTTAGGTTTTAAACGTTCATCACTTTAAATATAGTGATAGCGTTTATTTAATATCTTTTATCTTTTTAATTTTCTTAATTTGTATTTAAGTTTATTTATTTTATAACCTTTTTCAGTAGTGTAATTATCCTATTCAAATCCTTTCTGATCACTATCATTAGTGATCATTCTATCGTCTGAATCAGTGTTTGCACACCATTGAGTCTCCGTGGGACTTAACGACCCGGGAATTCACTGTATTCTCCAGGACTTCATTGTATTTGTGCTTGAACTGTTTTAAGCCTGTTACGGCTGGTCATTCACAAGTGGCCGGTTTGTGTGATTAGACTTGACGGTTCAGCACAGATCAAATTAAGCTCTATGTGAGCTTATCAAATTGGTCCTATCAACTGTGCACAGGGCACTTTGGAAAGCCAACCTGGCCATCTTGAAGTATCAAGTTTGGTTTTTCACTTTGGAACTTGTTTGCTAGGGCTGCAACAAGCCTCAAGCTTGTCCCATTTCTGTCCTTTTCAAAAGTGCTTATTTGCTTGCTTATAGCTTTTCAGTGTGCTTCTTTGGATATCTTAGCCTCATTTCTGTTCATTAAGCTTGTTTGCATCTACTTTGAGTTTCTGTTTCAGCTGGTGACCTTGTTTGAGCTTATTTCACCAAATAAGCTCTTAGAGCCACTGTTGGGATATTAAGCACATCAAACAGCTTATTTGTGGTTTATAAAATTTTTGTCTTTGTTAAAGTTTCATATAATCAGTAGTAAAGTAGTTTTCAAAAAGAAAATCCAAAAAAAGTCCAATTAAAAATCAGTGATAGTGTTTATTTAATATTTCTTAGCTTTTTTATTTTTCTTTTCATCTTATTAATAAGCAAATCTTGTTTTTCTATTTTTCTTTGTTTTCTGTCATCATATAGGATTTTTAGAAAAAGTTTCATAATTTTCTCTATCTTTTTAGTATTTATTATAATTTTAATTAGTTAAAAATAGTAATTAATTAGTAATAAATAATTAAAAAGCATAAAAAATATCTTTTCTGTTTTAAAATTAGTTTTATCATATTTTAGATTTTTCAAAGTTAAAATTTTATTTTTCCAAGTTTATTTTATATTTTCTAGTAATTAAGTGTATTTTAAATAGTTATTAATTAGTAATAATTAAATAAAAAGTGTGAAAAATATATTTTTAGTTTTAAAACTAGTTTTATAGTATTTTAGATTTTTCAGAATCATAAGTTTATTTTTCTAGCCTTATTTCCTATTTTCTTTTATTTTAGAGTATTTATTAAATAGTTAAAATAGTTTTTAATTAATAATAATTAATTAAATAGTGTTAAAAATAATTTTCTTTTTCTAATAATTTTGTTTTATTCTTAGGATTCCAAAAATGTCATTTTTATATTTTTAGGTTTTTTATTTCTCAGATTCACTTTTTATTTTGTGCGTATACGTAGTTTTTAAAACTTACGTTTACGTTTCTTTGATCTGATTGTTGTGCTTTCCAAATCTGTACTCCATTCCACTCCAATCAATCAGTAGTGTAATATTTCTAATCATAACCTTTACAGGTCACTATCCTTAGTGATCATTCTATCCTCTGAGTCTGTTTAACACACCATTGAGTCTCCTTGGGACTTAACGACCCAGGAATCCACTACATTCCTCTGATCTAAATTGCATTTGGTGTGTGAGCTGTTTTGAGTTTCTTACGGTTGGTCATTCACAAGTGGCTAGCTTGCGTGAGATAACTTGACGGTTTTGCACCGATCAAATTTTGGCGCCGCTGCCGGGGATCCTAGGCAACATTAAATATATAAGGATGATTATTGTCATACTTATTTTCATTAATATGAAAAATGACAATAAATATCAAAACTCTTTCTTGAAAAATTACTTGAGCAAGGACGGTAAGTAATTGAAAGGTTTTTTGAATTCATATAATCTTTAGAAGTGTACAAAGTGCAATAATTCATGAATGGATTAATGCATGCATCTAGGAGATAAAACTTATGTTTAATTATTAGATCCATGTTGTGATTTATAATTAAAATAAGATAACTCCTAATATTCCTGAAAGCTAGTGGGAGTATTATGTTAAGTTTCTTAAATCTTATATGTTGTATAACATATGAAAAGTAACATTCCATGTAAGTTAAATGTTAAGTTTTAATTTGGAATGAAACTTCACTTGTAAGATTTAAAACTTAAAATATAAAACCTTGGAATATATGTTTATTGTTAATAAACATGTGCGGTAAAATAAATGATTCTAATAAAACATGATATATCATTTGAAAAATGGATACATATTTTTTGACAAGATAAAACATGAATGAAATCTAAGTTTGACCTGTAGATTCATCATGTACATCATGTAGTGTATTAAAATTGTTGTATCATTCTTGAATAATAGATGATTTGACAACATTGATATCTAAATAAAAGTTATTAGATAACTTGTGTAATGAATATTCTAATAGAATTACATCCTCAGCTTGGAATTGCTCCTAGATTCTATTGATGAACAATATGTCAGTTGTTGTGCAAATTGTCATCGGCTACAAACATTACACAATAAGATATTAAAGTTTACGGATTTAAAAAAAAAAACATATTGTTGTTTGTATACAATGATGCTGGTTTAATTGAGATGACACTCAATACTAGTCATGGTAGGATAACATCCTTGTTAATGGTCATGTGAACTACTTGTGCTTATCTAAGAGCGCAGTTGCATTATACATTAAAAGAATAAAAATACTTTAAACTTTAAAAATGTTTAAAAGTTTAATTGTCATAAATTGGTGGTAGAGGATGTCACTCACTTTATGAATTATTATATGGATTGTTGAATGCACACATACAAGAACTTCACTAATTGAATTCTTGAAATCAGTATTCTCAAAATTACGATAGATCAAGTTGGTTGATTTATGCCTTGTCAACAAGTATGATTGTCATTACTTGAGGCATAATTCATCAACTGGAATTTTCATGCATTGATCTATTTAGTATTTGGATAAGGGATGTTAAACAATTATTATAATGAATTAAAAAACTTGGTATGTTTGATTTTATAATATATTGTATCCTATATTTGTATGTTTAATCCGTGAATAAATTTATTTATTCTAAATCGTCGGTTGTCAATTAATGATATGAGAGTATCATTAAACTAAGACAACTCTGAGTGATTTGGTAGAATATACTTAAAAGTATATTGATGAGAAAGAATACCAATTTCATATGATATTCAATGAATTTAATATAGGACTTATCCCAACTACATGATTTTACTTTATGGATATTGTTATTAAGTAAATCATGAATAGTTATCCTCAGACTTGAGATACCAGATAAGTGTCATGAATGTAGTGCACTTCTGTGGAACAACTTAACGCTAAACGTAACTGGTAGTCATTAGGGTTGTTTCCAGAAGTGTTACAAAGTTTGTGAGTTATTCTTGTAGTCAAGATAGAATTTGTTCCTTCAAATTTATTTTGGAGTTTAATACTGTTGGGCCCCTCGTAGGGTTGACAAGATGTTTGCGTGGCCACGCCCAAGATCTCCCCTGAATATGTACAGAAGATTTGGTAATCTTGTTCAATCACTTATAACGAGAAACAGAATAGTTGAATAAAGAATTACTTAGATCCATATCTTTATTTAACGTGGTATTAGAAACAAAAGGATAATAATAATGATGAATCATTAAAAGGTTTTTCCAGGAGACCTTACTCGAGTTGTACTACAGGCATCGAAGTGTTGCTAGACGCTAACCGATGTGATCACACTATTAAGATATGTCCAAGTGGGAGCTGTTGGTTTAATGGACATAAATTAGCAGATGCGTGTTAGGATCGAACTCGAGATCACGGGATTGCACACTTTACGTATGAAGAGTTAATGATTAATAATTTAATATAAAAGGTTATATTTAATTATTAAATACACAAAACGTCTAACGACCGTTAAGTAATTAATGATAATTGACTAACGACCGTTAACTAATAAAAGGAAAGGACTATAGATGAAAATAGAGGATCAAGAAGCTTCCGAATTCCCTTAGGAGTCCTTGGGCCGATTGTTTAAGGTTAGGGTATACTAATCCTACACCAACTTGTCCTCCAAGTTTTGCATACTATATAAACAAGGCTATGGGTCATTGTTTTGTATCTATTGTGCACATACAGTACCCTAAAATCTTTTCTCCCCTTTTGTTTTGTTGAAGTCGATCGTCCAAACAACCCTAAGGGGTTCAATCACTTTTGTTTTTCTTAAACAAAACGTTTTGTGTTCTTAAACTAGCATTTACTTTAATTCGTTAATAGTACGTGTGTACAAGAACGTGATATAATCACACTATTGATTATATATTTGATTGAATTGCAAAATTGATAAGGGGCAATTCTAATAATCCTTATAAACCCTAATTAGGGTTCATCTTAATTGAAAAGTTGTTTGAAGTTGATTCTTGTTTAGCTAGAATCAAAAAGTACGCATACTTTTATGTTTTAGTTAATTAATTATTCATTGTATGTTCTTTACGCATCCGCATGTGTACTTGATGTTTATTGTTTATATTTATGATTAGTCATGTTATATAATTCCAACATATATACCCAAAGAAACTTAGAGTACAAGTTAGGTTAGGATTGGGTTATGGAAACCCCATGGCCGATCAGATTGAGGCATCCCATAGGTTTTCTAGAACCATCTTGACCTCTAATTTTATATCTAGTCATTTCCTTTAACATTTAACGATCGTTAGTACATTACGTTTAATTAACTTAACGTTCGTTGTGTATTTCGTGTAAATAATAAATAAATATAACACTTAATATTTAATTATTACAACTTTAATTCTCATACGCAAAGTGTGCAATCTCGTGGTCTCGAGTTCGATCCTAACTCACGACTACTAATTTATATCCATAAAACCAACAATAAATTGATAATAATTAAATGTGGTTGGTTTGCTAAAATGAATGACTTGCACATGTACAAGTTAAGCATGTTAAATGACAAGTATACATAAAGGATAACCATATGAACCAAATAATTAGGTACATAATCAATTTAATGGTTTACGATCCGTCTCTTTAAGGTGTCAAGCTATCACAATACACATTGACGTAACTATGGGGTGTCTATTTGTGTCACGGGACTCCAATAAAATTATCTTCTGTGTTTTTATTTTTTGTAAAAAAATGTCAGCTTATTCAAATTGCACCCGGTTCAAAAATACGTAACTCTATATTCCATTTTTTGTTAAAAAAGGAATCATAGTGATTTAGCAATTCCTATACAACCCAGATTTCCAAACACTAAATGCAAACAATATTAAATTTTCAACTTTCGGCGATATCAACTACGTTTTAAACTACCTTTTTTACAATTATAAATAGTTACCATAATAAACACCTTCATAAGTGGAAACTCATTAGTTTTAAGACAATAATGCAAAACAATATTAGTAAATTTTTAAGACAATAATCGAATCTTCTATGAAGCTTTTACCTAATAAATTATTAAAAAGCATATCAATAAAGAATAAACCAACCACAAATATCTAAATGGTCTACTGTCCATTCTCTTCTTGAAACAAATATTAAATTCATAGATTGCTTAGGATTCCATTTCTGGTCTTGAAGGAGGCATGTCCCAAAGTGTTTGCACACTTCCAAAGTTATCTTTACATTTGACTATGACCTTGTGTCTAATCTTTTACAACATTTTACCCAACATAGAGCCCACTACCCCCAAGGACCATTCAGTCATTTCACATATCAATTTTCCTCTATATTTAGCAAAAGGGGTTTTGTCGTACAATGGCAACGAACTTTTCCAAACGTTCCAATTTGATACGTGAACTATTTTTAGTTCCACTTAATGTAACAGACTTTCATGTTTTGTGCTAATTTGCACAAACGTTTACAGGCTACTGGTTAAATCTTAATTAAACCGGCAAAAAAACCTATGTGGCATATTAAATGTTTAGGTTTTGACCGTACAATAGTAACAAACTTTTTCAAGTGTTACGTTAACTATTTTTTGTTCCACTTAATATAACATATTTTCATGTTTGATTTTAATTTATTAAATTTATTATTTACTTATTCGAAGTTATCATATATTAAAACAACAACCCATTGAGTGTTGTTTAAGCATTCCATATATATATTAAAAATAAATAAATAAATAAAAATAAATAAACTCATATATTCCATAATTATACATTTTTAATCATTTTAAACATCATATGTGATGTTAAATATAAAATGTTTAGAGATCATTAAATGCTAAATTTTTAAACATGAAATGCTTATACAACACCTAGTGGGTTGTTGTTAGCAAATTCATGTAGGGGTTTATTATCCAAAAATGACCGTAAAAAAATAAGTTCAGTTATTCTTAATTAGATAGTTATTGCATGTTTGTAGATATTAAACTTAAGTTTCTATCGAAAAATCTTGTTAAATTGGCATCTTTATATTGTTTTACATATTGCTTATAAAATGTAACTTGGGAAAGTTTGTATCGCTCTAATTATCTTGTGAATACTCCAACTCATGAGCTTATAAGAAAATAGGTCTATTACCTAACTTGTGTCATGTGAAGTCATGAAATATGATATGAGGATGATCCACCATGCGAGATGTTTGACAATGTTGTTGCCTTTAGTGTTCTTTGACCGATTAGGGTTTCTAAGTCTAAAGTTTGGATACATATCTTGTTTTAACGTGGGTCTTTGGGGTGTTGATTCTTGTTTTGCGTGGGTTTGCTCAAGATTGGGTTACTATTTGCATGTTGGTTAATTAGGCACATGTGGTAATAAATGGAACGAGGGGTTTTTGCAAATGCAGTTGTTGTTGCTAGTTCTTCGCATTTGCAAATGTTAGGTGGTGGAGGACAATGACTGCGATTAGAAGATGATGAAGATATTATGTGGGTTGTATGGGTCGAATTTGGGTTGATTGGGTTAGGGTTTTGTACTAGTTTGAATCAGGGAAGAACAAGATCTTCAAATGAGTGAGTGGTATATATCAATTTAGGTTAGTGGAGTTTCAGCGTAGCATGTACATGTGGCATTAATGAATTTGGTTTCGGTTAAACAAGTTTAACAATGCAAATTACCACAATACATGAAAGTCTGTTACATTAAGTGGAATGAAAAATAGTTCACGTACCAAATCGGTACATTTGAAAATTTTCGTTGATATTGTACAACCAAAACCTTTTAGCAAATGCAAATAAACATCCAGAAAATCAACCTTGCAGTTACCAAAAGTCCAAAACCCATTATAAACTTTAAAGAAAAAGGTAAATTGAGAGTGATTCTTAGCCGGTTACTCGAAAAATTCGAGATTTTTCATTCTAATATATGCGGTCTGATCAAAATTCCCAATATCATTTTCCAACTGTTTCTTAGCTATTCTAAGGTATTTACAAAGCAACTGGTCTTTAAAAGCCTTAAAAATCAATAACTTGTTTTTTTAAATCAAGGTGTCAGTTTTACCCCTGATAGTTTCTAAATTTACTATTTTACCCTTAGTCTCATAAACTCAACTTGTTAAAAGAGACGTGATTTGCACATAGTGTATGCAAGTTTATTTTTGTAAAGTTTATGTAATTCTCTCAAATAAAGCATGTTATAGTTAAAGTACAATGTCTAATGCATTCTATCATTATGCATCAATAAAAGAGTTTGTCAAACTAGTGCCTTCAAATTATTGTTTACTGTAACCTATACTCTATATAAAGGAAAAACTCATATTCTTGAAAGTGAAAAATTTTAAAATTATATATGAAAACCATAAACTTTTATTATTATTTTTGTTTATAACCCATAACTTATATTATTTTTATTCAGTTTAAATCTTATTTAATTCTCAAATTTTTGAACTTTTATTATTTTTCGTTTATCACTATAACTATCTGTCGTTATAAAATCTCATTGCTATGCACGGGTACTAGTCTATATGAATATAAAATGAAAGTTTGAGTTTATTAAATTGTAATTAAGGTAATTTATATGTTTAATTAAAATGTTTTAAATGTAAAGAAAAATTTGACATTAATAAATACTTTCTAAGCCGCCTAGACAAAGTAACCCTTGACAAAAATTGAAATTGTCAAAAAAGAAACAACATACCTTTATCAACACAAACAGATTCTTCATATTTTCTCACTATAAATTCTCACTGAAAAAAAATCAAATTTCTTCATATTTCCTTCATGGGTTCTCCCTAAGGTACCATCTTTTCCCCAAATTTTATTACTTTTTAACCATTTTCTTGCAAATAATCAGTCAACTGCTTATAAAGTTCCAATCTTTATACAATTTGTAACTTTATTTAATCTGGGTATGTTTTATCTTGATTAAATTTACTGCATGTTACATCATAAGATCTGTATTTACTATTTTTATGAAGTTGAATTTACTTTTTAGAAAGATATAAACTTTACTGATGAAATGTTCCCACTTTCTATGTTTTTATGCTTAGTTGGATTATATAAACATTGGGCTGTTATCTTTATGATCTGTTATCCATAACTTTATAAAGTTTTCTAAAGTTTTATGCTATTATTGTTCATTTTGACTGTAAATAATACTACTTTAGAGTTGATTTTTTTATATTTTATAGGCCCAATAACTTTTTTTAGGATTTGAATGTTAAAATGTTTACTTTTTAGTATATTGCTATTTGGGTATTTTGTTTGACAGTTTTTTTATTAGGGAAAGATGCCTGGGTTAGTTTTGGATGAAATTCAGGCTGATACGGTGATTGGTGAAATGTCTGAGAATGGAAATTTGTCGAAAAATAAGGATGGTTTGGAGTTGAATGGGGCTTCGGATAATGGGGTGGCTGGGAATAGTGCGAGTGTCGCGGTGGATAATGTTGTGATCGAGCCTTCTATTGATCAGTTGTATGATAATGTGTGTGAGATGCAGAGTTCTGACCATTCGCCGTCGCGGCTTAGTTATGGGTCGGATGGTGAAGAGTCACGGATTGATTCGGAGTTGAGGCATTTAGTTGGTGGTGAGATGAAAGAAGTGGAGATTATACAACAAGATGAAGAAAAAGAGGAAAGCTCGAAGTCACTTTCGTCTAAGAAATCGAAGAAAGCTTATGAATTTGAATCAGAAGTGAATTCGGGATCGAGTTCCAAAACCAAAACCAAAAAAAAGAATACCAAAAAACCTGTTGTTAGCGATAAGAATGCAGATCTTGGTCCTTTTCTGCTTAAGCAAGCTCGTGATTTAATGTCGTCTGGTGATAACGCTCGTAAAGCACTCGATTTTGCTCTTAGAGCAACAAAGTCTTTCGAAAAATCTGCTAATGGAAAACCTAGTTTAGATGTCGTTATGTGTTTGCATGTTACAGCAGCCATACGCTGTAACTTAGGTCAGTATAACGAGGCTATCCCAATACTTGAAAATTCCATTAGCATTCCGGTGCTTGAACAGGGTCAAGATCACGCGCTTGCTAAATTTGCGGGTTATATGCAGTTGGGTGATACTTATTCCATGTTGGGTCAACTTGAAAATTCTTTACAGTGTTACACATTGGGTTTGGAGTTACAGAAGAAAACTTTAGGTGACACTGACCTGAGGGTCGGTGAAACTTGTAGGTATCTTGCTGAAGCTCATGTTCAAGCACTGCAATTTGATGAAGCAGAAAAGCTTTGTCAAATGGCTCTTGATATCCATAAGGAAAACGGGTTACCTGCATCTTTAGAAGAAGCCGCTGATCGGAAACTTATGGGTTTAATTTGTGAAACGAAGGGTGAACACGAGGCTGCACTTGAACATTTGGTTATGGCTAGTATGGCGATGTCGGCTAATGGGAACGATAACGAGGTTTATTCGGTTGATTTAAGTATTGGTGACACATATTTGTCATTATCAAAGTTTGACGAGGCGGTTCATGCATACCAAAAAGCACTCACGGGTTTGAAATCATCAAAAGGCGAGAATCATCCTGGTGTTGCCTCAGTTTATGTTCGTTTGGCGGTATTGTATAACAAAACCGGGAAAATACGGGACTCGAAATCCTACTGTGAAAAGGCGCTTCGTATATACGAAAAACCCGTTCCCGGGATCCCACAGGAGGAAATCGCTTGTGGATTTACAGATGTTTCGGCGATATATGAGTCTATGAATGAGCTTGATCAAGCGCTAAAATTGTTACAGAAGGCATTAAAGATATACAACGATGTGCCAGGTCAGCAAAACACAGTTGCTGGAATCGAAGCTCAAATGGGTGTCATGTATTACGTGCTTGGGAAATACTCGGAATCTTATAATTCGTTTAAAAGCGCTGTTTTGAAACTTCGTGCTAGTAGCGAAAAGAAATCAGCTTTTTTTGGTATTGCACTCAACCAAATGGGACTCACGTGTGTGCAACGTTACGCCATAAACGAAGCTTTAGATCTTTTTGAAGAGGCACGAAGTGTATTGGAACACGAATGTGGGTCATATCATCCGGATACCCTTGCTGTTTATAGTAATCTTGCTGGGACTTATGATGCTGTTGGCAGGTACACAACAATATCACAAATACCCTTTTATTTGCACAATTTATTTTTTTTACTTTAAACGGCAAACTTTTCTTTAATAGTTAGATACGCATTGATAAAGTTAGACCAAAGGCCCTTTGGTTTTTGCTCGTCTTTTTAACGTGTCTTTTTTGATAACCAGATTGGATGATGCAATTGCAATATTGGAACGTATCGTTGTCATGAGGGAGGAAAAGCTGGGGACAGCTCACCCGGATGTGGATGATGAGAAGAGGCGATTAGCCGAATTGCTAAAAGAGTCTGGAAAGGTTAGACCTAGAAAAACTAGATCATTAGAACACCTTCTTGATTCGAGCCAGGTGACAACAGCAAACAACGGTTCTAGTAATAACGGTATTGTTACTGTTACTGATTAATGGTGAGGTGATCAAGGTGATTACGCTGTACAAGTTTATAAACACATAATTATATAAAGATTTGAAAAAGTTGATGAAATAGTCTTGGAAGTAGGCTTTTTTCTTTTTTTTTTTGGTTTGTCAAATTGTGTTGTACTTTTTAAGTTATTTCTGTATCTGAGTTTTTTGCTCACTTGTGAAATTGAATTATTTTTGTACATTATGATATACCTTTGAAGAAAGTAGTGATGTCTTGTACATTTTGTACAATAATGAGATGTTTTTTTCAGAGAATCTGGTACTTATTACACCTCACTCAGATGTGTCTTTTTAGTGTTTATATTGGGGACCCTTCACTCCATCACCTGGGTGACCCTTCAATCATCATGTACAAAATTACAGCAATTTTTGCGTAAAACGTACTTTTAGTTTTGATTTTTCTTTTGAACAAAATCGTGGAAGTGTTGTTATATACATATGTCTTCGTAATTACTGATGCTTGTTGCTAGTGTTTTGCGGCTTAAAGGCGTCTACTTTTTTTTATTGTTCATTTGTAATGTTAAAGGGACGGAAACTCTCATCCGTTTAACCCGTTAGATATCATTAAGATTTAATTAAGGTGGTGGGCAATGGTACTTGAAAATCATTGATGGGTGATGGTGGGAGACTGGTACAGGTTGCTGGTAGGTGTCTTGTGTACCATGCTGATGTTCCAAACAAGTTATTGCATCTGTCTGTCTTTACAGGTATTTTTGGCCCAACTTATTAGTATTTATTTTATTTTGATTTTCTTTGTTTGTGGGTCATTTTGTTTTATGATGTGAAAAGAAATGAAAATATGATCATTGTTCTGGAAGGAATGATGATAAATAATGACTAGTGGACTAGGAAATAGCTTGTATGGGATAATTAATCTACCAATTACCATATACTCTAGTAGTAAACCTGTTGTGTGCATACCCGGTTCCATTTAGGTAATGACGTTTGTACTGTATAACTATCAACCCATATAACTAT
Organism: Chrysanthemum seticuspe; assembly: GCA_019973895.1. Lineage (NCBI taxonomy): Eukaryota > Viridiplantae > Streptophyta > Magnoliopsida > Asterales > Asteraceae > Chrysanthemum > Chrysanthemum seticuspe. The sequence goes on from BPTQ01000004.1 coordinate 269,427,885, forward strand.
CATCCCGTACATGTGCTTGTTAGAAGGATAATATTGGTGGTATGCAAATCACTTATGCCGGTGTACAAATCACCTTCTGTATTATAATCCAACAGGTGAGAACTTGAGATGCGCTCATATTCAAATCTCGATGGATTGTCAAGTTTTCAGCAGATAAATGGTATTAAAAGCATATGTTCTTCAAAATGAACAAGCTTATTATGATGCTACCATTTGTCCATTGGGCTATAGCATGTCTGATTAGATGTTACTCCATAAATGTCTTTCATTGATTGTGTTTCTGCCGCAAACCCAGTGAAGTTCATCACACGGTATAAGTATATAACAACGTTTGCAAACCATACAGCAAAATCATAAAAATCTTACGTAGCGTTTGGTATGTCGCAATCAAAGGCGTAATGGAAATGATTATTACGATGTAATGAATAAATGTTGTTTGTTTACATTTATAGAATGTAATGATTCATTGCAAGTAATGACCCATTACACCAAAACCATTCCTTAGGGGTCCCCTACTTTTTTTTCATTACATCTTGTAATGGAATCAAAATTACATAAAACTCCTTCATTAATTAACCACATTAAATAAACTTTCTATTATTAATGGATATTTTAGTCTTTTTATTATCGATTCCATTACGTCTTGTTATACAAACCAAACATGTTAATAACTCAATGAATCATTACATTACACTCTTCATTCCATTACATCGTTTATTCCATTCAGTTGACATTTCATTCCGTCCTACCAAACGAACCCTTTTGTATCTATTTGACATGTTTACAGTTGCCATCTTTTTTTATAGTTGACCATTATTTACAAGTGTTACTTACAAGTCTCTCGAATCAGAATTAAGTTTATTTACAGTGTTTGATTACTTAATTGCCATAAAAAATTGTTTCGGTTACATGTTAAAATCATCTCAAAATGCTTGTTCTAAACTTCTTAATAGTCCTACAGATAACTTTTTATTAGCTTGCTACACTTTTTGAGAACTTGATAATCTCGTGATAACATAGCATCAACAAATCTGATAAACTCGTGATATTTAGATGGTATTGTATTTAGCAGGGACCGTATGTCCGTATACCTACTGATCATGAGTTTAACAACTAGAGGTTCTCATTCCTTCACTATATAACCCAGACACTGCATGTCAAATTTTTGTCGACACAAATACATATATAATTCAATGGATCTTACAGACATACATGTATCTAACTGTCTGTGTTTACACACTAACTTTATATTATCCCTAATTAGGCAAGTTTGATTGGCTGACATTGCATGTCAAAGTTTGGTACGTACCGAACAAGATATAAATCAGATTATCAGATATATCATATACGACATAACCCATGGCCATGAAAAATACATGCAAGATCATCGTTAGACAATCAAACTCAAAAGGGATACGACAAAAGACGCACACAATCAAGCTCAAAAGGGACAGGACAGTAGACATGGTTGAGCTCAAAGGGGATGCAACAATAAACTCATACTCAAAGCCTAACACCAAACTTGTCTAAATTCTAGAAATAACCGATCCTAAATGAAAACGACTTTATTGTAACAAGCAATCTGTAGCCACATGACCCCTAACCAGTTAACAAAATAGTATACGACATTATGTTAGGAAAAGGCAAGCATGGTCAATCATTCAATAGATTTAACACTATTTTAGTAGCCACCGTATCACCGACTAGGGTATTGATGCAACACATAACAAACATGACAGGGATATATAAATTGATCCCAAACCAGAATATATTTATATCTGAATCCCCATTAAAGTTGGGAAGGTAATGGAACCGATAACAATCTCTTAAGGTTAAAGTTCATAATTCATAATCGATGGTAGTTCAAATATCAATGTTTCACCACCTAATAATGAAGGAAATAACCAGATCACGCTCACTTGGCATAATCCATGATTAAATCCCACTATACTTTCCTGGATCAGGTTTTACGGGGACCGAAACATCCACGGTCACACCCAAATACACCACCATTTCCAGGTTCATACCATATTAAAAAATCAGGATCTTCCTCAACACGTTCTGCATATCTTTCCAGAATACTCACAATTTCATCAAAACCGGGCCGCCTTTCAGGTTTGCCTGACCAGCAGCGGCTAATGAGTTGACGAAATGCACTTGGACAAGAAGCAGGTAACGGAGGCCTAGCATTCTGCACAATCAGAACCACAGATTAAAAAATGCCCCTTTGTGATATCTTAGTACTCCTACTGTCCATCATAAATGCCTAGTGGGCACAACTAACCAATTGTCTGTGAAGTGTTTTTATGGTGAATCGACAATATGTGGCTATTAAAAGTTAAAACCATGTTCTACAAACTATGGTGCACATGATGCATTGATGCTAGTCCACTCTTCTATCCACAAGAGCTTAAAATAGATAGATTATTTTTATCACCAAGGCCAATTTGCTGTTATAAAATGGTGTTTCGTTTCCACTTGAGGACAGTATACTTCATTTATTAAATTGCAGTAGATCAACTACCTTAACTAGACATAATAGAACTACAATAATAAATGGCAAACATCAATAATGCAACTTAATAAAATCAAGAAATTTTACGCTAAGAAAGAATCATAAAGTAAAAACTCAATTCCCTCCAACATGATATAAAAAGTTAAATCTATCTGGATAGCCTGCATGTAGTATGTTATAATATGAATGGTAATTACCTTTTGACAGACGGCGAACGCAGCTTGTTCTGGAGTCATGTCATCAAATGGTGTCAAAGCAGTTAAAAGCTCCCACAAAACAATCGCAAAACTGTAAACGTCGATTTTCTTTGTATGTTTCTTCTCTCTGATCATTTCTGGTGCCATCCAACGATAAGTACCAGTAAATCCCTTTGCACTGCCGCATTGAGATTCTAAACATGAGATGCCAAAATCGGCTACTTTTACACTCATATCTTCACCCAACAAGAGATTTTCAGATTTTAGATCCCTGTGAAGTATACCCTGAGAATGAAGATATTGCATTCCCAATGCAATATCAAGTGCCAACTTTAGAACTAGGTTTGGAGGTACGGAATATGGCTCTTGCTGATGGAGATATGCCCTCAGGGAGCCACCCGCTAAATACTCGGTGATTATACAAAATACAGGAGGTTTTTTACAAGCCGCAATTAACTGCGTGTAAATAAGGAATAATATAATCAGAGGAATTGAGCTACAAAGAGAATTGTTATTTCTTTATAGCAATTGGAATTCTGTTTATTACGGGTCTAATGTTAATCTAACTGCATATACTGCACTCCCAAACTTTCAAAAACTGTAATTAAATTTTACTGATAAAGAGGAGGCTTTCTCATAAAATGGTAAAAGTGGCAATTGACTTATGAGAGAGCAGTGTAAATTATGGATTCAAACAAGTATTGTGCTCTCATTACTAGTACTTGCGTGGAAAGATGTTTAAATTAACTAGTAGAAGTGTATTTCAATTAGCGCAAAGGCTAATGAACTGACCAAATCTAATGCATCAAGAAAAGATAGTAACGTTTAATTGCATAAACATAAATGTAATCAATAAAAGCAAATACATACAGAGAGAGGCCGTACAAGTTATGGTAAGTGCTAGTCGGGGGTCCAAATAGGGATACTCTTACAGTCTTACTTAATAGGGGACAAATCGCATGAAGAGGTCCCGAATCCCTAGAGTATTTGAGGCACCACGACAACCCACTCACTAAAATGCACACAGGTAAAGCTAAGCAGCTCTCTTCAACACATTAAAAGTGCACGCAGGTGCTCTGAACTCAATTCTAACCAAAGGTGAACTAAAAGGGGCCAACCCCTCTTGCAGACATTGTTTCCAGGCTCCGAATTGGGCTAATCTCAGAAGATCAAGCAAAATCGATGACAGAAGCTGACATCAACATTTGATAGTAGGAACAACTTCACCAACGGAAACTCTTAAGTGCAAACCAATTTCCGGCACACTGATCTCTTTTACCCACACTTTCACAACCCAATTTAACCACTAGTATGTTGAATGCTCTTGTTCGCAAAATTAACGTAATCATTAAGCAAAAAGATCTAAGGTCGCTAATACTAAGAATCATACCAGACAAAATAAAACTTATTGCTGATATTTTTAACCTATGTTAGCATTCATCATCAATTGAAGAATCTAAACCTTTTTTGGTAGATTCTAAAATTTAAGCCGGCAAGAATAAAGATTCTTATCTCAGGTCCAGCATCACGACCCGAAAGTAGAAAAGAAGCCAATTTTCTATATATCTACAAGACATAAAAAGTTATGTTACATACATCCTATTAAAAATATGAAAAGAGCTTATGTGGTCCAATTTCCTGAGTATATGCAACTAGTACTATCCAAAAAGTTATGTCACATACATCCTATTAAAACTCTGAAAAAAAATCCATGTACCCATAGATTTCATCCTCCCATTCATGAACCTTTAATACTTGCAACCTATAGTCCTATAATCACCTAAAACGTGAAGCCATTAAAACTCTAGGGACATAAAACATGGAAGATCCTTAGAAATCGAGCGATTTAACGCACTTACAGCTTTGCACCAGCAATAACAACTGAATTATAAACATCCATTAATTACTCATAAATTGTTACAACAACAACACATGTTATTAAAGTACCTATATATGACTAAACTTAGTAAAAAAACAATACTTACAGTGATGATATTGGGATGCTGAAGACGAAACAACAAGACAACTTCAGAAGTAAACTGTCTTTCCAACATAGAAGCCAATTCACTATCTTCTTCAGGCTGGCTAACAAGCTTAATAGCAACATCTTGCTGTTTATAAACCCCTCTATAAACCCTACTATGTCTCCCAGTAGCAAACTTATTCCCAATAAACAATTGTGACATGTCAGCACTCCATTCTACCTCATCATCTTCCTCTACGCTATTCGACTTTATTTCGCCACCAGACGACACTAAATACTTAGACCACGAAACCGCTCTTTTGTATTCACCTAGTGATAGCCTCCTCTCTAGCTTGCCATTATTTGAAATTTGCTTAAACCAGTTTAGTTTCTTCATAACTCATTAACCATGTAAATATTATTCGCAACACGGCTAAAATACAATGTTTAAACTGACTCAACAACGATATAGTAGATGTTTTATAAATATAGTGCTAAAAACAAGGGTGAGTGATGAGTCACAGATATGCATAGAAAGCTGTGCTAGTGTTTAAGATACGGAAAACCTGACAGTGAATCTAGTCCGTCAAATTTTTGACAGAGTTAGTTTGGTATGAAGTACTGCCTACATCGAAAAACGTGAAATGTGTTTTTGGTGTGTGTGTGAGAAAGGTGGTGAAGGTGGTTGGTTCTCTCACTAGAAAGTTGAGTTTCTCTCACTAGAAAAATGAAGAAGATGAAGTGAGAAACACATAGTACAAAGTTGAAGACATGAAATAAAACACAGACATAGATAGAGAAGGAGTTATTGTTTGTTTGATAACGTGAGAAGATCCACTTAAGCGGAGACAAGAGGGGTATTTCCGTTGATACTGACTTTTAACCTCTTTTTTTATTGTTACTTTCCTAAAATACCCTTTCTTTTGGCTTTTTAATTACTTTTTTCCGTCTTAAAATTATATTTCTCGTTTTTAATTAATTGTCTATTACTAAAAATTATACATATTTCTTATCAAGTTACTTATATGTGAATTGTGAAATATTTTAGCTGAATTATTATCGCAATATTTATATAATACAACATGAGTTAGTTAATGATAAAATTGTTACTTTGCAAAAGATTAAGAAAACAAGCATTAATGTGAGACAATTATTTTAGTCCAAGAAAGTAATAATTACATTACTAAATTCTATATAAAAATCATATTATATATTATTACATACTCAGAGTAATTTATCTATGTTGTATTATGTAATAATAATTAATTGGTTAAATAAATGTAAGAAAAAAAAAATTTTCTTTTTTTTTTAAAGAAAAAATCCAAATATGAGAAACATTGATTTCATTGCAATTACTTTGGAATTATGTTTAAACGATACGACATGTGAAGATACAATTTCGAAGATTATTGTTAACAAAACTCTCTTATCGCTCTATAATAGGTGTGTATTTTAAAAATACATACAATTTTTACCCGAATTATTATCGCAATATTTATATAATACAACGTGAGTTAGTTAATGACAAAATTGTTACCTTGCAAAAGATTATGAAAACAAGCATTAATGCGAGACAATTATTTTAGTTCAAAAAAGTAATAATTACATTACTAAATTATATATATAATCATATTATGTATTATTACATACTCATAGTAATTTATCTATGTTGTATTATGTAATAATATTTAATTGGTTAAAAGATTTATTATTATTATTATTATTATTTTTAAAGAAAAAAATCGGAATATGAGAAACATTGATTCATTGCAATTACTTTGGAATTATATTTAAACGATACGACATGTGAAGATACAATTCTGAAAATTATTGTTAACAAAACTCATATATTTTACTCTTGTCGCTCTATAATAAGTGCACATTTTAAAAATACATACAATTTTTAAAAAGAAATCATTAACTAAATTCTTCAACAATCAATTATCATTTTTATCTACTCATATTGATAAATTAAAATATAAAGTGAACACTTAATTTATAATATTTTAAAATAGCAATATGAACACTTAATTTGATTGTTGGATTGTTTTTAGAATCAACACAGTGATCAAGCAAGGTATAGGTTTTATTTCATTCCTTTATAGAATTTGGATCATTTTGTTACACGTGGTAATGTTTTAATATTAAGATGTAATTTAGTACTTAATTAACACTTATATTTGAATTTTTTATATAGCATCTAGGGGTGTAAACGAGACGAGACAGCTCGCGAGCTATTCGAGATCGACTTGTAAACTACTCGAAATCGACTTGATATAAACGAGTCGAGCTTGAGCTCGAGCTACTCGAGTACACTTTCGAGCTGAGTTCGAGCTCAAATATGTTCAACTCGTGAGGCTCGCGAGCCCTTATCGAGCTTCAATGATATTACACTTTTACCCTTTTATATACATATATATAGTTACGTAAAATCGAGTCGAGTCGAGCTTAATATGCCCATTTTTCACCGAGTTCGGTCTTGTCATTTGTTATTTTTATTGGTTCATGATCTCAAATCTTAAACAATTGCAAGGCGGTTTATGTACGATAAGTTTTTCTTTTGTTTATTGCATCTTCATTTAAAAATAGAAATTCCATTGAGACTTGAAAAAGTACAATTTCCTTTAAGTCACATGTATTGCGATAGTTGTATAATTGTTTTTTGTAACATAATGGTACTACGTCACATGATATAGCATTATTCATAAGATTAAGATTATGGTCATGTTTGGGATAAAATGGTAATTATCATATACATTTAATGAATAATATGAGTTAATAATTATATATTAGGTGATATGTCTAAATAAAAATCAACTTTAAAGATTTTATATCATCAACTTTTTGGTTTAAAAATGACTTGCAAACTACTCTTTATGTACATTATATAGGAGTTGAAACGCGATAATAAAGATGGCGAAAACAATATGATTCTAACAAAACTTCTTATGTTGTTAGAAATTATATCGTCATCCAATGGCTATTCGTCTTTGAGAACATTATTAAGTATCTAATCAAACATTAACGAGATAGTTTCCTTTTGAAACTAATTTTAATAGCTTTCGATCATAAATTGGTTAAATTTTTGGTTTTTTCACTTCGGATTTATATAAGCTTTACTTATTTGGTATAGCTTATATTACCATTACAATACACATGTAATATAATGTTCATAAATTTACATACTTTGTCATCAATAAATGTATCAAAACATTCAAAATATCAAAGCAACATGTTTAGGCAAACGTTTTAATTGTATTGGACGTTCATTATCATCATATCAATAACCCCATTAAATCTCCTTCCCAAGCTGCCTTATCACCTTATCAACAATAAATAAATCTTAGACATTGAATATTTAATAATAAATTATTCTCAAGAAGGGTTACAAAACAAATTATATAGAAGGGTAAAAAGGTAATTTGAGGGTAGTTAAGAAATAACAAAAATAAACAGAAGCATAGGGACCCGCAGTGTGTGTCTAGACGAGTAGTGGGGTGGGGTGTGTCCGACTCGTTCCGTATATGGCCATTTTACTTCTTTGGAACTATGGCCCGTTTGCTTCCACCACCCACATTTTTAGTCAAAAACCACGTTACTGACTGAGAGTGAGCATGTCTCCGCGGCCATGCAAGCCATAAGTCACGATTAAAATACATTTTATTGGGACCGGTTTACTATAGTGACAAGCAAAAAACGTGAGACTCAAAGTGAATGTTTTATAATTAAATATTTGGTTTGTCAATATGTGTAAGATATTTAGTTGGATGCATTTTTATAAAGTGATCATTTTAAAAAAAGTGAGAGGACGGTGACCAAAACGGGTGAAAAGTGAGATGCAGTGAGAGGAGAGAGAAAACTGATGTGACGCAGTTGTAGCGGTGAGCATGCCACCACCACTCCCTTTAGCCTTAGAGTGACCGGTATACAAGTTGGATAAGCGTTATTGGTGCACCAAAATCAACTAATAACACACAAATAAGTGTTATTGGTACACTGTTTTTGGTGTTATTGGTGTGTTATTCGCCCTCCATTGTTTGAACAACTGATGTTATTCGTCATTTGCACTTCTTTTTTATTTGGAGAGAGTGAGTGGGTATTTTTTGTGGAGTTTTTTGTGAAATTACATGCACTAATAAGTATTATTGGTTTTATTATTAGGAAATGTGTTTTAGTTATTTGTGTGTTATTTGAAACTAGAAATGGTACCCGCACAATGCGGCGGCAGGTACTTGGTGATTATTTTTGTGGCGAGCAAATATTTTTTAGGGATCCGGTGGTGGAGGAGTCTTGTGGTGGCGACAATGACGTTGGTGACGAAAGTAAGTGAGCCGAGAAAGAACCTGTCAGTGGGTTGTGTGTGTTTTTTTTACGTTTTGGTGTATGATAGGCTTATGTGCAATATGTATACTTAAGGTTTGGGCAATGCTCGATTTTAATGGGTTGTTACAAGTTTTTAATGGGTTGTTACAATTGTTCATATGGTTTGCATCAACGTTGGAGGATGTTAGAAATATGAGGGTGGTGGCAATGGTACACGGCATACTGCGGTTTGCAACCATGCCGAGCGGCAACACCGCCGCCACTGCTTCGGCATGGTTGCGGCATGATGGGTTTCGGCAATCTTTGTCGTTGAGGCATGGAGTTGGGGCGTTAAATATTCGAACGTTGGGAGCAAAAAAGAGACGTTGGGGAGTAAAACAAAAAAATAAATGAATAAATAAATAAATCCTTTATAAATACTATTTCCAATTTACATTTGTAACCACTTCCAATTCAAATTACCACTTCCTTTTAACTCTCATAATTTTTAAAAAATTGTAGCATGGATCCAAAGAAATCAAAAGGTGTTTCAACCTCATCAAGAGGTCGTGGACGGGTCTCTCGATCACATCCCGTTCGTCCGCAAGTTCGATCACAACCCGTTCGTCCGCAAGTTCAATCACAACCCGATGCCTACTATCCCCAAATGAGTTCTCAACCCTACTATCCCCAACCTCCACCGGTGAATCCACAATTCCATCAACGCTAATTTTATCCCCAACCTCCACCGATGAATCCAAGTCAATACAAGATGCCAATGACAAGTGACTTCGACCCGTTCAATGACTACCGTGAAGGTCCTTCGCGGCGTGAACCAAGTGTCAAAAGAGAGCTACTGCTATATGATGACAAGGATGATGATGTTGATTTTGTTCCCGTAACACAACCACAAACTCAAATCGGTATAATTTATTTGTTATAATTTATTTGTTATACTATTATTTCTTATACGATGTAGATGATGAAGATGTTCAAGAAGTTCAAGAAAACTACGATGTCTAAAAAAGAAAACAATCGAATAAAGCGGAGAAAAAAAATTGGACGTCGGTCGAAGAGGTGTCTTTGACAAAAGCGTGTGTTCATATCTCGACATGTCCAAAAGTCGGGAATGAACAAAGTAGAGATAGTTTTTGGACAAGAATTCTAAATCATTTCAGAGAAAACGTGAAAGATACTACTCGAAGTCATCATAGCTTGAACACAAAGTGGCAAAATATGAATGTCGCCATGAGTGTCTTTAACGGGCTATTCATCCAACAAGTAATTTTTAAACTCTATATACTTGTATTAATTTATATGCTTGTATTAATTTATATACTTGTATTAATTTATATACCCGTACTTTTATAATTGTAGAAACGTCTTCGTGAGAGTGGGTGTAGCGATGTTAACATCATGAAAAATGTCTTGGCCGATTATGATAAAGAAACAAAGGGCAAGTCTTTTAGTCATATTGAAGCATGGGAGGTTGTTAGGCTAGAAGACAAATGGTTGGAACAACCATGTGTGGGTCAAGCATCTATGTGTGGGTCAAGCATCTTCGTCTAATTCTGACAAACGAAGAAATTCGTCGGAATCTAGCTACTACAAGACGGGAAGCAATGACAATGTTGAGACTGTTATTCCGGATCTGAATTACGACACAACTCCTACACGGAAAATAAAAGGCAAGAAGACCGATGGCCAGTCGTCGACAAAGGAAAGTGTTGTTGCGAGCTTCGACACCTACACGGCAAGGAAAACACAACTATTGGAGACGGTGGTGGAGAAAAAACGTGAGCTCGCGGAGAAATATGGATGGAGTTTCAATTTTTAGATATGTATTCTCGATGATTAGTGATTTCCTTTTTTTTTTTTTTAAGTATTATGTAATTTTTTTTTAATTATTAATGAAATATTATGTTTTTATTAAATTGTTTAATATAATTATGAATACAATAAATAAAAAAAATAAAATTAGATGAGGCATGGGATCATGGTTGCCACTAAAAAGTATGGTGAGGCATGAAAGAGGCATGAATGAGGTGGAATGATATTATTGGTGGGTTATGAGGCATGAGTGAGACATGTGATCATGACTGCCACCACCTTGAGAATTTAAAACATTAATTATGTGCATGATGAATTTTTATGCTTAGCAAAAGTAATTTTTTTTTATAAAAATGTTTTTTGCCTTAAAATTTTTAAAACTACTATATTCAGAATGTCTTAAATCCTTATAAAGTGTATAGATATGATGAGCAATATTGAGGTGACACACTATTAAATATTATTGGTATAACACCACACTTAGCTCTCTTATCGTACTCGTTTGGTAATTAATCACTTTGATAGCCTCATAAGAAATTTCATTATGTGTTTATATTTTGGGAGTGGCCATGAAATCGGCCGGTTACGACCAAAAAGATAATTCAGTTTATGTCGCGTATATCTGAATTAAAGACTCGTCTTTTTTTGACAACTTGGACAAAAAAAATCATAGTTTTATTTTGTATTATTGAGAATTTTTATTTGATTTTTTTGTTGTTATATGAGCAACATGCTTGCAAATTGACAATTTTATTATTATTATTATTATTATTATTATTATTATTATTATTATTATTATTATTATATATTTTTTATTTTACTTATGTTTTCAAAAGATGTATTTGTCCACAATTGTGTTAATATAACGAAAAGGAAGTATCCCGTAGTTAAGTGAAATTCAAAGTAATAACAACTCCAAAACTTTTAGTTAAGTAAAATTCACGTGTAACTTGTATTCAAGGACGGGTTTAGAATTTTTTGAAAGGTGTTGCATAGATTTTTATATCATAATTATTAAAATTCGCATCATAATTTTTTTTTTAACTAAGTTAAAGTTACACTACAAAAAAAATAGCATAATATAAGAGGTTTTACATGCCAAAAATTAACACATTTCAAAAACAATATAGTTTGGACACGACAAAGAAAATAGCACAACATAGCTTCCCGACATCCGTATATGTCCGTCCTTGATACCTTGTAAAATTTGTATTTTGCAGTCGACGAATAAAATAAGATATTACACCACTATTTTGGACACGTAGCATATTCGAGGGAAACTATGTTCATTGAATATTTTAGACTAAAATAAGAAGATACAGTACAGCAAGGTAAATAGTATTATTTTTTATGGGGTCATGCTATTGAGGCACTTCAAAGGATATGGGGTACTTGTCAAGTACTACCTCCATCCCAAAATTATGGTCCCCGTTTGACTTTTTCAGTCTTTCCTTTTCAACTTTGACCTTAAATATTTTTATATGTGTTATACAATAGTTAATAAGAATTATACCAATGAAAATACATTTAGAAACCCAATCAATTCATACATATTGCATCAAGTATTATATAACACAAACAAAATTACTCAAGGTCAAAGTTGTTAGAAAAAGACCAAAAAAATTAAAAAATGACTATAATTTTGGGACGGAGGGAGTAGAAAATATAGGGTGTTTGGCAATCATTGGGTGAAAATGTTTTTTCTTGATTTTCGTGCCAAAATATAAAAAAATTCAGCTTTGGGTGCTTTGGTTTGCCAAAATATAAAATACAAGTTTTTTTTTTTTTTTTTTTTTTTAGTTTTACAAGTTTTTTTTTTCAACTTTTTAGTTTTTTACAAGTATTTTTTTTGTTTTATAACTTTAAAAAAAAAAACGTAGTCGGAAATTTTTTGAGGCTCGGATTCGAATGTTGCAAAGTGGGATTTTATCTCACTTTACCATCCATTCGGTTTCGGTTATCATCATCGCCTCGGAAAATTTTAAGGCTCAAAAATCATCATCGCCTCGGAAATTTTTTGAAAAAGGCTCAAATTTGAAGGCTGCAAAGTGAGATAAACCTCACTTTGTCGTCCATTCGGTTTCGGTTATCATCATCGCCTCTCAAGTCACAACAGGTCTCACAAGTCACAACATGTCTTAAAACTGCACAAGTTCACAACAGCAGTCTAGCCAAGCACCCCATTTTCTACTAGCCAAGCACCAACAGGTATCAAAATTGCACTAAGTCTAACCAAGTACCCTATTTTCCACTAGCCAAGCACAACACGTCTCAAAACTGCACAAGTCACAACAAGTCTCAAAATTGCACAAGTCTAACCAAGCACAAACACGTTTTCATTGTGCAAGAGGTAAGTATGATTCCCTTTCTGCAAAAGTTCACAAGAAAGTAAACAAGTGCAGGCATTTCAGCCTTACAATGCCACAAGAAAGCAACAACACCACCCAGCAACTAGCAAGAAAGCAACAACACAACTAGCAAATTCCACCAACCACAACAAACAACAACTAGCAAGAAAGCAACAGGACCACAAGTGTCACAGTCTACCACAACAAGCAACAGCTGCACAAGCAACAGCACCACACGCAACAGCACCACAAGCAACAACCATGTCTAGTTCACCATTTGACACACAAGAGGTAAACTTATCGAATAGGCTCAGATTATTAGCTTTTAGCTCATGTTGGCAGCACATTTGAATGTTGCAAAGTGAGGTAGAAGCTCACTTTACCGTCCATTCAGTTTTGCAAAGTGAGGTAGAAGGTTGCAAAGTGAGATTTTATCTCACTTTACCATCCATTCGGTTTCGGTTATCATCATCGCCTCGGAAAATTTTAAGGCTCAAAAATCATCATCGCCTCGGAAATTTTTTGAAAAAGACTCAAATTCGAAGGCTGCAAAGTGAGATAAACCTCACTTTGTCGTCCATTCGGTTTCGGTTATCATCATCGCCTCACAAGTCACAACATGTCTCACAAGTCACAACAGGTCTTAAAACTGCACAAGTTCACAACAGCAATCTAGCCAAGCACCCCATTTTCTACTAGCCAAGCACCAACAGGTATCAAAATTGCACCAAGTCTAACCAAGTACCCTATTTTCCACTAGCCAAGCACAACACGTCTCAAAACTGCACAAGTCACAACAAGTCTCAAAACTGCACAAGTCTAACCAAGCACAAACACGTTTTCATTGTGCAAGAGGTAAGTATGATTCCCTTTCTGCAAAAGTTCACAAGAAAGTAAACAAGTGCAGGCATTTCAGCCTTATAATGCCACAAGAAAGCAACAACACCACCCAGCAACTAGCAAGAAAGCAACAACACAACTAGCAAATTCCACCAACCACAACAAACAACAACTAGCAAGAAAGCAACAGGACCACAAGTGTCGCAGTCTACCACAACAAGCAACAACACCACAAGCAACAACCATGTCTAGTTCACCATTTGACACACAAGAGGTAAACTTATCGAATAGGCTCAGATTATTAGCTTTTTAGCTCATGTTGGCAGCAAATTTGAATGTTGGAAAGTGAGGTAGAAGCTCACTTTACCGTCCATTCAGTTTTGCCATGCCAAAACTCTTAAGTTTTTTTTAAAAAAAAAATCATCATTTCATTTTTTTAGAAAATCATCAGTTTTGCCATGCCAAAACACTCAAGTTTTTTCATTAAAGTTGCAAAGTGAGATAAAAATGATCACTTTACCATCCAGTAATGAAACGGCATTACCAAACAAGACCAAATGGGGTGCTTGGCTAGAGTATCACCCCTTCAAGGGTCATGCTATAGAGGCACCCCAAACCTGCAAAACATAACCACAAAGTCTAACAAGCAACAACACCACAACATCAGAAACATTACCACAACAGATACCACTTTTTTCAGATCTAACAAGTTTTTAGATTTTTAAAAAAAAAACCAGTCTTTTTCACGTAAATAAATACCAAATCTTTTATATTTTTTCAAGATCTAAAAAGTTTTCAAGATCTAAAAGCTTGTTAGATCTAAAAAATAATCAACGAAACCAACCCACAACATCAGAAACATCACCACAAAATACCACCTATTTTTTTTTTCCAGATCTAACAAGTTTTTAGATTTACAAAAAAAAAAAAAAAAAAAAAAAAAAAAAAAAACCAGTGTTTACCACATAAATAGATACCGAATCTCTCATCTTTTTTCAAGATCTAAAAAAGTTTTCAAGATCTAAAAGATTGTTAGATCTAAAAAATAATCAACGAAACCAACCCACAACATCAGAAACATCACCACAGCATCAGAAACATCATCACAACATCATAAACCTCTTTTTTTTCAGATCTAACAAGTTTTTAGATTTACGAAAAAAAAATTCAGTCTTTACCACGTAAATAATACCAAATATTTTATTTTTTTCAACATCTAAAAAGTATTCAAGATCTAAAAGCTTGTTAGATCTTAAAAATAATCAACGAAACCAACCCACAACATCAGAAACATCACCACAACATCAGAAACCTCTTTTTTTTTTAGATCTAACAAGTTTTTAGATTTACAAAAAAAAATTCAGTCTTTACCACGTAAAAAATACCAAATATTTCATTTTTTTAAAGATATAAAAAGTATTCAAGATCTAAAAGCTTGTTAGATCTAAAAAATAATCAACGAAACCAACCCACAACATCAGACAACATCACCACAACATCAGAAACATCACCACAATATCAGAAACATCACCACAAACAACATAAAACACTCTCCTTTTTAGATCTAACAAGTAAAAAACTTGTTAGATCTAGATCTAAAAAGTCTTATCAAAGACTTTTTTAGTGAGAGAGAGAAACGAGAGGATAGAGAGAGAAAGCATTTTTACGTGTGTGAGGATAGTGAGAGAGAGAAACAAAGATAACAACGAGAGAACGAGTACATCTCAGACACCACAACGAGAGAACGCGTAAACGTTCCCAACACCACACACGTATACCATACTTTAATAAATAAAAGTTTTATATTAAAAGTTTTATATAAAATGTATTATAAATAAAAGTTTTATATAAAATGTATTATAAAAGTTTTATATTAAAAGTTGTATTATAAAAGTTTTATAATATAAGTTGTATTATAAAAGCTTTATAATATAAGTTGTATTATAAAAGTTAGTATTAAATAAAAGTTGTATTAAAATTAGTATTAAAATAAAAGTTGTATTATAAGTTTTTTAAAAGTAGTATTTTTTTAAAAGTTTTATAACAGGTTTTTTAAAAGTTGTATTAAAAGTTGTATTTTTTAAGTTTTACAAAAGTTTTATAAAAGTTGTTAAAAAATGTAAAAAAGTTATAAATTATATGTTAAAAATGAAAGTTATAAAAGTTGTATTTATTATTTTTTAGGTGTTTCGTGATGAGGTTGCTTTAACTGATTGGGTGCAATCTACTGCTCAATCGAACGATTTTCTTATTGTTAAAGGAAGAACTAAAACAGATAGGGGCTATAAGTACTCTATCGAATTTAAGTGTTCTAGACATGGGACGTCTGCACGTGAAGGTTTTGAAGATGAACTTCAACGGCAGACTGGTACCGCTAAAATTAATTGCCCATTCAGATTACTGGCGAAATTTATAAAAGGTCCAACTGGTACCACTAAAACTAGTGGTTGGATCTTGAGGGTCAAGTGTATGAGGCATAATCATGATTTTGTAGACTCGTTCCATGGTTTTTCACAGGCCATGCGATTAAAAGAAAGTGAGTTAGTTTTGGTGGAGCAGTTGACAAAACATCAAGTAGCACCACGAATTATACTTTCTTCACTAAAAGAGAGCGATCCGAATAATGTGTCTAGCATTAAAACGGTATATAATGCACAAAACAAGATACGCGGCGCCAGTCGTGGTGATTTGACTCCGATACAACTCATTTTAGTACATTTGAGGCGTAAAGGTTATACATATTACCCCAGGGTAAATGACCACACTAATGAGCTGGAGGAAATATTTTTTGTTCACCCGACGTCATATGCCCTGTGGACAACATTCCCGAAAATCATGCTGATGGACTTCACATACAACACCGCGTTGTTTAAACTACCATTCTTTACAATTGTTGGAGTTACTTCAACAAACAGAACATTCTCAATGGCGTTTAGCTTTTTGAACTGTGAAAAAGAGCCAAATTTTAAATGGGTGTTGGAATGTGTTAAGTTGGTGATAGAAGAACAATATTACCCGCGGGTTATCGTCACCGACAGAGATTTAGCGTTGCTTGGGGCATGCATAGCAGAATTCTCAAACGCTAATAGATTACTCTGTCGATGGCATATCAATCAAAATGTGCTCAAACATTGCAGACACAAATTCGCTATGGAAGAGGAGTATGAGTCAGTTAGATGGACATGGGATTTGATGGTTAAAGCTCCGACCGAAGATGTGTTCACGCACTATTATCATCACCTACAGGATTTATTAGTCTAAAAACAGGGTACTTACCCATTAATACATCTTTTTTTATTATTTAATAAATAACTACTCGAATTGTTTTCTCACTTTATTAATTCATTGTTTTCTCAGATGTTTTGCGGTATTTTAATAACTGGCTGCAACATTACGACCGCATGTTTGTGCCGTACATTACCGATCAATATCGCAGCTTCGGCCAGACAACAACATGTAGAGTTGAGGGTTAACACACGTTGTTGAAGTTATACTTGGGCTCCACACAATCCAGCTTAGACACGTTGTTGTGTTCGGTCGACAAGATTATAGCTGCGCAAGAAACTGCGATACGAGACTCTTTGAATACAAGCAAAATCAAGAAACTGCATTCGTGTAAGGGCACATTATTTAACGAATTGCGGTATAATGTTTCAAAAGATGCTTTACTATTCATACTCTCAGAAAGTAAACGGGATGTGGACCCACATGAATGTGGTCATCAATTGTGGTTAGTTTATGGTTTACCATGCTATCAAGAACTGTATTACAATCAGATTCATGGTATGTATATTAAATTTATGCCTATCAAGTTATTCTCTCAGTCAATACCGATAATTTTAACTAGCCACTTTTTTCGAATACAGGATCGCCTATTCCGCTTAATGTTGTTGATAATTTTTGGAGAACACTAAGTGTTCCCTGGCCTAGAGTCCGAAATACTCATACGCCTGAAGAGCCTCAAGAGCCTGAAGAGCCTGAATATATTTCTTGTCAAGATGACGTAGAAAAATTCCAAAATATTTTTACCAAAGCATCGTCGTTTGTCAAGAAAAATATGTTAAACATGCTCAGAGGTATATACGCTCCTGAATCTGTGTCAACCCAACAACCTGCTGTTAAAGAAAGTACTCGTGGACGTCCGAGCGAAAAGGACAAAAAATCCAAGGCTAAACAAAATATCCCAGATTTGAACAAAAAACCCCCCACAAGGCACCGCAGAAGCTATACAAAACCTAAAAAAGTCCGAGACTTAAATGAAAAAACTGCGAGACATAGTTCATACGTGGGTGAGCCTTCTAACGTCCCAGACTTGAACGAAGAACCTAGCGAGGGCGATTTAAGACACGACTTGTACATTCCAAATGACAGCAGCGAATATTTTATGGCTCGATTCCACCGTCTTTTACCTTGATTTCCCGGGTAAACGTGGTAATTAGAAGGCCGTCCAAGATTCTTATCATCGAAAGATTTGGAACCCGGATATCATTGTGGTAGAAGACAACCAGGATGTTGTACATGACAACAACTCATCACATATCACACTCTCTGCGGAGTTGGATCAGTTGGATTATAACATTATAAATATAGATGTTCAACCAGCGGAAGTTGAGGCACCACCACCAATTATCACTATTGTGGAAGACGAAGATGATATTGATTTTGATGATCACGTTCCTCATGATTTAGCATCTGATGATGATGATGGCCACGAGAATGAAGATGATGAAGATGATAGTACTAATAATGTTGAATTTTATGTTGATGAAGTGGAAGATTAATCTCGAATTGTAATTTGTAGAACTCTGCAGATTATTTGAATGAAATTGTTATCGAGTGGTTAAATGTGTTTATTTGTTTGTTTATTTATTTATTGATTTATTATAATTATCTTGTTGATATATACTGTTATACTTTTGGACCATTTGCGGATAGGTAGTTTTGTAGATGATCATGCGTTAACGGTTTAGGAAGCGTTTTGGCAATTTTGGAAAAGGATAACTATGTTGTATATATGATATTATGTTTAGCGAATTTGTGTTATGATTGGCATATTAAAATAGGTTGTGACATTGGTAAAACAGGTTGTGGATTGGCATATTATGATAACAGGTTGTAAATTTTTTCTGGAAAAAATCTGGAAATTACCCATTTGGCAGCAATATTCTGCAGAGTGGGTTAGCATGTTTTGCCGGGGACACGTCCCCGGTGAAGGCTTAAAAGAATTTTTAAATTTACCACTTTACCCGGTGACATGTCCCCGGAGAAAGAGTTTACATAAACAGTGTTATACTCTTCTCCGGGGACGTGTTCCCTGCAAAAACGCGAACTAATTACGTAATTAGGGACTTAAATTGAAGTCCAAAAATACTCTCTCCGTGGACTTGTCCCCGGAAAAAACACGTGCCACGTCGGACATGTTTGACCGGAGACAATCGGCTGCGGGACCCACATGTCACCGGTAAACGTGGTGAATAGTCCCCGGGAAAAGAATTCCCGAGTAGGTATTGCCGGGGATCTTTTACCGGGGACATGTCCCCGAGAAACCCTTTTACCGGGGAGATGTCCCCGGCGAAAGCGCTGAAACGTCGCCTGCGAAAGACACGAATGTTGTAGTGTATCATAACACCTTTTTTAAACCCACATCTAAAAAATTACAATTTACAAATTAAACCCTCAACACTTTCATTAATTACCCTTAACTAATATTTCATTTATTAAATTAATATACAAATAACATTTTTATATTATTAAAAAAAATTACAAAACTAAAATAAATAAATAAATAAATAAATAAATAAAAGCGCTCATCTTCGTGTCCTGCACACACACAAACGCAAACCCAGAAACGCAAATCCACACACACACAAACTCAAATCATCCACAAACGCAAATCAACAGGGGTTTTTGTGTAAGTTCATCTTGCGTTGTAACGCACGTTGCTAAAGCAGCGTAGAACATAACGTCGGATCAACACTTATAAGCTCGGAGTGGTTAACGTGTTATAACATTTTCCATGTAGGCAATAACGCCCTTCAAATGTTATGGCAATGTCGGAATAGATATAATATTTATAGTTCGCGTTCAAAAACACCGTATATGCACGAGGTTACCGTTATCATAATAAAAGCTCAAATTTTAAATTAATTTGTTCAAAATACCAAAATATCGTGAACACCCATAGTTATAAGCTAGCTTAAAAATAAAAGAACAGTCTACAAACTACAAATTTTTACATGAAGTTGAAGTATTTAATTTTAAGATTTACTTAGAAAAAAAAAAGTATAGCAAAAAAAGATGTGATGGATGAGAGAGTGGGCCGTGTGAATGGGATCAAACGAGTAACTGTCGAAACCATAATTGAACGCACATGCAGCCACGTGATGTACGATATGGTACAATTACAATACGATTCCTTTCATTATTATTTTTAATAATTAAGCCTAGTGGTAGACGTAGTACCTCACAAATCACACCCAAACAAATCAAATCTCATGCCAATACATATTATATTCATCATTTTGTTTTATTTTAATCTAACTACGGTACATTTGCGCAATGGGTTGGAGCTGAAGCTTAAGCTTATACTCCCTCCGTCTCATATTTATAGTCCACATTTCCTTTTTGGGTTGTCTCAAATTAATTGTCCACTTACCTTTTTAAGTAAAAACTAGAGAATATAGTGAGGGAATATTCCATTTAAG
Source organism: Chrysanthemum seticuspe (assembly GCA_019973895.1). Classification (NCBI taxonomy): domain Eukaryota; kingdom Viridiplantae; phylum Streptophyta; class Magnoliopsida; order Asterales; family Asteraceae; genus Chrysanthemum; species Chrysanthemum seticuspe. Next base: position 269,448,584 of record BPTQ01000004.1, read on the forward strand.
TGGTTGAAAATTAATATGGCCCCACTTTTATTAAACTTTGTGTTTTCTCTCTCATGACAATAATTTTGAGACGGAGGGAGTATTATATAAGCCGAAAGCTGAATCTTATATTTTTATAAAGTTGTTTGGCGAAATAGTTAAGACTGAATCTTATTAATGTAAAATCATATAAAAAATAGAAAACAATCAATATTACTGTGATGGATGTAAAAAAATTGTCACGAACCCCCGTCAAACGTAAGTATAGATTTTTAAATAAATGTACCATATTTTTTTTATTAACGTTTGTTTATAACAGGTACAAGTTAGTCATAACAGTACAAGATGACAATGAAGAAATGAACTGTGTACTTTTCAACTCAGATGCCATTTTACTACTAGGCCTTACGACGGAAGAGTTGATTACCAAGTCTATAAAAGAGGTGAATTTTTTGTATGTTTACAAATCGAACTAATACGTATATATCATATTCAAACTAAATAGATGTGTCATTGTTTATTTAGGGTGCTGGAAACCCCGATTGGATAGTGAATTACTTTATTGATAGCCTCATCGGTAGGTGAGTTGTTCTCGGAATCAAGATTGACAGTTATAATCTAGCACCTACGTATGTACGTAGGTACACGGTTACCAAATATTATGGTCATGATGTTAGTGCCTTGAATAAACATTGTGGGAGTTCGTCAAGTTCATCAACACGTATGGTTTACTCAGATGTAAACATACCATCGTCGCTAAACGATTTTAAGATGGCTGACTATGTTATTATTGGTGATGAGAACATGGGTTCAACTATAAACCTTGATGAAGAAAATATGATGGATGATCTTATGTGGGGTCAAGCTTGTGAATTCGAACATCCTATTACTCATATAAAGGACGATCAGGGTCATGTAGCAGCTAATACAAGCTCAATGGAGGTAACTATGAATGACACCAATGGATATAAACCCATCGTCCATGTTGATGTTGTTCAATGTGAACAGAAAGATTCCTTACATGCATCAGATGACATAAAGATTGACATTTCTGAGACTCAAGTTGAGGATGCTACGGTTGAGGCCAATCAAGTTGATGAGGGTGAGGTTAACAAGGTTGTGGTTAGTGAGCCTCAAGCTAATGAGCCTGATGTTGATGATGCTTGACTAAATCGCTTTTAGTCTTTTATATGCATCCTTAAACGTTAGTTTTCATTATTTATTTGCATGTTTACTTTTATCAACGCACACCGGCTACTTTGAACTTCAATCATGTTCTATGATTATATCTTATCTTTCTATGATATCAACTGATCATATGTTTACTTTGTTAATTTATGTTCCTTTTTATATTTGTGTTGATAGATAATACATGTTGTTTACATATTCATTCTTAGGTTGTCATAAAGAAAACACTTAGTTGATTTTTTACGCGTGACCCGTGCAACGCACGGGTATTACACTAGTTAAGCCTAGTGGTAGACGTAGTACCTCACAAATCACACCCAAACAAATCAAATCTCATGCCAATACATATTATATTCATCATTTTGTTTTATTTTAATCTAACTACGGTACGTTTTGCGCAATGGGTTGGAGCTGAGGCCGGAGCTGAAGCTTAAGCTTATATTATATAAGCCGAAAGCTGAATCTTATATTTTTATAAAGTTGTTTGGCGAAATAGTTAAGACTGAATCTTATTAATGTAAAATCATATAAAAAATATCAAATTAAATTCAAATATATTTTCAGTTTTTACTCAATAATTCATTATATTTTAAAAGTTATTTAATTAACTTGACTAGGTAAACCCTCATAAGCTCTTTTCTAAAGGCTTGGGTTTATAGAGACTTATGACTTATACAAGTTTTATAGGCGCGTGTGACAAACAAATCCTTTCTGTAAGCCGAATTATTTTAAAAAGTCACACTATCATCAGCTATGTTGCCAAACAGACATGGTAACTCTATATGACTTCTGGATTTTTTCTATCTATACTACATATTAAAGAAAAATGGTCAAAATTTGAAAAGTGAAATGTTGAAAGTTAAAGGTTAGAGAAATGTATGATTTAATTAATACTTTTATAAAAACAACTTATTACTTAAAAGTACAATAATTTATTAACATTGTACAATCAATTAAAAGATATACACCAAATAAAAAACAACCAATTAAAATACCCTTTACTAAAAAGTACAATAAAAATTTCATAATGTACAATTTAAACAAGCTACATCATAATTCAAAATATAAAATAATTAAACACAGTAATTAATGTTATTTTTAAAACACCCTAAAATGAAAAATACATGTTATTATACACATTATACAAATTAATAAAACATACAAAGCTTCATACAAGCTAACAAGTTGATAGTACATATAGTTTTGAAAATCGGACAGGACCAACGGTTCAACCGGGAACCAGTGTCGCACCGGTTCAACTAACCAATAAAAGCCATCCGAAAACGAACCAGAAAGGACCTGTTGAAACCGATACATACTGGTGAATTAGGTTTCATCGAGATCTATTTCTCCGGTTAATCGTCACAACGGGTACCCTGCTATATACTATATATAAAGGAAAACCAAAAAGTAAAAAGTTGAAACTAAAAAAGGAAATGTTGAAAATATATATTTCAAAAGGAAACTATTAATACATATCGAAAACTGGGTTGACCCGGTACGCTTCAAACCCGGTGGGTTGACCCGGTTTAATTTGACCCGTTTTTTACCCAACCCGTCGGGTTGACTCGGTTTACATCGACTCGTTTTTCAACCGGAACGGTTCAACCGGTTGAATCACCCGGGTCGATCCGGGTTTCAAAACATTATGTTTAATCCCCAAACTTTCAAACTTTTATTATTTTTCGTTTATAACTGATAAACTTTTTTTAACACAAAACGGTTTGTCGCTATAAAATCCCGTTACTATGTACGGGTACTCGTCTAGTGTTCTCAAATTAACAAACTATATTCATTTTTCACAAGAATATTAAAGGATAAATTTATGAATCGTCATACCAAAAATGTCTTCCATAGTTTTCAAGTTCATTAATTTGATACTTGACAATACAATGTTTAGGTACTAAGGGGGGAGGGAGTGCTACCCTAATACCCTAGGTGCCACATCACCTCTATCCAATAAAAACTCTCCAACTCAAAACTACCCAATTCTACCCTAACACTACCCGATTTGGAGGGAGTGGTACCCTAGTACCCGATTTTTTTTTTTTTTTTTTTTTTTTTTACATAAAATCACATAAAATAATTAAAATAAAAACATACAATTTCATTAAAAAAAAAAAACATTACATAATACTTAAAAAAAACTACAACTTAAAAATTGAAACTACAACTTAAAAAAAAAACGTTACATAAGAAATTAAAAAAAAATTGAAATTACAACTTAAAAATTGCAAGCCCATCCGTGTTTGGCCGCAAGTTCACGTTCTTGGGTAAGAACGAATTCCAACATAGCAGGATCGCGAATGTGATCATGCGGCTCCAAAAAAAATTTCATCTCCCGTTGTGTATTCTTGAACTTCGCCCCCTCGAGTTGTGTAGCCAACAATTGTTTCGCCAACGCATCCTTCTCGCGTTTTTCTTCCAAATATTGCGTCTTCTTTTGTGTGTAGGAGTTGATTTCATCCGCAATACTTGAGACCAACGAGGAGGATGGACCTTGCTTCTTTTTCATCTTTCTTGATTCAAGTGGAGGGGTGGGGTCTTCGTTCATGTCGGGAATGGTGTTGCTTGCCGATTCATACTCCCCCGACTTCCTTTTTGAAGAATTGTTTGTCGCACCGCCAATATCTTGAAAACATTTTTGCTCCGTCCATTTGTCATGACCTCTGACAACCTCTCACGCCAAGCTATGAGTAAATTGTCTTTTTTTTGTTGTATAGTAATCCGACTCAGCTTGCCTCACCACGTCCAAGTCGTTGCACCCACTAGCCTTAGCACGTTTCTACATTATATACAAAATAATAAAAAGTAAGTTTAAACAAAATAATGTAATTGTAAATAATAAAGTATAGATTATGTAAAATAAAAAGTATAGCTTGTACCGCTTGGAGGTAGTAGCCGTTGAAAATACTCATGGCCGTGTTCATTGATGTGGAGATGGGGTTGTGGAACGTAAAATTGATTCGGGGATGATTGAGAATAAAATTGGTTTGGAAACGGAGTTTGTTGTGGTTGCGGTTGAAAGGGTTGAGACCGACCTTGACGCGAGGTGGAAGTTTTTTTACCTCTTCTTGGATTCACGAGACTGGCATTGGTATTCACGAGACTGGCATTGGTCCGCCGCGTTGCGGGCGGGCGGATTTTTTAGCCGAGTTTTTTTTTTTTTTTTTTTTTTTTTTTTTTTTTTTTTTTTTTGTTAAAATACATTTGTGCAGTTTTTTACGTTATGTTTTTTTTTTGTGTATTTGTAATATTTTTGTGTTATTTTTTTTCTTAAAATCTATTTAAAATATATATTAGGTTTTTTAAAAAAAAACCGGTTTTTCCGATTTAAAAAAAATTACGCTTTTTTTATATAAATTTCTTATAAATTTTTTATAAATTTTTTTATAAACTTTTTTTTATAAACTTTTTATAAACTTTTTTTATAAACTTTTTATAAACCTTTTTTATAAATTTTTTATAAACTTTTTTTATAAATTTTTTATAAACCTTTTTCATAAATTTTTTATAAATATCTTATAAATTTTTTATAAACTTTTTTTTATAAACTTTTTTTTATCAATTTTTTATAAACCTTAAATTTATAAATTTTTTATAAACTTTTTATAAAGATTTTATAAACTTTTTTCTCTTTTTTTTTTTTTTTTTTTTTTTTTTTTTTTGCGCACTGTAGCAATGTACTGTAGCAGCCCGACCCACGTACTGTAGCTCGGCCCGGCCCAAATAGCACTGTAGCACTGTAGCTGTACTGTAGCAAAAAGGCAAAAACGGCGTCGTTTTTTTTGTGATTTAATATATACTTATAATTTATAATGTTTTGACCATTGAGGCAGTTAATAACGGATACATGCGTACTTCATACTACTTAGACTATGCGCATTTGTCGATTCTAACCCACCTTTGGCTTCAGCGCTACATTATCATTCAACATTTCAACACTATTCTCATCTATCACCCATAATGATCAACACTACTCTCACCACCATTAAAAATATCCGCTTTATACAAACATACCCCACAATATACTCAACACACTCACAAATCAAATAAATAAAAATAAAAATATCATGAGGCCTCACATTTTGCACAAAAACGGAGTGGTAAAGACGCTCACCTTTCATCCCTTTTGGTGTCTTTGTGACGCATCACCCAAGACCCAAACAATTGTCTCACGAGTGAGGAGGTGAATTGAAGGGTGACCTAGCACACCAATTCCATCTAGTATTATAAAATGTTCAACAAATTTGTGCATACATTGATTAATGTAGGCTACTAGGCCATCTAGACATTTACAAAATACATTTAAAGCATGGAGTATGGTAACACCAAATGGCTTGAGCCATTTCCGGTGCCTCCATACCCCTTCCCCTGTGCCATTGTCCAAGACTCCAAGCCATTGAACTGACGTATGCCATTTTTTCATTTTTTATTGTTATTTTTTTTAATTGTGTTTTTTTGTTAAGTTTGTGTTTTAATTAAGTATGGTAGGTCATAAAAAGATGAAATGACTTGAGTGATGGGGTGAGGAAGTATTTTGATGTGTGAATTTAAAAAGAAAAATATTAAAGTGGCTTTGAGATGACAAAACGGCTTAAGCCATGATACCCAATGAAAATAACGTAACGACATGGTATGCGTACAATTTAGTCAACGAGGCACACAGTTTTAAAGTCATAATCCCTTTTTTCAAAACTCTCGAACTAATAGAGAGCTTTGGACAATAATTGCAATCCAAATCGTAATAATCACATTCTTGGCTTTTATATGTATTTAAAAATTGCAGGAAGTCTACAAAAAGGACCCATATGAATATGACCAACTGTTTAAATAATGCAAACAACTACCGAATCAATAATAGAAAGATTCTAGACGAGTACATCTCCAAATTAAATAAGAGAAATGATAAGAATGACTAAAAAACATGCAATAATTATATGACTAACATTATGTGACAAGAGTTTATTGGTTGTAGCAGCCGAACCCACTTCTTCACAAACCAATAAACTCTTGCCACATAGTGTTAGACATATAATTAGTCATGTTTTTTAGGCATCCTTATCATTTCTCATTAAATAATACATCACCATTTTGAAAAAACTCATATCTCGCTCTGACAAGATTGAGTATATTGTTGTATCATCATCTGAAAAAAACCCATCATCAAATATTCAAATACACAAACGGTTAGGCTGATGGTTTTAACAAAAGATTAAGGGTTTAAACTTCGTTATAGATGTGCACATTTGAGTGTGGTGTTAGAAAAGGTCATGAGATGGTAAATCCGTGTATAAATGAGTCAAAAAAGACGCGTCTTTCTTAAAATAGGAAAAACAACATCCTTTTACCCGGTTTACAAGAAAAAAAATCCACGGTTTAAACTACTTCGTAATCTCAAATCTTAAAGCTCGTAGTTATTGACTATAAGTATTTTATTAAAAGAAAATCTTTATAACGTAAATATGCTTGTGAAACTCTTACAAACTCTAGAGAAAAATAAATATTAATAATTCTGTTAACCTAGTCAAACTTGTCTACTTTAACCGATTCAAACGATCTATTCAGTTACATCGGTTATCTAACTTATTAAATAACTTACACCAACTAAGTTAAAGTTGTTTTTTATTCATAAAAAGGTAACATAACGTAAATAGAATGAATGATGAGTGTGGTCCAAAAGATATATAAATACAATACCTACTTTCGCAAAATTTATAGCCACACTGAAAAGACTTTGTGGAATAAGAGCTCAGGGGTTCGAGTCTTGACTCGTGTTCACTCTAGTTGGTGCTCCACTAAGCCAAAAGAGTTGCCGGAGCTATTAATTGTGGCGTGGATAATGGCTGGTGCCAAAAAGCACCCGAAGTCAGAGTGTTTCTGCCAATATATACCTTTAATGGAATATAAATAGAATACGTTCGTATTTATTTTTTATTATCACAAATATGTCCAAGCCACGTTTCATTTCAAGAACATGGTTTGATGAGGGGTTCACCATGTGCATCATGCATTTTTTTTACTTAATTGATGATAACTTTAATGCTATGGAAAATAATAATAAAACATGATTGATATAGGCATTAGTTAGGCTTTTTCTAAGCATGGATTTGATTGGACAAACACATCAATTGGGTTATGTGATAATATTTATTTATTGAGTGTGATTAACGTTTAACTACCACTTGATTGGAGAATATCGGCTCAATTTATATTTTAGACTAGTAAATGTTCAAGTCATACAAAAGTACAAACCAAAGAATCACTTGAGTTATATAAACAGTGGTTTATTATCTTGTTAATTCAACTTTGTCGAACCAAAAGGCATATGTCTTAATGATATTTTTTGTTGTGTGAGAAGCTTTCTAACCAAATGATTTTGTGTTCAAGTTTTGCTTAGGTTATGTGAGATAGTTGTGATTTATAAATTATGAAATAGTTAGTTGCCGTTCAAAAACTAAAACTATGTCGATGTTTAGAACATGCGAAATAATCCCTTTACTCACATGAAATAGATGAAGGTGCAAGAATTCCTCAAAAAGAATATGAGACTTTTTCTTGTGTATGTATTTTCAATAAAAAGATGTGTGAGAAATATAAGAACCGAAAGATGACCACCTTGAGGCGAAAAAACTTTTTATTTTCTTTTCATATAAAAAGTAAATTGCATAAACCGTTTTTGTGGTTTGGTAAAATTTCAAGCGTCGTTCTTACAAATTTGAAAGTATAAGCATAGTACTTGTCGGTGCAATCTCTGTCATAGACGATAACTGCACACAAAAACTGCGATTGCACTTTTTAAATCGTAGAAACTATGCTTGTAGTTTGACCAAATCAAATGGAAGTTTTTGTAATGAACTCTTTAAAAAGTAAGCAACAATGTCAACTAACTTATTGTTGTTACAAGTTATTTCATCTTTCACGTATAGTAGACTAAGAGGGTGTTAGGGATTGCGGTATCAACCCACTTATCTACTTATTTCATTTGCAAACCGCAAATAATCTCGTTGAAGTGTTTGGGTGTGCGTTTGCAAACTGCGTTTTCATCCTCCAAAACGTGATTTTGTAGCTGCAGGTAGGGAGTTACTGTTTGAAAACGTGGTTTTGTAGCTGCAGGTAGGGAGTTACTGTTTGAAAACGTGGTTTTGTTTGAAAACGTGATAAGCAATCCCAAACACCCCCTAAAACAATTGCAGTTTTTCTTTTTGACATATTGAAACAAGCCCTATTAGCAGAAAACTAGATTATTATTCCTGTAACAGAAATATGTTCTTTTATCGAAAATGACATTTCTCCTACTTGACTACTTCACACTCCTGCTCGGATATATGATCTTGATCTCGCGCGATATGCTATCAAAGCATCAAATCATCCTTTTATATTATTTGAAGTTGTTAAAGAACAATGGACTAAAATGGGCCAAAACATGTTTATAGGTCTAAACTAGTACTTACAAAAGAACAGACAGCCAAAAGATATTTGACTTCACTAGCTTAAACTTTACAATCCCACACACTACAAAAAAGAAATGCTTTCATCCATTACAAAGACAAAAAGCACATATAAGGTTTGAACCCAAAAAAGATCAAGTTTAATGAGCAAAAAATATCGACTAATATGTGCTTAAGGCCTTAAGTGCGTTGCCTCTTGCGTGTTTCACTAAACACGGTGTTGCATATATTTAAGTTGTTCACAAATAATTAATGCTCTTTTTCGGCATTGCCTATGTATATTGGTGTTTTATATGCAAGAATCAGGGCGTGGTTTAGGCGCCCGTTTTGATACCTAGTCGTGTAAACCAGCTATATGTCAGATTGTGGGTGACTTGCTGGTAGGCCTCCATTTTCTGCAGTTTCTAACGTGCTATCAGACCTTGAACCTTCGCTTCCTGAGTGAATGGGTCGAAGGAAACCCTGCATTCGCAACATAAAACTCTGGCTAGATGGTTGACTCCTCAAGTAACGAGCTGTAGCAACAGTTGACCCATGAGGATCAGCAGGGATAGCAAATACCGCACTGAGGTCAAGGTTTGGAAATACAGATGATCTGCACCGAGGGCATTTCACATTGAGCCTAAGCCATTCGTCAATGCATCCTACATGGAAGTTATGTGCACAAGGAAGCCCACGAACCTGAAACAGTGAAACCATTTCAATAAAGCAACACAAAAAACATTATTTTAAAGATTTGTAATAAACGTATTATTTGCAATCATATTCAATGCAAAAAACTTTCTCAAAAAAAATGTACAGACTGATTCAGCCTGATCGATACCAAAAACTACCCAATTAAGCGTATTACCAAATGCTCCGACCTTCCCAATATGCCAACCTCTAATATTGGAAGTATTTTCTCTTGGTGGGATGGCGAGAATAAAGAAACAGTACCTCAGTCCCAACATGGAATTCTTCCAAACAGATTGGACACTCGCTACAATCAGTAGGTACGGCTATCAGCATGAACTTTGGAAGTTCTTGAATGAGCGCCTCCACTGCTTCTCTCTAGTTTTTCAAATTATGAAGTTTTCAGTCATATGATAAATCATGCAAGTTAGCAGTAAACTAGAGAGATACGATTACTAATTACCTCGGCTTGAGTCAAGTAAAGTCCAGGATGATACGAACCCGCATCTTGGCCCATAACTCTCATCTCTTGACCAGCAGCATTTTCAAATGCCCAATCTGGTACACGGATCATGTCAACCAAAACCTGTTGAAAATCATCTTTTAAAGAACCGAAACATATAGTACTTGCGGTCAATTTTTATAAAATGCTAGTAATTCATTAGTGAAAATTATATGTCAAAAGGGTACCCCAAATTCAGATATGGGAATCCCTTGTTGAGCGCGTAGTGAGTGAGCTTGTCTTCTTCTTAACCACTAAAAGAAGATACGTTGAATTGTTAGAGGTTAAGCAACTTTCAAGAATGCTTTCAAACACTTTGAGGTATTATATGATACCGTTTTCATGGAAATTGCCGCAAGGGAGAAGAGTCCAGAGTAGCTGAAAAGCAACCATATAAGGAAACCCCATTTCTGACCATCTTCAGGCAACTGCGATAATTTAATTTGCAAAACTCTTGCTTACACCTTTTCTTTTGGTGTATTAAAAGAAACATACACTAACATTGGCAAAAACAATCGAGGAATGAGACACATACACAGTCTCTTGAGGTAGTGAACCATAGAGAGCCAGTAACGGTCCATGCCCAGAGAAAAGGATAGAGCAACACACAGAGAATGAATAGAACCACCACTCTTCCACAAAAACGAGTATATCTCTGCTGCGCGCCAAAATCCCTATATGTCATTTGAGATAGCAAATTTGAGACTACTGTTAGTAAACTTCCTGGTAACTTTGTAAACATGGCTTACTTGGAAGCCTATGAACTCATGTTAGACAGCGTATAACTTAGACTACAAAAATTGCTCCTCACAATTAAGGGGTCCAAATATGTCCGTTCTACTCAAGACAAAAACTAGACGCATTAGGGCTTTGCGGGCTATAATAATGATTATTTTACACCATGAAAGCTTCATATTTGCCGACTAAGCACACTAATGGTTTATAACATCTTCTAAAGCCAATGAGCTTGCCTACTAAAGGGGTGTATGGCATTTCATTTTAAAAGTGATTATGTGATTTGGAGCAATCAAGCTGAGATAATCAACTGTAAGTCTGTAACAACAGGGGCTGGAGGAGTTGGCTTTTGAATGTATTTATGCTGATTGAAGCTGAAATAATCAAACAATTAGTTAATTTGAGTGTAACAAATTCTGGTTTATTACATGTAAAATGACCTCTAAATATCACATAACCAGAATGAGTTTTGTTAAAGCTGCACCGTAACTGATTATCGGAAACAGATGATTTGGCCCATATATAATCAGATAATCATAATCAGTTTCATAGTACGCCAAGCACTAGAAACTGATTATCTGCCACTTTAAAACACAATAATCAGATGACCACTTACAAAAGTCAATAATCACTTGTAAAACGCAATACCATATACTACCTAACTTTAAAGATTCACACACAACACTCAAATTTCCGTATCACTTGTATATCATAATATCATAATATGAGCAAAGAGAGGTCTTACAATCCCATTCCTGCAGCTAGTCCATTGTCCACAAACATCAACAGCCGAAACACAAAAACTGTTGCGTAGTCAACCTATTTTATAAAAAAGAAAAAAAGTGCCAGTAAGCACCTGTATAATATACTACCACAAGTAAGGGAGTGTTTGGTTTAGCTTATTTTATGGGCCATATTGGAATTTGAAAAACTGTGATCTTACGAGGTAATCAACTTGAGCCTATGACTTTACTTAAGTTGATAAGCTCAGAAAACAAAAAAGAGCTTATCGGCATTTCCATATTTGAATAAGCCCATAATTAAGCTAAACCATAAAAAAGGGAGATGAAGCCTATATTCATAAACCACTCACCACAATCCATATGTGCAACGGGTGCCTACACGTATCGTAATGCTTCCAGTTGATCGCAATAATTATACTATCGTTAACAATTGTCAAGAATCAACAAAACAAAAGAACATACTTTATTTATTTTGTGAAATATAAGGTTTAACTTTATTCATTTGGGCCTAATAAGAGTGTGTTTGAAATTGCCGTTTTTGATGCTTATCTTTCTTCTCAAGTGGAAAAGTAGGTTTTTTCATCCAACTTATGCTTATTATTTGGCGGTGTTTGGATTAGCTTATTTATCTCGCTTATGGGCTTATTTGAACATGGAAAAAGCTCATAAGCCCACTCTTTAGAGCTTATTAACTTGAGCTTATTGGCCATAGCCAATAAGCTGAAGATGATAACGTCATAAGCTCCAAAGTGTGAGCTTATCGGCTTTTCCATATTCAAATAAGCCCATAAGCCAGATAATTAAGCTAACCAAAACACCCCCTTAAGTAGAATAGCACTTTTTCATAAGCAGGTAAGGAGCCCAAATATTTGATACAAATTAGCAAAATATATTTATTACTCTTATATTTGGGCTTACGAGCTAATGTGGTTTTGGCTTATGTTTTGTAAGCCAGTTTTTTTGGTTTATTTTGAAACTTATGAACTAGTTTATTATGTCATAAGCCGAAATCACATAAGCTCATAAACCACCCAAAAATAAACACCCCCTAAAACCTTTTATAACAAAATTTCAATGGAAACTTGTAACTAATTACTACTAGTATTATTTTCTCGAGTAGTTAGCAGGAAAATAAATAAATAAATAAAAAAGCAACTAGAAATGTTAAAAAGGATACATGCTAGTGGCAAGCATAGACAAGAAAAAGCCATCATACCTGCAACATAAACATAAAAATCCAACTTTCAAAACCCATTAATAAAAATCACAAATTAAACAATAAAAATGAAAACTAACCATTTAAAGTCCAGGCCTTTAATTGGCATCTTTAATTAATACAGCACTTTACTTTCACTTGTTTAGTTGTGATGATTGACGTAAGAAGAAGAAAAGATTTGAATTAACGGGATTTGACATCGACTTTTTATTAAACTTCTTTTTGGTCTTTGGGAATTATAAATATTATATTTGATGGCAACAGGAGGAGTATATATATATATATATATATGTTTTTCTCAAAGTCTAAAGTTTGGTGACTAATGTGAAAGTAGATACTTTTTGAGGGGTTGATTTTTACACTTGAAGTCAAGTTTTAGGGGGGGAAATTGCAATTTAAGTTAACTTTTTTTTTTTTTTTTTTTTTTGGATTAAGCCTAAAGTTTAGAAAGTTGCAGGGATGTGCAGAATTCGGGTTTTTCACAAAAATCGAAAACTGAAATCAAATCGAATTTGTAATCGAGCTAAATTGGCCAAAATCAAACTAAACCGAATTAAAATATTCGATTTTTAGTTCAGTTACAATTTTGACAAAGTAAAAATCAAATCAAACCAAATAAAAAAACCGAATTCACGTGAATATATAAATATTGACTTAACTTTTTGGTATTTGGTAATAAATATATGAGTTTAATTTATGGGTGTTTGTTTGATGGTAACAGGATATATATATGTTGGGTTTTTCTAACTTGTGTCATAGGGCACAAGTTAAGCACACCAAAAGTACATCGGGATTCATCAAAAAGTACACAGGAATTCACATAAAAGTACAGACAGGTGTACTTTTATGTGGATCTTAGTGTACTTTCGTTGTACTTTTAATGTGTTTAACTTGTGCCCTTAGGGCACAAGTTAGAAAAACCCATATATGTTATGGGGGTAGATATGAGAAACACTAAAGTTTAGTGGCTGAAATTAAACTTAGATGTTTTTTAAGGCTGATTTTTTACACTTTTTTCTTTTTCTTTTTGCACTTTAAGTCCTACTCAAGAACACAATTTTTTTTATATATTTTTTTTTTTTTATTTTTTATTTTCTTCCTTAAGTGATACTCGAGAAGATAATGTTAAAGTAAAGTTTTTAACTTTCTTTCCAAATTTTCAACTTAAGTAACATACTAACATAGCTTTTAAAAAAAATATTTTATGAACGTTTATACTAGGGTCATGTTTTATGAGTAGATTATGTTTATTTTCTTGAAAAAAATAAGCTACTTAAAATATGAGTTTTGTTTGACATAAGAGCTTATTAGAGATTTAAAAAATATATATACATATATTTCATAATCTTTTAAAATCAAATATTACTTCATGTTACTTATAAAAGTAATCTTAATATTTAATCTCTCGCTCAATCTTTATTTACAACTACGTATCTAGTTTCAACAACAATTAATTTCGCCAAACATACCTTAGAGCATCTGAAATGCATTTAGTCGTTATTGAAACTTTGTTTGTTTTTGCCGATTCATCTTTCCATCATCTTCTACCTTTAAAAACAAAATCTACTCCGATGCAAAAAAGTGTTCGCAAAGATTTTTTCTTTGTAAATTTATTATTACAATACTTAATGTTGCGAGAAAAAGTTTTCATCAAGTCATTACTCGAATGACTTGAGGAACCTCAAGTCTCGAAAGAAAATCATTACACGACTAGAAAAAAAAGCTTTTAATGAATATTTTGAGCAAGCAAAATCATTATTTTACATCCCAATAAAGATCTATCTATATATATAATAAACCAAGCTTTTTTTGAAATTTCTGCCACATCATTTAATCCACCTGTCATATTTGACACATCACAAATGCCAGCTCATAAATGCCACGTCTGCCCTGTTTTAGGTTTTCACAACTCTTTATTCAATTAAACATGCCATTCTCAAAGAAATTGAAAACCGAATCCACAATTGATGGCTACATTACCGCAAAAAGAAAAACTCAACTAATTCCATAGAAGCGCAAGTACTATCAGGTAAATATTTTACCATGGTATTTCCAATGTGAAATTAGAGGTATTTGGTGAAACTACTACCAATTGAAATTCGAATTTGATTTTTGTAATATTGTTGGTTGAATGGACTGCAAATTTTATTGTGTAGATAAATGCTAAATATAATAATACTGGTTTTGGTTTTCGATTATTTCTATGGGTTTGTGATTATTTGTGAAAAAAAGATGAAACCATAGCTTTTTTTATGATTCTGGGTTGGATTTTCTTTAATAGATATCCTTCGGAGTTACGATTTGAATATGTTGATGTTAATTGGGTTTTTAGGTTTGGGATTTTGATTATTATGACTGCTTATTGGCTTATTTGATTTTGCTTATGGCTTAGGGTGGTTTTATTGTTTTGTTAGGGGCGTGTTTGGATGAACTTATTATCCCACCTAATTAGCTTATTTGATTTTGCGTGGTTTTGTTCGGGGTTTTATTGTTTTGTTAGGGCCTTTGTTAGATGCGGCTGTTACCGGGAAAGGGAAAAGGAAGGTGGATGACACACGAGTGTATGAGGCTCAAGGTACCGTCACATGCTTTGTTACTTCGGGTCATTCATATGTTCTGTATTTTAGATACTATTCAGATGTCTGTTTTTGCACTTTGTTGTTATTATTGCAGCTGAAACCAGTGAACTTCTTACATTGGAGTTAGGCACCCCTCATTTAGATTGTTGTGCAACTACTAGCCAATCTCTCGCGTCCACAAGTTCTAGCCAACGTAAGCTGCAACGACCTCAATTTTTTTTGCCTTTTTTTTTTTTCTTTTCTCCCAATACTGATACTACTATTATTCTTGCAGCGATAACAACTGTCTCTGGCTCCAGCTGTCGTGCGTCGACCTCACGGTCACAGCCGTGTGCAACATCTTATCCATGTATGTTGAATATTTCATGCCAGGGATGACCAGTTCTTAACAAAGCCTTAAAGACTATTTCTCTACACTTCATTGGTGCTATTTAAGCAAACTGAACATATAGCGGTTGTACAAACATTAAAGACGGTGTGGCTACACTTGATTGATGCTTTTCAAATTGACTAACCATATTCTGTAAGTGGTTTTTTTTTATGACATTCACTTTAATTTATATTTAATTTACATATCTCCTTAATAGAGTGTGAATTTGCAAACTATCTTGAAATGAATACTAAAATGAGAGTAAAAAACTCTTTTTGCTTGATACACTGGTACATGGAAAAAAAAATTAAGTCATTTTTTTTAATGCCGAAAGCACCTTTTTCTACTTTTCTATTTTGATATTGGTCACATTTTATGTTTCAATGTTATTTATAATTATGTTATTTTCGGTACATATTGCATTGGATTTGCATTTAATTAAAATGGTGATGCAACGTCCCAACAATAGAAAAGTAGAAAAAGGTGCTTTATGCAGAGGGTACCAGAGGGTGGAAAAAGTAGATGATACGTATCTCATTCTCTTGCGCTTCCTTATTTGTTACCATCAAAACCATAATTTTTTTTTTTGATATGGCTAATAATAAAGATGTAATAGAAGAAGGTGAGATATCAGATTGTGAAGAGATCAGTGCGTGACTGTGAATGATGGAAAGGAGTAAGTTTGTGAATTTGATTAAGCAAGACTAAATTTGATTGATTTGCGTGTTGTGGTTTTTTAAAGTAAGTAATGTTGATATGGTTTGGTTGTAGATCATTTGAATAATAGTTCTATGTTTGACATATGCAAATGAATTCTCCATGAACAAGGAAGATACTAAATGGCCAAAGGAAGGAGATGTTTGGTGGCAGGTAGGTTAAGAACGAGGATTCTTAAAATTACTATACTGTATTATAGCTTAGAGGCCACATCAACTTCATTTCTGATTTCAGTCCATTCATTTCATACGAGTTGTAACTTGATTAATTGACTTGACCTACAATCTTTCAAGGATGCACCTCCCAAACATTCTACTAAATGTGCTGTGAAGTGGGTTGATGCAGACGATCGACTTTTTGTTCTATACAGTGTACACAATCGGAAGCACATGAAATCTAAGGTATTTATACACCATATTCCTTGATAATTGTTCTGTATCTGTATTTATGAAAACGGATCATGTTGATGGATTTGAAAGGTTGTTCTGCATACCAGTGGGCGAACCATCTGATGCATTTGGCTTACCTTGCAGGTGTGGGGAAAAGTTGTCTCCTTTTGCGTTTTTCTGATGGTTCTTTCACTACTGGCTTTATCAATGGTTCCAAACTATCACTGGCTTAATCAACTGTTCCGAACTATTACAACTGGTACTTTCTTTTTCTGTAACCGGTCAACAATTTCTGTTACTGGCAACGCTTTATTTACACAGCGGTAATACAAACTTTCTATATTATTATTATATGGTTACACTCTAATTAATTTATTTCGCGTCCCTAACACGGAGTTGTTCGTGTATAAAATTCATTTGGATGCAGGACATACGTGGGAGTACTTTCAACAGGTTATCGAACCTGTTGAAGTCGATATCAGCATCCAATGAAGAAGAAAAGTTTGTGCAACAGGTTAATGACAGCAGCGCATAATGGTCAAGAATTCCAGTGAGTCTCCGCTACAACAAATGGATGGTGTGATGATCGGTGTGTAGAAGTCACATTTGTTATGTTTTCAGTTATATGTAATATCTTCAGTTACATTTTTCCCGTGTACTTTCAGATATGAGCGAAGAAACTGGTGGAAAGTAATGACGTCGTACTAATTAAGACCGCAGCCGGTGGTGGCTGTGAATGGGAGTAGGCAGTTCAAGATCATAACGGGTATGTAATAACTGCTATAGCTATTTGGCTCCCTCATTTTACAAAAATGATAGAACATCAAGTGTTTCTACCACTATTCACAAAAAAACCATCGTTTCAGGAAAATGATGATCACAAGCGCAAATGATCCAATAACTGGGTGAGGCAATGTGTAGCTCAGAAAAGAAGTAATTGTGGATCAGAAAGTTCGTTGTCCATGTGGTGGTTCAGCAAAAACATAATTCATGATTCAGGTTTTCCGATGCTGACTTTTCTTTTGCTTTGTTCATAATCGTTGTTCTCCCATTTTTTTATGTGAACGTACTTAAGCTCATTTGCTTTACCATACAAGATTGGTAAGATATTTACATATCGCTTTCAGAATTGTTTGTACTTGCTGGTGGTAATGTTACGAAAGGGTGTTTGGAATTGTGTTTATATCAGTTAATGAGAATTTAAAAAAATAAACCGTCCGAGTTAATATAAGCAATAACTTGAATTGCGTTTATATCAGTTAAACATGAATTGTGTGACCATTTAAAACTTTCAGACCCTTAGTCTCTCTGTTTTAATTTTTTCATACAGCAACTATAATTGTTTGATTTTTATCTACAAAATAACCATAATGACCCTTAGATCATTTATAAGTGACAATGGTTTTCTTTTTGTGCTTTAAAAATCATCAAAATTTTGACTTTGTTCATGTGTAGGTGTCTGAGCCTTCGATCCAGAAGAAATGAATGTGACGGTATATATAATAAACACCCCAAGTTCCTCAGCGACTTGCTACGGCGTGTTTACAAATCTACCAAATCTAAGACACTGACCGTTATAAGGAATCAAAGGTACGTCTTATAATGTCATATTTTTTTTTCCGACCATTTTTGTGTGGTACTATTCCTTTTGTTATTATTTTGATGTTCTCCCGACCCTTTCTTGATCCATGATACGCGCACTGAACATGTAGGATCAGGTAGCAGTGGAGCTGTAGGTGCTCGATCGTCTGATATGGATGGTGCAATATGGCCACAAGTCGCTCACGACCATCAAGCAGCAACATAGTTTCTTACATACGCGTAAAAAACAAGTTCATACTTACAATCCAAAACTGCAACTTACTTATAAGGAATCAAAGGTACGTCTTATAATGTCATTTTTTTTTTCCGACCATTTTTGTGTGGTACTATTCCTTTTGTTATTATTTTGATGTTCTCCCGACCCTTTCTTGATCCATGATACGCGCACTGAACATGTAGGATCAGGTAGCAGTGGAGCTGTAGGTGCTCGATCGTCTGATATGGATGGTGCAATATGGCCACAAGTCGCTCACGACCATCAAGCAGCAACACAGTTTCTTACATACGCGTAAAAAACAAGTTCGTACTTACAATCCAAAACTGCAACTTACTTTGAATATACCCATTCGTGAAACCCAACGTGAAGGTCAGTGATACCACAAACTCTTCACTTCTAAACCATTTAGGCCCATGAAGACAAGCTTTAAATAGAGGATAAAACAGTAGCCTTGCCATACAACCCCAGGTAGCATTATAACACTCTTTACCATATAGATCGTTGTAAAACATTTTCCAATAAAATCCGCTATGTTATATGTGGTTATTAGCATTATTGGGTACCAATCTTTAAGTACTTTGGACTCAATATTTTTAGCTAAAAATCCTGGAAAAATCGATAGTGTGACAGTATATATAATAAACACCCCAAGTGCTGGCCCCTGGATAATTTTTGCTACGGCCCATAATAAGTTGGATGTTCATGTTGGAGTTGTTTGTAACGGTGTTCCATGACTGGCAACTTGTGTAAGAGGCAAACTATGCACATCATTATCATAAATGCACTGACTATGAAGTAGAAGTGTGTGCTATTCTTAAGCCTTGTGGATTATGAGGGAGTGATGCTTTTTTTATAATTTCGCAAGAGCGAAACAAGTATCCCCGAGCATTTGTTATTGTTACTTTATATGTTTGAACGGTTAATTGCAAAAATTTTATAAGCCACCCGTGATTTATCACGGGTTTATAGGCTAGTATATATAATAAACAAATGTTTTTTTGAAATTTGTACATGTCATTAAATCCATGTGGACAACTTTGCCACCTCACTAATGCCAAGTCACTAAAGCCACATGACACATTAAAATTACAATTATCCCCTTTGTTGTTATAAAGAATTATTTGTGTGATTTGACAAAAATGTACACTTGCCATCTCTCCGATTTTGTAATTAAATCCCACTCTTTTAGCTTAATGGCAAGTTTTCTCTTTGATTTACATCTTTTTTGTGTTCATAGTATATGTCTTTATTCTTACGTTTTTTCAGTTCATGTGTTTATGGGTGTGATTACTAAACTACATCCACTTATCTGTTCTTTTTTGCAAGGCACGCTGATTTTTATTTTATTTTATTCTTGCGATAATGGAGCATGCATCCGCATCTTTTTTATCCGAGCATAGACGTGTAGTTCATCTCAATCTCTATTAGGTAATTTTTCATTATTATTTGTCTTTCTTTTCTCAAATCGCATAGAAGAAATGTCTATTATGCTACTGGGTTAAAGTTCAAGTAAAGTTTCAAATATTGTTGGTGTTATCCCTATTAGTGATGTGATCGACAACCAATAATCGATTAGTCATAGTGATCGCGAATGATTATTCTAAGCTTATCAGGTTTGTTTCATTGATTATGTACGTAAAGGTTGATTTCATCATATCATATGTTCAATTCGTTGGCTTCATTTGCATTGTTGGCAGGATTCTTTGCCACACATGAGGCCCGATCTCTGTGTTTTAATGCTCCAACACTCCAAGAGACACAATTGAACCATGTTTGAATCATTTTAATTAGCAACTTTAAACCAAAGTAGCTAACGTGGCCAGTCCATGTGATACCTTAACCCATCTCATTCTTTGTAACTATCTTTGGTCACCAAAAGTTTTGATACTTGGAATTGCTTATTTGAATAATTAGGCACTTATTTTGTGCAGATTAAAAAGCTTTCATATTCATCAATAAATTATGCTTATACATATATATAAAGATTTGTTTCACTTTTATGTAGGTTTAAAGATGTTAATTCAACCATTGATGAATGTGAGTGTGCTTATGAAGCAACTGGTCGAATAGGGTCAGGTAAGTACTTTCGCTACTTGAAGATTGTTTAATAAAATGGCACAATTTAATTAACATTGCAACTTAATACTTATATCATTATATGTTAAAATGTTTGATGTCTTACTCAAATGTATTTGGTTATAGCTGCTTTTTTGTCGATTATTATCTAAGAAACAAACTTTCTATCTAGATAGGTATGACATCGCGGTGGTTTCGTTATTTAAAGAACTTAACATTTTTAGTTATTTTAATTGTTTTACTGATTTAATGGGATTCTAATCATCTTTGGTAGTGATTATTCTTCCCTAAACTAATATCAGGAGTTTAAACTAATATCAGGAGTGATTACATGATTACATCGGTAGTCTTTATTCATTTATTTGAAGAAAACTGTTATAATCACATACAAATTTTCCCCGAAGAATTTTTACATAATTAATTGGCATGATGTGATATTTTAAAATAATACATTTTCTCTATTCTATTTATCTGTTTAGTAGATGTACAAATTATCTATTAAAAAAAAAAGATGTACAAATTATCATGTCTACTCTTGTGAAAATTGATGTCCAAGTTTCAGGAGGATATTAGTTTGGTGGAGAGGCATATGATCGATAATGCTACTATTAATGAATGTATATTTTATTATTTTATGAGTATTTGGTATTTTCCATAAAAGTCAATTATTGTACATTTTTTTAAAAACTTTGTTATGCATGCGTCTACTTGTTAAGTATTTTTGTAATTTTCACCTTTTCAAAATAGTTGCCCGTGATTTTCACGGGTTTATAGGCTAGTATATATATAATAAACAAAAGTTTTTTTGAAAGTTGCCACATCATTTAATCCATGTTAGCACTCCATCCATGTCATTAATGCCACCTCAACAATTCCACCTCATCTATAATAACTTAATTTGTACAGCCATATAGTGGAGCTTTTTTCAATCATTTTGTACCGACAATTATGCAAGGTTACCTAATATCTAAATTCAAAGTTGCCATATTTTTTCTCCATTGCAAGGTTAAAATTAAATGGTTATGTTTTTCTTTCACCTCCAAGCTTTCCTAATTTCACATTTGTACGAAGTATGTTTACTTAATAAGTTTTTTGACTTCAGTTTCACGGTTTGGGTTTTTTATGGGTACCATTATCTCATCAATTGTTATAAGTCACAATTATTATGAAAGAATTAAAGGTTGTTCAAGCATATGTTACTTGAAGTTTGTCTTCCTAAAACTCATGGTTCAATTTAAATTTAGGTAGGCCGATTGTCAATTTATATTTAGGGATCTAAGTATTTTGTTCAACTGATTTTGAATCTCACAAATATAAATCGAATTACTCAATTGTTTCCTAAATTGTTTTGTGCATTAATTGGTTATGGTTCACTTTTTTTTTTTTTTTTTTTTTTTTTTTTGCATATACCGGTTCGTTTAGGCCAATTTACAGTTGTTACCTCCTATCATAGTTGTCGGATCTTCTTATAAAGGTGTAACAACTTGTATACTTGCCTAATTTATATCACACTCTATTGCCTAATACATGAATAACATCCTGCTAACAATTTTTGGTTGGAATCTGTGTAATTATGTTTTAATTTATTTTTTGAAAAAACATGGTTTGATCATATCATCACACATTGTGCCTCAATCCTATAAATTCATACGCATGAGGTATGACACATTCACAATTTTCATTCCATCGTTTACATCTCCTTTTTATTCTATCACTTAAAAATGTCCCTCATGGTTACCAAAACTAACATGATCAAAAGAGTTAACACCAATGCAAGATGATTGTTGAATCAAGAAAATTATTATACGCTTATGGAAATTAATTTAGTGTTTAAAAGTACATAGGAAGTGTTAAGAAGATTGAGCGTGAATCTGATTTGTGGTATCTCGCTTGTGTAAAATGTAACCATTGTGCCAAACAACAGAGTGTGTCCGAGAAAGATTAGTACGGTGTGGTTGTTAAAAAGATGTTTCTATCCATGTGTACCAACAAGGAGTGTAGTCAAGCTACTAACGTCGAGTATAAGTAAGTTGTTAACTATATTTAAATTACATGTATGCTCCATGTAACAACCTTAGTTTCACTCACTTTGTTTGACAGACAATCACACCCGATACTTAACAAGAGTGCAACTGAACTTGTGCATAAAGTGAGGAATGTATGACATAAAACCTAAAGTGTTGAATTTGTGTTTATTAGTTATATAAGTATCGGTTGTAAATATTTATTTCGTTCATCAAAATTGCTAGAAGGGAGACATGGACATTCTCCCCCAAGACTTCCACAAACTCCTTGAAAATACTTATGCTTTCAAAGTTGACTAATGTTACTGATATAATAACAGGAACAAATTTCGTGAATACCTAACCAGGAACAAATGTTGGTCACACCACAATCATCCCACGGTTGAAACTCAGTACTTCAGACAAGAGGCTTTCATTGAAGATTAATCGACGTCAATTTTAATTAGCTATATGTTTTTCCATGGTCAGCTTCATGTCGCTTTGTCTAGAGTAAAAGTGAGGAAGGCTCGAAGGTTTAGATATACAACAGGGATGGTAGAGTTTCAAACAATGATTTCAATGTTATTTACCATGAAGTGGTACAAAAGATTTGATCCGTCGTAAAACTAAATAGCTCTTTTTATTTCAGCCCTCTTATAAAAAAACTTATGTTTCACATTATCTGTTCTTTGTTACTTGGTTTATTATTCTTTGTTACTTAGCACAAACTAAACGTTCTCTTGCTTCTTTTAAGAGACTTTACTTCTTTTATGAGACTGCACAATATTGTTTGGCAATAATATTTGTTAGCTTTTTTACTCTATATTTTCTAACTTTTTATAAGCCACCCGTGATTTATCACGGGTTTATAGGCTAGTGCCCTTATAAACAATCTCATACAAACATATCAATTTCATTACGTTTGTTTCTGCCGTGACGTGAACCACAACTTATTAGTTATGTTTTCCTCATATAGTATTGCGTTTAAACTTAATTATCAACTCTTGTAGCCAAAATTGAATACTTTAGTTCGAACTAATTCAACATTAGCTTGATAAAGATCAAACTCGTGACGTAACATGCAAGCTTAAATTCATCTTGAGGATTATATTGTCATGTCTCAGTATCAAAGGTTTGACTCATAAATGTTAGATATGTTAGTTGGCCCAAACCCAATAGTGGTTTAGATCCATTAGGTTTAAGGTTTGGTAGCTTATTATCAAAGCTATGTATTTAGTATAAATACATATGCTATCTTATATGTAATGCATTCAATCAATAAAACTATTTGGTTATCTTACAATAAAGGCATGATTCATGTCGCTTTTGCATAAAACTACATAGCATGACTATGTAGATCACGTGTCGGTAAGTTTTCATGCGACTAATATTGCTACAATACGAGAAGCAAGTACACGAAACATAACAACATTAATGTTTTAATTTGATAATGAAACATCACAAGATCCCTTTGTTGCACTTTGTTGTCATGTTATAGTAA
Organism: Chrysanthemum seticuspe; assembly: GCA_019973895.1. NCBI lineage: Eukaryota > Viridiplantae > Streptophyta > Magnoliopsida > Asterales > Asteraceae > Chrysanthemum > Chrysanthemum seticuspe. The sequence continues at coordinate 269,472,524 of BPTQ01000004.1, forward strand.
GTGAGAAACCTTTACTTAGTAGTAAGTTTGAGAATGAAAAAAAAAAAGAAAAAAGAAAAAGGGGTACAGGTTTTGGAACATTTTCAATTAATGATTAAAATTGCCTCAAAACAAATTATATAGTTTTTAACAAACAGATACCCTTATGATACTCGCTGCATATATAAAATTTAATCGTGAAACCACGTCAATTAGTACGTTAAGCATTCCACGTTAACCAAACCATACGAATAATTTGTATTAGAAAATAAATATGAAGATCTTTAAAAAAAAGATACTAAATATATAAGAGAATACACACAGTTGACAGCCCACAATTGTTAAGACTGGGCCGGATTTAATCTAAGCCCATATCATTCATTGGTCAAATGCAGTCCATCTCATAGACACTCGAAAGAAAAAAAAACAGTACTGAAAAATGATATGATTTGATGACTAAAAACATGTCTAATTGTATATCTAAAACTATATGCTAATAGTTTATTGGCCGGTGAATAAGTGGGTTACATTGCTGCAAGTCTGCAACCAACGAAATGCTGATATGTCATTTTAGGCATACAATTAAGCATACTTTCAGTCATTTCAGTTAAGTTTGGTAGAAAGTCATGTCCAGTATTGATTGATTGTGGGACTCTGAGTGAAGGCCGTCAGAAAGTCGGTTACTTCTTTTCTTTTTTGATTAGACGCACCAAGCACGAGTCACATTTAAGTGTTTTACGTTGAGTTATCTAAGATATCTTGAATTAATTGAACACATTTTGACTGACATAGATTGTCAATTCCTTTTATGATATTCTATGCTAGGTTATAAAGTTATGACTTATGAGTTATGATCAAGTACAATAAATTTGGTCTGCAACACTCTTAAATCATGTCTCAAGATAGCCAAGACAGATAAGGTCTACGAAAGACAAAAATATACATATTATGACCATGTAACTAGTACGAGTATGCTATTCAGGGGCGGACCTTTATGGGGGCAGGGGAGGGTCCCGGCCCCCCCAAAATTTACGACACGTAATGTAAATATTGTAGGTTTTAGGGGTAATTTAGTTGAGGTTATAAATAAATCTCCGATTCGGCCCCCCCAAAATAATTTCGGCCCCCCCAAAATAAATGGCCAAGTTCCGCCACTGATGCTATTAACATACCATGTTGTCGTTCAAAAAATAAATACTAAGCCGGGGATTAATGTCGTACACTCCCATGTAGTATGCACTAGTGACGATATGTTTCTCCATTAAACGCAATCCTTCTGTACAACCAAAGGACTTGTCTTCGTGAGGACAGCACGATGTTTGACATAATTTTTTGTTAGATTTAAAAACAGCCATAAAATCTAATTTGGATTTTTTTATGGCTAGATCTAGTCATATGTCACCAATCATAATACAATTTAGCTGTGGACAATGACACCCATGTTTTAGTAATCCTATACATGTTGGTATGTATATGCAGGGTTTCAATTCATTGTTGACCTTCAGATTTTGGAAGGGTTGTTTTAAGATTGGATGCATATAGCAATCTTTGCCATTTTTACATTGATTGTAAAAGTTTACCAAATGTAATCAATGTAATCGTTAGCTATAATGCATAGATCAGTAAAAATTTCTTATTGATATGAAACTTTCGTTCTAACTGGTACTTAGCATAAAAACTAGAGCAAATTTCTTAAATGAACCATTTATAGTGGTAATTTATGAATATGAACCTCGCATATATATTTTTTCAAAATGAACTTTTCAATATTATCCATCAGATTCATTAGTAGAGTAGTTTTTAACCATACACGCGTATCACCCAAGCGCTGGGCGAGTGTGGGGCGAGTTTTCAGTTAGTGTTGAGCCAAGGCGAGGGCTGGGCGAATAGTTGGGCGCTCGTTTAAGCTGGGCGAGGTCTGAGCGAGTGGTGGGTGACTGAGCGAGGACATGAGATTCTGGGTGAGAAGGGAGCAAGGTGGGCGAGAAAGGAGCAAGGTGATGGGCGAGTGAATGAAGCACACCTGCTAGGCGAGGGAGTAAGAAAATAAATCGTGTATCTCGGGCGAGCATATAGACACTTTGGGCGAGTGAAAGGAATAGTTTGGGCAAGTGCATATAATCTTTGGATATATACACAGGGCGTGACGTAGTACTTTGGAGTTTGGACCATAGGTTTAGATAGGATGTTTCCTATAGGTGAATGCCTTGTTTACTGACTAACTTAATTAGAAACCAAATATTTACTTTTATAATGAATGCCTTGTTTACTGACTAAGTCAACAATGAATTTTATGTACTTTTATAACCAAACCAAACCAAATGTTTACTTTAGGATGTTGACAAGGTAAACTTTAATATTTGTCAGTCATACATGTCTCATGTTTTGGTATTAGTTATCTACGTATTGGGCTCGGCGAGAAGTACAAAGATAAATATGTTGGGCGTTTAAATGTAGGATAGGTGAGTAATATTCGGCGAGTGTAATGTAGGCTAGGCGACTAATGTAGGCGAATGAAAATAGAAAAGTGTGATTGTGACATATTTCGTTCATTCATGTAAAATATAAAAATAAAGTTGATTTCCGTAAAGTGACTCCTTAAAAGGATTATTTAGGTAATTAGCTTTAAAAACTATCTATCTGCGACAGTTAATTTTTGTCTAATACTACGTTCGGTAAAGGGTTTCTCCGGCAAAAAAAAAAAAAAAAAAAAAAAAAAAAGTTAAGTACAATGGAATGTGGTTGAAATACCATATTAACCTCAAGCAACCGCTTAAACAACCAATAGATCATTTTGACATGCCACAAAACGACCACACTAACTACATATACAAACTAGTCTTCAAATATTATCCCCAACAAAGAGGTGAACCTTCGTTTTTGGAGAGAAAGTTACTTTTCTTTTAGGAGAATCCACCTTCTCATCCGACCAAATCCGAGTCTTCCTGGGTATCTTCTTGAGAGGAGCCTCCACTCTCTTCCGTGTATCATCAACCAAGTCATTAACATTTTCAACTACTTCATCACCACTTTCATGATTATGACCTCTAGTATCATTATCACTTATTTCAATAACATTATCCTTTTGAGTATTCGAAGTGTCAGCCTCCAAATCATGTTGATCCTAAAAAATATCAAACGTATTCTTAGAATAAATACTATTGGTAGCTTGCACCCCAATATTACTCTTAGCACCGGGGTTAGAATTTGATGTAGAAGTAGACGCATAATTAGCATCCTTCGGTTGAGAAGAAGATGTCTCACCATTGGTATTATCCGTTTTACCAATAGGCCGGTAGAAATAATTTGGTTTAGGTTTATTCAACCGTACACCATCAATGTGTCCCAGTTTGAAGCTTGTTTCCCTTTTCCATTTTTACGCGTAACCTCAACAAACCAATCATCTATAACCTGCGACGGGTTAGAAACCTTTACCTTTTTAGGACAATGCTCATCCTTATGGTCAAATATCTTACATGTATCACACCAAGGATGCCACTCAAACTCGACATCAATAGTTTCCATAGAGTAGACCATCCCGTTTGGAAATGGGATAGCCATAACCAGACTCCAAAAGGGCAGATTTGGATGAAACCTCAATAAGAAAACGCGCATATGTGTTACGACCCCATGATTTGAGACTGTAAGATTATTGATATCATAACACCACTTGAGATTAGTGTGAAATTCATGTGTGTAGAGAGAGAAAGATATGAGAGAATGGGATGTTAGAGAGAGAAACAAAAATAGGAAGGTTAGATTCCAAATGAACATCCAACCCTCTCCCTTATGGGGAGAGGGCTATTTATACACGTTTCTTACGCCCTCCTTCGGGTTGTGGATCATGCATATCTTCCACGGTGTTACTTATGCTAATCTATAACTACTAAATAACGTTAAGTCTACGAGCTAACTTATGCTAGACTATAGTTAGGGTGAACGACTCTTCTATATGGATTTACTAAATCTTAACAATCTCCCCCTAAGGGAGGTCACCCCATAAATTACATTTTGAATCCTAGCATTCTATCATTAACTTCATATATGAGCTTGTAGACTTTTATTCTTCATGATAGACAACTTTGCATCTTCAGTGGCGTTTCTTGACATGAGTGTTTCTTTGTCATGTGATCACGAGCATTCTTTGAGATCACCAGCCATAATGAATCTCCAACTCATCTTTTGAAGTATTGCCATCATGTGATGTTGTGACTTTTAGACCGACATGCTCACAATTTCTGTATCATGACATCTTTTCATCAGAGTAGCGGAAACATTGTTGTACATTTTGATTGTCATGATTTTCTTCCATTATGAGTGTATGATGTAAGCATGCGGTTATGAATTGACGTCTCATTGGCCATTAGCTGCAACCATCGGGAGTTCCTGCAAACAACAGTTAGCAATAAACACACATTCGTTGAATAGAGTTGCAAGAACCACGGTTCCCCGTTGATCAGTAAAAATACTGCCTGTGATCAGGTAGAGCTCTGAAGAATCTCCTTGACAGGGTTTCACAGCTGTACTAGCTATTCTCAAACCGGAGCATCTCAAAGTAGACAACACGGAGTAAGTGAATCAGCGAATTGATATTCACTGATTGATGAGAAATTGATTTAATAAACAATCGCGTATTGCTGAATAAAGAGTTTTTGAAATACGACGAAGGTTTTATGACCAAAATCAAGATTCAATCAAAAATACTTTTGTTTGAAAACATTAATGCGCAGTCGATGTGCTAGAAAATAATTGTTGAGCACATCGAAAAGTTTTTCCAAAAGTATCCGTCTATTCATATCCTGGAACAAGGTTGATTCAATAGTGAATCTCCCCATCGTTTCCTTCCAGTTGTCACAAGTTTGATCCATGAAGGATCTCACATGTCACCCACCAAGAGCTTGTTTGATGTTGGCTCTAGAAGGATTTCCATCTTCATTGTGAATACTTAAAGGGGAAAATTAGTCAAATAGACCGCGCGCCCTGAGGCTTATCACTTTACGGACCACGCCCTTTTTTAATTTGAAACTAGACCAATTGCCCACCGATTTTCTTGGACCCAACCAGGGGCTGCCATGTGTCCGACAACTTATGACACAAGTACGTATTTTGAAGGTATATGTCATGTATTGTAACATATTGTTTTCTAGGCAACTTGTATTGTTATTTGGGCATCTTTATGTTTTTTGGGCAACTGGTATTTATACACGAGGATAGTTTTGTCATTTCACATTAAAAAAAAAATTAAACGCCCACACAAAACACATATTCACACAGTCACACACCTCTTGTCCTCCACATAAACCATCACAACTAACACCACTACAACCACCCAACAACCCGACGCCACCACCATCCGGCCGCACCTCCACACACGCCACCACCATCCGGCGGCACCACCACACAACTGAACCTTCTTCTGCAGTGGCTTGTCCTTGTTACAGGTAATTCAAATCACCTGAAGAAATCTTTTGTTATTATCTACTTAAGTGTCAAAAAAGGACTCCTCTCAAAATTGCTCGTATCCAAACACAATCTTTTATTATTATCTACTTAATGTGTTTTATCTTCGATTTAATCTGTAATTTTAGTTAAATTTGCATTTGTGGTTGTTCCCTTGATGAAATTCAAAATTAGGGTTATCACCCCTAAACCGAAAATCAGGTTTTGTAAATTTCTTAATTTGATGCAATTATGTTCTGCTAAAAAACATGTGAATCAGGCTCGGTATTGATTATTGTATCTAAATTATTATATCTTCTTTTATACTCTAGATTCAGGCTCGGTATTGATTATTGTATATTATATCTTCTTTTATACTCTAGATATATTTAGGAGGAATGGTGTTCTGAATGTGTGACATTGATTTGCAAATGGAGCAACTATAGCTTGTTAGGACTTATTTTCTATGATATTTAAGGTATTGTTTGAATTGATTTTCTCTAGCATTCAAGTACTTATAACTTTTAAGCTTTTATATCTTATCTTAAGCTTTTCAAATAGCTGTTGAAGTTTATATCTACTATTTTCAGTCTAAAAGGGCCGTTTGGACGTACTTTTTATATGTCCGCAGCACTTGGATGTATGGGTTGATTTGATGGGGCTGTTTAGACCAACCGATGCAGATTGGGCTTTAGCTTACCGTGAACGGATGCTTGAATACTTTTGGAACCACAAGGTTGAATACACAAATTGATAGCCGTCTTTCAAGGTACGATCCTTAATGTCCGTTTGACCCATAATTATTGTCAAATGTTCACTTGTGAAGTCTTTTTCTTTCAACTTTTACTATATGTATTTTTACTTGTGTTATATATTAGTCGATTATTATAATTTTTTTTAAATCAACGGCATTTCTTTTGTAAATACCCGTGCACATATACAAAAACGGCTATGGTTTGCAAACCATTTCTATATTGGTTATGTATACTTTATTAATATTTGCTATATAGCAGAATATAATATTTGGTTGCCCAAAAGTACATCACGGTACATGTCCTTTAATGTCTTCTGTTCCCAATCACTTTCTTCAATACAATTTGTTTAACAAAATCTTTCTTTCTTCTTTTGGTCTATTGACTTCATATCTTTATCCTAATCTTTCTGCTTTTGTTTAAAAAATATGTCTGACAATATTCCACTGGATGTTCAACTAGATATCATCCGTAGGCTACCTCCTAAGTCTATACTCCAGCAACGTAGTGTTTGAAAGTTATGGAAGGCTAGTATAGATTGTGGAAGCTTCATCTTTAATTACGGTGTTCGTCGTAATGATGAGTGTTTATTTACGCTAACATTCGATATGGGTGACCAAGGTGTTGTATTAGCTTTAGATGAACAGCTAATCGCTACGCCACTTAATACAGATTTAATGCTTTCATCTATGATTACAGTTGGCAATTCTAATGGTCTTTGGTGTTTTGTCTATGGTTCTAATCTAATGACTGTTATTTGGAACCCGACAATCAAAAAATCACTTGTAGTATTTGTCCCGGTTTACACGCATCAAATCGAACGTCAAAAGATTTGTTTTGGTTTTGCCGTCCGTCCGAACACTCTTGACCCGACGATCGTGAAGGTCTCCTATCCTGTTTTCGAAAGTGGTTTCTAGTATGTGTTTGTCTTTTCTTTGAACTCGTTAAGGTGGACAATCCTTGAAAATTTCCACCCCCCGTGAAACTATCAAATTGAAACGTAAAAGTCATGCAGTTGTAGGTCGTTTTATCTATTGGACTCGGAGTGAAAAGTTAACTAATGAGGACGGTGTTATTTACAAGATTTACATGTTGATTTCTTTTGATTTGGTAACCAGCCAATTTAAAGTTATAGACCTACGGCGGATTTAAAAAAATGAACTCCCAGTTCCATTCAATGTTTTCGATCTTGGAACCTCTCTAGTGATTTCTGGGACGATCATTGGTGAAGATATTCTATTGTTTTGCGGATGGTTGTTGGACGTCAATGGTTCTTCCATAACATCATTTAGAAGCCTATTCACCATCCCTACCCTATATTCGGTTCATTTGCTTGGGTTTACAAAGGATCAAGCTCCAATAGTGGAAGCGTACGGCGACAATCATTTGGGTCAGTCGGTATTTGTGTACAACAAAGAACTTGAATTATTTGTCTGCATGGGAATGTTAGGAGATGCGAGATCTTTCTACATCGCCCTATACAAAGAATCTCTTCTTTTGTTAAATCAGCCAGACCATGCTGTTTATAGTATGTTTTATTTTTAACTTACCATTCTATTAATGTTTTATTTTTAACTTACACCATTATATTCATGTTCAACAGGTTTGTTCGGCAGAAGTTAGGGATCATGCTTAATGGGAATGAAGCTTTGTGGTTTTAGTACTATGTTTGTATGTGAAGGAAGCATGGAGTGGTTAGCTTTTTCTGCGTACTTGGTGAATTTTATAAATCAAGTGGTTATATATTATGTAACCATTAAACTCATAATTATGTAGTAATCGTAATATGTAGTAGGTTGTCTGTATGAAACGTTGTATGTCAACGTATTTACTATTTCCTATGTTCTTTAATCCCATGATACATCTTTGTTTAATCTGGGGAACTAGCAGTTGTTTCCAATAAAAAATGTGGCAACTAACTGTTGTACGTAGGGCAACTTCTTTTCCCTATTGACTACTTTTATAAACCAATGAGTCCTTCTAGTTGTTACAATTCGTATTCTACAATCAACTAATAACTACCAACTAGTGACTATGCACACTTGAAATTAACAGATTTACCATTCAACACTAGTACAATTTAACTAGCAGTTGTAAGTTTAATACTAGCAGCACTAAACCAGTATGTGCCTATTCAAGCCCAGAATAGTAAGAGCAACACCTACACAAGGGCACCAGTATGGTATCAGCAGCACCTACACACAGGCAGCACAAACACGGCCATACACAACAATATTAACGACTGTGGCATCATTTCGTTGATGTGTTCTATCACAAGCAGTGGTTAAAATAGCTAGCAGTAGTAACCAAATTACTGGCAGTTGTAAGTATACAACCAATTCAATTTTACTAGCGGTAGAAAAAATAACTATAGCGGTAGTAAAAATAACTACCAATTGTAAGTATACAACCAATTCAGGTTTACTAGCGGTAGTAAAAATAAGTATAGCGGTAGTAAAAATGACTAGCAGTTGTAAGTATACAACCACTTCAGTTTTACTAGCGGTAGTAAAAATAACTATAGCGGTAGTAAAAATAACTAGCAGTTGTAAGTATACAACCAATTCATTTTATAATTTGAGATATTTAATTTAAGTAATCGTGCATAAAAGCAGTGTAGCATTTTTTTTACGCTTAGAAATGTTGCATATACCTCAAAATAGTCAACTCAAATGAATGTAACTCTACACATCTGATAACATGATGCCGTTATGTGCTTACGTCAAACTGAAGACGTCATCGTTTTTAGAATAAGTAATGCTCACAGCACATTGATTGTGTAATAGGTCCGCCATATTACGTCAAACTGAAGACGTCGTCATTTTTGTACTGAAAGTTTGCTATGTCTGTATATACTTTTTTTTTGGTAAAATGTAGCTTCCACATCTGTTGTTGGTTTTGGAAATGTTTCTTATGCACGTTTGACAAACTGAAGTAAATCATTCATATCGGCGCTTTAAATTTCACTTTTAAAATTTGAACTTCAACTAGTCATTTGGAAAACAGAAACAAAGTTGATATTTGTGTCGACACTAGCGGTGGTTGGGTAAACTGTAGCGTGGTTGCGTATTCACATATGCACATAATTGAGAATTTGTTCAAACCCTGTAGCCTCCTTTGGTTTTTCCAAAAACGCAACCATGTTGTGAGTTGCAGCAGAAGAGTTGGGCACCATTGATGTTTATTTCGAAATTGATTGCAACAGATTGTTAGGTGTTGCGAATTATGATGTGTGTGGGTCTAAACTATGTTTTGCCCTAACAGTTGTAACTCTTTATTTTTTTATCCCCAATTGAATCAAAATTAATTTGTACTTTCAAAACAACTGTTTTAACTCTTATAGCAGTTGTTAGTATTTTTGGGCGCATTTATCTCCAATTGTGCTATTCTAATGAGCAAACGCAACCGTTATCGTCATCTACTATCTAGACACGAAAATTATGACAATCAAGTTTATGCTAATGGGCAATTTCGTTTGAACCTCAGGCCACCGTCCAATTTGCAATCTGGGCAACTAAATGCCATAATTGGGCAATACTTGTTGTACGATCGGGCAACCATAATTCTTAACCATATGATCATAAACGAGAGACTTAATAGCATAAACCTAACAGCACTAAGTTTGGCATAGAAGCACTATCGCATGGTTGGCAGCATAAACTCATAATTATTTTTTAAAGGCAACAAACATTCATAGCAGGTGGAACCATTCCTTGTGCACTAGCCCTTTTTTTCTATGATCTCGAACCCTTTTTCAGTTTTCGTGATACAAAAACGCTTTGTTAGCTTCCTTCTTTTGAAAGGTGTTGCACTACCGCATGCCAGCGTCCTCTTCCTGCCATACCATGTTTTTGAAATAAAATTGTGACAAAGCCTGTAGCTTGTGCACAATGTAGACGTCCATGGATCCATTCTCATCCGCAAGGTCATACATTCGTCGAACGTCATTGTCTGTGTGCAACAATGTTAAACCATCTTCGAGTGCCTTATTTGGTGCAGCATAAAATAAAGCCCATTTTTCCCTTCCAATATCATTCAAAACATGATCAAGCACCCTGGTAAATGCAACCCTGGTGGAGCTAAAACACCAGACATCAGCAAGGCGACCGCCTACATAGCGGAGTGGCTGAAATTCAAATTTCCCGTTGTGGTGAACTTTAAATATGACTTCTTTGGTTTCCGCCATGTCCTATAAAACATAAACCCTAATAACAATTAGAATCAACCACTAGACTTTAAGGGGTATAGTGACCATACCTATAAAACATAAACCCTAATAACAATTTCAATAACTTTTAATTAAATATATATTTAATAATAGAATATAAACTATAAAGCTGCACAATTATTTATATTCATGTACTCTATAAATATATGAACGAATAAGGTAACAAAGTACATACGGGGGAGTACAACAAACCTGGATTTGTTTATAAAAAAGAAGAAAAGGACAACGATTTTTTTTATTTGGATTCTTCGATGAAAGTCAGCCTAGGGTATAAGAAGGAATGTGAGGATGTTGATTGTTGGGACGATAAGGATAATTGATGTGTGGTTGGGACCAAAAAAGGATAAGTGGTGTGTGGGGTAAAAAGGTTTATGTGTTTGTCATTATAGGTCCCTCTTGTATATTACAACTGTCACACTATAGAATAAAAAACTGCTTGTTCAAGTAAGGACTACTAGTGCTGATGAGAATGGAAAATATGCATTTAATCTTAACTCTAGCATTAGCTCATGTGTATAAATAGGCACATATACTATGTCTACAAATTGTTGAAGATTATTAAATTGATTTAAATGTGATTTAACTAGCAGGGATTTACTTTATGGTACATTATGCACATCAGGTCACTAAAAAAATACACAAACCATTTCTCAAAAAAGCAACTGACATCCTTACCTTTAAACAGGTGTAAAAAAAATAGCCAAATGCTAGAGTTCATAAAAACAGTCAAAAAAAGTAAAATGCAGAGGCCAGGATTTCAGGTTTGATAAAAACATTGGCTCACTGAGATGAAAAAAAACTACACCGATACTCTACTATTTTAGAAATCCACTTTAGATTCACATCCAAAACTATACACTAACTCTTAGTGGCCATAAATAACCCATTTGCAAACACCAATTCTCACGGTGAATTTGGATTATTCACACTATACACCAATTCAAATTGTCAATAAATAATACAAGTGTCTACACTAAATCTAAAAACACCATTTCATTTGTGAAATTTACCTTTAACTTGTACTGTGATATTTCAGTCAATTAGTATTTAGATCAATTAGATTATCAATCATCACAATCATTTACGAAATGCTGTGTTCTTTGTGTCAAGATGGTACATGCACTCCGAATTGTACTAATTTGCAGGATTCTTTATTTAAAGACATGATAGACCGTTTCAATAGAATGGTAATTGCTTGTGAGCCGGGAAAGACTTTCCTAATAGAAGGAAATTTTAGAGAGAAACAAGAGCTGATTGATAAGAGGAAAATAATGATTGAACAACTTCCAGAGTATGAATGTGAGTATGAAGATATGAAAGCGCGTTTCAAGAGGATCGAAGATGATAATGCTAATTTGGAAGCAACGTGTGAAGAGGCGATAGCTGAATTTAAGATTTACAAAGATTATAATGCTGATGCTGAAGCGAAGTATGAAGAGATGATAACCAGTTTTAAGAATTTGAAAGATCATAATGCTGTTGTCAAAGCTAAGTATCAAGAGATGGTTGAATGTGCCAAAACCTTATCAAGACACTCAAAGAAGTTGCAGCTGATACTGATGATTTTTAGGATTATGAATGTGTTTTGTATATGTTTAAGAATGTGCTATTTTGGACTTATTTGATATGTAAGCTAGTAACTATTTATCTAATTAACAAGGTACTAGATTACTGCATCAAATTTTATGTTATGATTTTATGATATCATTTGTGAAAACTTAAATAATCAAAATAATAGCTAATCTCGATATTCTTCACATGCAGATATACTCTAACTAAACTTAAATACAATAATAACCTCAAAATTCCATTACTTACTGATAAACTTCATTAGCGAACATAATTTTAAAAAACGTAAGTAAATCAAATAATCGCTAATCTCCATATTCTTCAAAGGTAAACTATAATAGCAAACAGTCGCTACTCTCGATATTCTTCAAAGATAAACTATGATTTATGCAATCTAAAAACATCTCTAAACATCAAACACCTAATTCGTAAATGATTCTTTCACAAACGCATCATCAGATAGTCAACGTAATAAACAAACACTAAAAACAATATCTAAATAAATCAATAAACATCTTCACATGTGCAAAAATAGATATGTAATAAAAAAAAACACATCATGAGATAGTCAAAAGTAACAAACAAACAATATCTAATAAATCAATTAACATCTTCACATGTGCAAAAAATAGATATGAAATTCAATTAACATATACACATGAGATAGTCAACGCCCGAGAAAAGTTGTTAAAAACTTGTAACACCCCCAAATCTGGTTTAGCGGAAGCATACGGGTCATGGGGTGCTACTAAATCGGAGATCATAACACAAGTAATAAAGAACGGAATACATACTCCGTTTTAATTTCATAAAATTTTTAAAAACCATTATCTTACAAACATCATTTAAATAAAAACGGCATAACCCATAAGTTTTGTGGTCCCAATTAAAACATCACCATGTGTTAAAACACTTCTTTTAGAATAACTACGACCATTGCCACTTCTTGCCTTGAACCATGATATCAAGTCAAACATCTGAGAAAATATGCTAAAAAGGTTAGCTAAAAGCTGGTGAGTTCATAGGTTTATAATAAAACAGTAAGCATGAACCATAATCAAAGGCATATAATCATTACAACGAATATAATGATATATGGATGAAAGTATATTACGTTAGCACTAAGTTCATGCAACCGATACTACGACAGTTTCTGTATGCTAAATGAAGTCATACAATATATAGGGCCCAATGCGAGTGTTTTGTCCCTCAACACTCGATTCCGACATTGTATACGTTTCGCCTTGGCCTAAGTATGGCCAACCGAACAAAGGAGTCACCCTCAATAGATCTATTTATAACATTCGCGCTTCCCAGCAGGGAACTGACGGTTCATGAAAGGGGGCATTTCTAGGGACATAAGGGCTTAGGCTAAACCACGTAATATTAATCATGCAATAGTTCAAGTCCATAAAAAGGTTTTGCATATTTTCTCACCCCAACATGTATAAAACAATTTATCAAATAAAAGAGGGGCTATAAACTCACCTTAGCAATAAGTAGTCCAAAGGTGGGACTTCAATGAATGTTATGGAACTGCACCGACACGCGACCTAGATAAGGAGGGCAATATTTAAGTTCATTATTTTAATTTAGACATTCTTATAATGGTTCAATTAATATTGTCTTTATAATGGTATTAAAATCGAAATTGGCTAGTAAAATAATCAAAATGTTTTACTAGTAAGTATATGGATGTATATATACTTACTCATGTTGACACATAATTGTATCGTCAAATTCGAATAAAATTGATTTATTTTCTAATTGTCTTTGAAAATACTCATTTTAAATTTGAAGACTCTCAAATTTATTATATGATAAAATGATATAGTTAGTCACTATTTGTTTGTTAAAAATTGGTTCTTAACATTTACAATTCACGACTAGTAATCTACTTGACATAAATGTGTCTACCCGAACAAATTGACGTTAAAACTTTGATATGGAACTTGTTAAGTAAATTATATTTCTAGTACTTGTTTCTCCATTTAGGTTGACTTGAATTAAGAATATTACACTTGACGTTATGACGGCATTCAATGAAGTGAAAGGAAATGAATATGCGGGAAACGAGTTGGTTTATTATTGGACTACCGATTTATGTTTCGATTTTAATTTCATTGATCCGTTTGAATCACTTAAACGGACACCCAGATACCACAGAGGGCTGTGGCCCAGCTTCGAAGGTACCAGACTTGGGCTTAAGCCCGAAGTGGAATTTGTATAAGGAAAGGGCTTCGGCCCATGGATGGTTTGGGAGAGATTTTTGGGCTAATCCAATATAGTTTTTACAACAAGTTACTAACAATTTTTGGAAGACACATTACATTCCTAGGTTTTAGTGTCAATGTATACATCTTTTGTCGCAAGAGTTCAACGTGAACAATCTTGACTCGAGACACACTTGGTCATACATGTCCTGGATTGTGTAGTCGAGACTTCTCGACCAGGGAGCATGCATATAAGACCTGTAACCTTTATCACTTTGCCAAGGGAAAATTAGTCTCTCATTAACACAAAATGTTTATGCATACATCCTTATCACTTTGATCTAACCAAGACCCGTTTCAAACTTATTATAACCATTTTAGAAAATAAGTTCATACCACTGTGGTGGTAACCACAGTGGGTTTTTTTGACCAAA
>BPTQ01000004.1:269522561-269533251 GCA_019973895.1 Chrysanthemum seticuspe
ACATTTTGGTAAATGCGTCTAATCCGGTCACCTTCTACGGTTCAAGTCGAAGTAGTAATATACATTGTTAGCTTCTCGATTTGTTAAGTCGTTGAAGAAGGAGGTAGGGGAGAACTCACATTTGGCGTCGTACCTTGAATCTGTTACTACAACTTATGGAGAAGAGACCTAGACACAACGGTATGTAGTCTATAAGATTTAGTACTAATTTCTTCATACCACACCCGTGGAACCCTAATACTCATACTGGGTACTCACCATTTCCAACTCTTATCAGAACTTTGAACTTGCAAAACCCTCGTGACCTCCCGTTGCTTTGTAGGGTTCACTATAAGAGTCTGTAACGAGAACGTTGAAGGAGTTCTAACATGAGCATTCGCCGAGCAGGGTTTACACGATTTAAGACTTCTACCACTTCAAGGCTCCAATTTGAGTACAATATTGAGGAAGTTGCAAGGGCAATGTCTGAGAATATCACTTGGGATGTTTCGTTGCCCTCCAGTGCTCCCAAAACGTTCAAGTTTCAAGACTATTCTCAACCTTTACCACTCATGGGTCATACTCATAATCCCAAGGTGCCCACACCATACTTCTTTAATCATGATTTAGAATATCTGATGTATGGCAACACAGATCCAGAGAAGAGGTATTCAACATCATTGTCTAAGTTCCATGCTGCGGTTTACACTCAAGAGGGGATGGAGGAAGAAGTTGCTGAATTGTTTAGCTCTTCGATTGTTACATATAATGATGAAGCTGAACTTGGCATCTTCCACTGGCCTAATCTGCGTAAATGGTTTTACAAATGGCGACTTACCTTCACCTCTAAACACAAAGTGTGTTACAACCACCGGATCTTGTCCATTGTCAGTGCAGAGGTTATGACAAACTACGGGTACAATTTTCTGACCAAAATCACGGTTCGCAGAGCTGACGACAAAGAATACACCTTCAACGAGGCAGACTACAAGTTTCTGAATCTCAACGATATTGAAGATCTGTATCTTCTCAAAGTTCAAGGAAAGCTTGAGCATCTTCCTGGCAGCTTACAATATGATATCTTCAACTCAATTCTCATTTTTATCCGCAGTCTCGTCATTAAGTCAAGAGTTGAAGATCTTCATCTTGGTGTTGAAAGTTATCAAAAACGTCTGAATCTTACCAAACCTGATCTCAAACCACCTGGCATATATGATCAGAAACCGTATACATTCACAAGAACACCATTTGGATTACACTTCATCAAGAACAAAATCGTCAAATACATGGGATACGAAGAAATTCACAAGTTCAGTGATGATACGTTGACACATGTAAAGGCTGATCTTGTACACATTCTTGAAGATCTGAACGCGGGCAGAAAGCAAGGATGGTTGCGACACATGAAATGGAAGAGAAATGATGTTAAACAAGCTGAAAAGTTTGTCAATAAAATTGATTCACGACTCAAATTCCGAGTTCAAATGCGACGACTTGAAGGCTATGTTGGAGGAAGAGCAAGGGTGCCGAATATCTTGACGTTTCGTCGTCCTGAATGAAGTACTGCAGTTAGATAGTTGTTTGGAACATTACTGGAACATTTAAACATCTGTCTGTAATAACTTTAACTCTTTACTTTCATTCGTATGCTTATGTTAATTGATTATGTTTTTTAAGTTAAACCTTGAGCTCGAATTTTCACAAGCACAACAAATCTAATCATATGTTCTACAACTTATAATAATCTGATTCAAATTCGGCTCAAGAAGGCTATCTCTCAAATATATTTATGTATTTGCCGGGGAGTACTTTTGTTCAACGAAAACAAAATCTTTTACTCCACGAAAGGACCCTGTGGTACGCTTCAGTGCCTCATTCCTAATTTAGGGAGCGAAAGCTTCTTAACTGTTTTGCAACACAAAATCTTTGTTCAAACTCAAAGGAATGTCAAACACCTCAAAAAGCATATTTTAATCAACATGTTTTTCAAAAACATCATTTATATGCTATTTTTGAGGAGGAGAAATGTGATTAAAATTGTTGATCAGGAAGTTATGGAATCTCATAACGTGCTCGACTCAGATATCATCAATGAATTGACGAACTTTGAAATGTCATTAATCGAAAAGACTTGTTTCAAATAAAACTTGTCTTAGTAGAATGTACCAATCCGAGACACTCTTGATTGACATGAAATTTGACAGGTCTAACCTCCTTCTCAAGGAGAGTTTACATCTTCAAGATAGTTATTAGAGCTAGTTGTCACCTAAAAGCTGATAATGGAACTCTTTAACTATACAACGTAACCGTGTCTCGCGGGGAATTGTCTATCAAGAGTCGATCAATTCAATAGTGCGTGCTCTACCCTCTCTGTGCAGATTTCAGTCAAAACTCATATGCACATGTGGAGGGGGAGTATTTCTGAAAAACCAAAAACTCTCAAGGTGTTAGCAAAACATGTTTTTCATCATAAACATCTTGAGAGAATTTTTTCCAAGAAAAGGTTTTTGTGGCAACATTGTATAGTCATGGAGTTAAAAGGCGACTAAGTTTAGGAATAAACGTCCTATGATCCGCCAGAGCCGGAGGGATCTACCCAAGGATACCACAAATAGTTAAGTATTTAGAAGTCCTTAGGTATGATTGAAAAAAGGAGAAAATGAGAATCGGAGAAAGAAGGAGTTGAAAAATTAAAAAGAAAAGATAAAGAAAAGGGTGAAAAGAAATAGCCCTCCAAATTATTCAACTTAGGGCAGACACCGGGTTCAATTCATATGCTACTGGTTGTCACAAGATGACACCGGTATTGAAGACAAAGTCGTCATGGACCTAGTGACGCATTGCACTAAACCTTCTAAGCCACTCAAGTTCTCTCAAAAGAGCTTGTTTCATTCTCACAGGGAACCCTACGTAATCTATCGACTCTCTTATAGATTGTTGGTATTGAAGAAGGAGACCCTCTCCCTAGTCTCCGCTTATGAAAATCAAAGCGCACTAATCGAGTCTAGAGCCATGAGATTCATCAAAAGATCTCTTAGGAACACATAATATTTAATCACTTGATTGTTCAAACAATGAGGACACAAGTGACATTTTCCAGAGTCCTACGCAGATCTTAGCAATCTGCCTGGACATTTATGAGGGGATTCACAATTGTGATCCTCAGTGATTAAATGGAAACTCCTGCCAGGGTCAACATCAAACAGCCCTGACTGCAGGTCACTTCGGTAACCCCTTGTGAGTTACGCTTAGTGTGTCTCAAACGGTCTACAGTCGTGGGGTGATGCTTTGGTGTACCTCAGCGACTCATCTGAACTGTAGGTGTACTTCGGTACATCATGTTATCTCACTCGTGGGACTCCAGTTCAGGAACAGCCTTTGTAAGAATTAGAGTTGTGTTTTCACACTATGCTGTTAACACTCTCGAAGTTCAAACTTGTAAGCGCTGGATTATTTCTAACCCATGTTTTATGTTTTCTTCTTATGGACGCTCGCGGGTGGAAAAGATCGTGCAGATTCTCCACATGCTCATACCAACATCAACACTAATTGAAGTTCTCTCAAAAGGCAACACAAAGTCAGAATGATTCTTCGTCAAAGTCAAAGAATCTGCAAAGTTTAAAGACTTGAGAGCTACACAAAATTGGAGATTCAAAGTTAAAGAAGTATGAGTATGGTGGAGAAAGACAGAGAGACACCTTTACTTATGATGTTGATAAAAGGCAGAATTCACAACTGATCACAACAACAAGGACAAAGAACAAAGTTGCAAAGAATTAAAGACGTCACAAGCTATGAACGCCAAAGAAGTTCAAGACGTCGAACGACCTAAACAAGACAACAAATGATGACCAACCTTTAGGGGGAGATTGTTAGGAACATGTTTTATTATAAAGTGTAGGTCATTTCATTTGTAATAGGTCGTTAATAAATATGGTTTATAAATGTTTGTAATTGATTTCACAGCTCATGTAGTAAGCCCATGAGCTGTGATAGAAGGTTCTTCTAGAACCAAGGGGAAACACCCCTACTTATGTAAACACTATAAATATCCCCCCCCCCCTTGAAGGGAGAAGGTGTTGGTTCTAATTGCAATTATCATTTTCATTAATCATTCATTAGTTCCTTCCACTTTCTCTCACTAAAACTTTCTCTCTCTAGAAATACATATTGATGTGATAGAATGGTGACCTAACAGGGAGCTACCTGAAGGTGTGAAGTTTGTAAACTGTCTTGTGATTGAAAAGCCTGAAAGAGGACTGTTTTTCATTGATGTCTATGGAAACCCAGCATTCCAAAGGTGGAGTGACATTGATTAGGAAGGAGTGGCTACAATGCTGAGCTACATACCAGTGGCCTCTCAAATTCAGACTCCTGCAAATGTCAAGTTCTGTGCTGACTTAAACACCAAGATAAGAGAGCATCCTGACAGGGAAACACTCATCACAAAGGAAGTCAAGCTTGAAGCACTGGGGATCCATCTTGATTGACATCATTATCATTTATCTTTTGTACTAGTGATAGGAACTATGTAATTGATCAATAAACAATGTATGTTTTGTTAAAATATTCAGTGTTCCTTATTATGTTCATTAGTACATTCAGTGTAAGAAGAAGCCAATTGATCACTTACACTGATCAAACACTTAGGCTATTTGTATATCCAAATAGGGGGAGACTGTTGGGTTCAGTAAATACCCAAACCCCTTAAGTCTAGGATTTGAATAGAAAATACCCTAAGTGTTTAGACCATTAAACACTAACAGGTCACTGAGTGCATAGTCTCTCAGTAAGCCATCTTCAGGATACTCAGTAAGAGGCGAAGAAGTCTCTCCACTCAGTAAGGCGGAACTTAAGGGGTGAAGACTGAGTCAAGAAGGAGATGGTGGATTCAGTGAGTGATGACAACAACTCACTGAATCCCTAAACTCCTCACCAACTACTTACACTGAAGACAAACTGAAATAGAAGACTGAAGGCAATGAAGACTGAAGAATGAACGGGACAAGGCGGGATAAGTTTGAATCAGATAAGACGAAGTCCTTATCAACCAAAGTCAACTTTCCCTGAATGGCAAACGATCAGGCTCAGTGTCATCACTGACTTATGGAAAGCGGCCTTGTCTCTTACTTAAAATAGTCTTTGTAAACAGAGATAAAATACATACGTATTTTGTCTTCTGTAAAATGTCAGTTTGTCACTTAGGATAAAGTTAATACTCATACTTGTATAAATAGCATAAGAGATGGAGTGAAAGATTCAAGCTTGTGAATTGTAAAACACACACACACACAAGCCATCTTTCACTCCTCCGAATACAACTCAGTCCCTGAGATAGCTCAGTGGTTCCATAGTAGTTGTGCTCAGACTTAGCATGAGCTTAGTGAGGAGTACCAACCCTTTGTCATTTCAATCCTAAGTACTATTCCGCAAGTACTTGGGTTATGCATTCTTTTTGATTGATTTCTAATAAATAATATTATGTTGAAAATTTATCAGTGTGTTTTGCTTACATCTTACTTCAGTCATTGATTCACTATTATCTGTTTTTAATACTTAACTGTTTTATACGATAGTGAATAGGGAACAACAGATACTTTTTATACCGAAACGCCTTATGGATACGTTTCAGAATGGTATTATATTGGTAATATTTCTATTCCGGGGATTTATCATATGTTTTATTTGCCCTTATCATAGTGTCGGTATGCGTGCGGTGTCGGTCACAGTGGAAAACGAGATAACCTCTAGTCTTACAACTTTAATCATAAGAAAATTCCAGGACTAAAATAACACAGTATTCAAATTATGCGATGAATGCAAAAGTAATGCAATAGGCTACAGGGTGCAAGGTATCCACTCAAATGATCAGGCAAGCTTATGTATGCTTAATGAATATGCTTAGTAATAATAAATTACCATTTATTATTTAATAATAAGTGAAAAGTTACCGTGTGTCACATCCTCCCCGCCTTAAAAGGAAAACCGTCCTCGGTTTTCAGTTAGAGTTACTTGCTGAAGTTGAGAAAAGATGTGGGTATTTACGCTGGAACTCATCTTCATGTTCCCACGTGTATTTACGCTGAAGTTGAGAAAAGATGTGGGTTCCTTGACGAAATTCAATCTTTCATCGATTTGGATTTCTTCCAATGGAATAGCAAGAGTTTCGTCAGAAAGACATTTCTTCAAGTTGCATACGTGAAACACGTTATGCACGAAGTTGAGTTCTTGTGGTAACTCAAGTCGGTAGGCCACTGGCCCGATTCTTGCGAGAATTTTGAAAGGTCCAATGTAACGAGGATTTAACTTTCCATGTTTTCCGAAACGGATTACTCCTTTCCATGGCGAAACTTTTAGCATGACTTTATCTCCCACTTGGAACTCAAGTGGCTTTCGTCTTTTGTCCGCGTAGCTCTTTTGACGATCACGTGCTGCTTGCAGGCGGTTTTTGATTAACACTATTTTCTCAGTAGTCTCTTAAATTAGCTCCGGTCCAGTAAGTTGACTTTCTCCGACTTCGGCCCAACACATGGGCGATATACATTTTCGACCGTAGAGTGCTTTGTATGGTGCAGCTTTGATGCTTATGTGATAGCTGTTGTTGTAAGAGAATTCGGCTAATGGCAGATGTTTATCCCAGCCATTTCCAAAATCTATAACACACTGATTCGCAGAATCCAAAGCAACGTCAAGCTTCACTCACACAAGCTAGCCACTTGTGAATGACTAACCGTGAGAAACTTAAAACGGCTCAGACACTGACCAATAATAAGAAGTTTGTAGTATGTTGGGTAACTCAAACGTGTTAGGTCTGAGCACCGAGATCGTTCCGAACGAGGGTTGAATGGAATTTCCAACTCACGTCTCGATTATCGGGATTTGAATAAGAGAAGGGGGTAAATGGATATATTCTAAACTACGGGATAAGGAAAGTATATGGAACTAAAATCTATGGGGAAAACCTAAGAATAATGGCAAACTACATATTTCTACGCTAAAACGCAAATACGGGAATTTAAACGAAACGCGAATAAAAAGCAAGAACGACTAATCTAGATCCTAAAATTAACCTAAAATTACTTTTACTCTAAAAATGATATTAGGAAACTAATTATGAATTAAAACTATTTTTTAGGAATTTTCTTGAATTTATTAAAATTAAAAACTAATTATTAACTTTAAAAATAAGACTAATTATCTAAAAATTATGAAAGAGAGAGGAAAAAATATGGAATTACTTTCTAAAAATCTAAAATAACATAAGAGACTTTTTAAAACTATTTTTTTTAATTTTTTGATTAATTTCCTATTTTCTATGAATTTAAATCTATTTAAATCTAATTTAAATTATGAAAAATACCAAATAAAAGGAGAAAAATAAGGAAAAATATTTTTTATGCTTTTTATATTTATCTTAATCTATTAAAATTGAAAAATTAATTTTTGGAACTTTTTCTCAATTATTTGCAATCTAAGCTATTTAAAAATGCCTAAAAACTGAATTTAATAAAGAAAAATAGTGAACAGTAACTAAAAATTATGAAAACTTCAGGAAAATTCTAAAATGCTATTCTAAGGCTATAAAAAATATAAAAACTGATGCTTATGTGAGAGATATTAAGGCTGCAGTGCAAATGATCCTAAATAAGCACTTTGAAAATAAGCTAATAAGCTCTAAAGTGAACCAAATGATAACAGAAGCTAATTTATACTATTATTACTCTAAAGCAACTATTGCAAGCTTATTCTAACACCTAATAAGTGATCTACCAAGATTTAAGCAAACTGACATTATAAGCTAAACATGTTCTGACCCCACTGATTAAGCAGTTTCAACTGCTTATCCAATAAGCTAGAG
Source organism: Chrysanthemum seticuspe (assembly GCA_019973895.1). Lineage (NCBI taxonomy): Eukaryota > Viridiplantae > Streptophyta > Magnoliopsida > Asterales > Asteraceae > Chrysanthemum > Chrysanthemum seticuspe. Next base: position 269,530,399 of record BPTQ01000004.1, read on the forward strand.
TGAAAACAAAAAGCATGGTTCTCAAGCCCACCAAGCAGAGATCATTTGTACCAATTTTCAGCTAATTAGGACTAAAGATGAAGAAGTTAAGGATCAAACAAAATGGCTGCATAATGGGACAGAAGCTGATGAATGCAGAAACAGAAAGCAAAACAGGTAAATGCACACCTGATATGATGGATCAAAAAGCAATTGCAGATCTGATATAAGCTCTTCTACAGGTATCTAAGGGAATACTAAAAGCAAATCAAACTATCTCTATGCTATCACCTACTAGTGGAAATCAAATACAATTAAATTCCTAAACTAAATACGCAAATTATCAACTAAACAACATCTGATATGGAAAAGAAACTGGACTGATGTGCATCAGCAGATAAAGCAAACTAGGAGACTTTTGGATCAAAATGAGCTTGCTAAACACTTCCATACGCCAAGTAAGCTTGAATATAGTTACTGAAAAATGACTGTTTGGACCGAATGAGAAATTGAAGACAGATTCAACCATAAACAAAATTAGGACATGAAACCTTTAAAAACTTGTTTGATAAAGCATTAAAATAGTGATTTAGACTGAACTACTACAAATTAAACTCATCAAATCAACTTAAACTTTGAAAACTAGCTTCATCCAAACACTCCTACATTGAACCAAAACTAAAATTTGAACTAAAAACTTAGGAGATTCTTAACTTGAACAGGTTTGGAAACTCAAATAAACTCAAAACTTGACATTTTAACAGCTTTAAATCAGTAACCATGCTAAACCTTTTTGACTATCGAAATTTGACTTGTGTTGACTAAAATTGACTTTTGTGAAAAACTTAATTTGAAGAAAGGTAAGAGCATAAATAAGCTCAAATGAGCTTATACAAGCTTATCTGAGCTTAGTTTGACAGAATTGAAAGCTAAGGAAACACTTTAGACAATAATGATAAGTTGAGATAAAAAGGATGAAAATTAACTTTTAATTGATAAACATGAAATTACAATTCTGGAATATGAAATTACAACTGAAAAGAGTAAATGACAGAAATTAAAAACGGGTCAAAGCTTTTCTAAATACATGGAAAAACTGGACAATGAGCTTGTGACTGATCCAGGGTATATATAGCTGAGCAGAGGCCTTGGCTTGATCATGAGAAGCATCTAGAGGTACAATCTCGACCTTTGATTCATTTACTTGTCATCATATCAAATCAGAGCCGTTTGATCATATGGGTGATGTGTCCTGTCCAATGAGATGCTCCCTTTTGTCCACGCTGGCTATCTTATGACACAACCTCTGACACGTTGTCAGAGGTCTTCTAGAAGGATACTTTAAGTGGGGTAAATGAGGGTAAAAGGTGGGGAAGGTAGGGTACAGTAAATCCATGGGGTTTATCTGTGTTTGGGCGCGGGGTGGGTTTGTGGTGTTTTTTTATATTAATTTGACTTGGGTGGGTATTTTGACCGGGTATAAGTTATAAATGGGTTGGGTATTCGGGTAGATAGCGGGTTGGAGGGTTATAAGAGTGGCCGGGTAGTGATATTAAAAGGGTTGGTTTGTTTATTGGGTTGGGTTTGGGCCGAATGTTATGTGAATTAGACTATGGATTGGATAATCTTGGACTTGGATTGGCTTAGGACTAGTATTGGATCCATATGGCTTAATAAGGGACTAAAGATGTAATTGCTGAAAATCCAGGGACCAAACATGTAAATCTGAAATTATCTTCCAAGGACTGATTTTGTCATACTTCAAATAAACCAAGGCTGAAATTGCAACTTTTGATTCTTCAGGGGCCATTTCTGCCAAAAACTCAAAGTTGAGGGGCCATTTTTGCCAATTGTTCAAACTTGATTAAAACTTCCAAAAATCATCCTCGGAGAATAAAATCTTCATAAATGCATAATTCTGACCTTCCGGCTCAGCTTAAGCTCTCTTAATCTCTCGTGCTCGGATTTACGTCTGATTTGGTACCTTTTTGCGTGTTTTTACATATCCATACCTGCACAAGCACAAACTCAAGAAAACCACAAATATTAGCAATAAACGGCTCTTTCTTGGTTATTTTGGGTCTATTTTGATAAAGAAAAGGTATGTGTTTTAGCACATATCACACACGCTCTTAGCATATCCTCTAGGGTTTGAATGGTTCTTTCGCTTTGTCCATCAGTTTGAGGATGGTAAGCGGTGCTCATGTCAAGGTTAGATCCTAACGCATCTTGAGAAATTCGAGGTGAAACGGCTATCTCTATTCGAGATGATGGAGATTGGTACACCATGGCGTGCGATGATTTCCTTCAGGTACAATCGTGCAAGTTTGTCCATACCGTCATTTTCCTTTATCGGTAGAAAATGAGCTGACTTGGTGAGACGGTCAACTATTACCCAAATAGTGTCGTAGCCACTAGAGGTCTTAGGTAGCTTGGTGATAAAGTCCATTGTTATGCGTTCCCATTTCCATTCGGGAATTTCGGGTTGTACCAGTAGACCTGAGGGTCTCTGGTGTTCGACTTTGACTTTTGAGCAGGTTAAACACTGGCTAACATACGTCGCAATGTCGGCCTTCATGTTTGGCCACCAGTACAATTTCTTCAGATCTTGATACATCTTATCGGATCCTGGGTGTATGGAGTATTTAGATTTGTGGGATTCGTGCATAATGATATCACGAATTCCTCCCTAACGTGGAATCCAACTTCGATCCTTAAAACATAAGGTTCCATCCGACCTTTTTACGAATCCATTTTCACTTTCTAGCATTCCGTAAAGGTTCTCATTTGGGCGATTCTCTTCTTTAAGCACTTCTGATTGAGCTTCAAGGATCTTGGATAGAAGAGGTGAACTGACTGTCATACCCAAAGATC
>BPTQ01000004.1:269539400-269628005 GCA_019973895.1 Chrysanthemum seticuspe
ACAGCAAAATCTCATTAAAGTTAAAGGTCACATTATTTTTCGAAAGTTCATGAAACAAATTCACAAAAGTCACATATTCTTAGATAAAATTTATTAGTTAAAGTCATAATTCATTAGAAAAGTCAAATACTTTTAAAGGGACAAATTTAAGAGTTATACACACTTACAACAAGAATCACAACATAACCTGATTATTCGAGTATATTCGAGGAATATTTCGAACACATTCGAAAATTTTTGAAATTTTGAGTCAAATCTTAATTTTTATTTTTTATGTTTTTTTTAATCAATATTTAGTTTTTAGTTAGTTCTACCACTTTCTCCGACTTCGTCCCATTAGAAACCTGACGGGAACCAAATCTTCGAAACACCTTTCGATAATCCTCACCAGAACTAGGAACCAAGAGTCAACACTCGAACCTTCGTTAAACATTCGAGTAAAGAATTAAAACCGGTAAGTGACAAGTTGACGAATAGAGACGAATAGAGACACGAAAATACGAATAAACCACATACAATCACTCTAATAACGAATTATAACGTACGAACAAGTAATTAAAAGAATCAACGAATCAAAAGTGAAAAAGTGATAATTATAACGTATTGTCATTAAATATTCAGAAACAACAATAACAACAACAAATTACGAAGAAATCGGAGTACTATATTATTATATTCCAAAACAGCTAGATTAACAACTAATAATCTAATGTGGAGATTATGGAACCAACTGCTTCAGCAGATTAACAGTTAAGATGGATTCAAGATTATTTTGACTTTTCTCACAAAGAGCAGCTGATTTTTATGATTGAAATGAGATTTTAGACCTTAATGTACCATATATCAAACAAGAATAACACACACAAACAGCCTTTACCACAGTTAAATCAGTGAATCCAAACAGCCCTTAAAAGCTATGAATTTGTGATTTCCAAAGGATTTCACAAATTAAGACCATGCAACTTATTCAAAACCTTATATTATTATATCATGAGGCTAAAGAAGCATTAAACAACAACAATAACAACAAAGACTTATAAATTACTGTTATGCAATATTAATAGTGAAAAAGTGAAAACTAAGCAACTAAGAAAATTAATGAACAAGCATGCAATATTAAGCAATAATCTCACTAACATACACCAAATAAGCATAAAAGCACAGAGATAAGCAGAGATAAGCAGTTGAACAGTGAATGGCCAAAATTAAGAAATGAGCTTACAAATTGCTTCCAAGCTCACAACTGAGAACCAAGGATCAAGACCACTCCTAATAGCTTTCCACAAAGCTTCTAAACCAAGGGCAGTCCAAAGATTACCCTGCTTCAGCCTCTTTCACCATCTTGATTGATTTTTGATTTATAACTAATTTTTTTTGTATTTTTTATTTTTAATTCTAAACTGAGTTTTAAAGTTTTTAAAAGCTTACACAAGCTTTATAAGGAGCTTATATGAGCTTATTAGTCCAATACAACACTAAGAACAACATTCACACATATTGAGAATTTAAACAGGGAAATTTTCATAAACTGAAAAGATTACTTAATACTGAAATTGATTATTTAAAATAGATTCTTATACACTGAAAACACTTAAACAAAGTACTTGAAAGCTTTTTATTACACTGGAAATTGAAATTACTCTAAAACGACATAAGCTAATAAAAATTATACTAGATATCTACCCACATTGCTCCTTTCTTCCTTTTTAAAGATCTTTTTGAGCTCTGTCGACCTCTCTGAATGTATCCCACCTCTTTTCAACCCTTGGATCCTTCGAAGTCATCAAAACCGTGCACTTGGCATTTTGGCGCCAAAAAGTCATTTGAGCAGTACAAGTGGATTTGAGGCAATTAAAGAATTGTGGATGTTTGTGGAGGTGTAGGGGACAATTTAGATAGTAGGTATGGGCTGGGGGTTGAGGTGTAAAGTAAAACTAGGAGTTTTGAGTGTAACAGTAAAAATGCTATGGTGGGGAAGCATTAAATGCTTTGTGGGCTGATGTATAGGTGGAAAGATGGTGGAGAGGGAGTGGTTATACAGCTGTGATGAGGTGGAGGGAACAGGTGGTGGAAAAACCACCCTGGTTTTAGGTTTGCAGGTGTGGGTGAGGGAGATGAACAGTGGAGGCGGTTTTTTATTCTTAAACCGTGGGTTGGGCTGGTAGGATGGGTTTGGGCTTGGGTTTGATTTTGGGTTTAATTAAAACAAAGGGTCCGGTTGGTTTGTAGTTTAATCACAAGGACCAATTTTGTAATATTCTGAAAATGAGGGGTTAAACTTGCAGTTTTCCAAAGTTAACACAAGGACCGATTATGCCATATATGAATAGTACAAGGGTTATATTTATTAATTTTCCATTTTAAATAACCCAGGGACCATTTTTGACACTTTTCAAAGTTGAGGGACCAAAGTTGTAAATATGCAATTTTAAATTGAAAGGACTATTTTTAACAACTTGTAAATCCCCAAGGACCTTTAATGATATTTTACAAGTTTTGAATTACCAGGGACTAGTTTTGCCAATTTATGAAAGTTTAGGGACTGAAACTGTAAATTATGTAAACTTTGTTGTTTTTCATCAGTTTTCAATCTTTTTACACTTGTAACACATAAAAAACACATTTCAATTATATTTATAGCATTTTGTGGCATTTCTGAGTGTTTTCAGATGTTTTAGCAGTCTAGATGGGTATAAAATGATGTGTATTTAGACACACATCAAACAACTCCCAGAGTATGAATGTGAGTATGAAGATATGAAAGCGTGTTTCAAGAGGATCGAAGATGATAATGCTACTTTGGAAGCAATGTGTGAAGAGGCGATAGCTGATTTTAAGATTTACAAAGATTATAATGCTGATGCTGAAGCGAAGTATGAAGAGATGAAAACCAGTTTTAATAATTTGAAAGATCATAATGCTGTTGTCAAAGCTAAGTATCAAGAGATGGTTGAATGTGCCAAAAAGCTTATCAACATACTCAAAGAAGTTGCAGTTGATGCTGATGATTTTTAGGATTATGAATGTGTTATGTATATGTTTAAGAATGTGCTATTTTGGACTTATTTGGTATGTAAGGTAATAAGTATTTATCTAATTAACAAGGTACTAGATTACTTCATCAAATTTTATGTTATGATTTTATGATATCATTTGTGAAAACATAAATAATCAAAATAATAGCTAATCTCGATATTCTTCACATGCGAATATACTCTAACTAGACTTAATTACAATAATAAACTCAAAATTCCATTAGTTATTGATATTATTCACTAGGAAACATAAATTTTCCAAACCTCAAGATGATTCTTTAAAGGCTGCAGTTGAATAAAAGGAGAATGAAGGGGTGCAGGAAACCACTGCCAGTATTGCTGCATCCACTGCTAGTATTGGAGTAACCACTGCTGCTATTATTCTACCCACTGCCAGTTCAGACATTTCAACTGCAGAGGCAACCATTGCTACAATTATAACCACAACAATAACACCAACACCAAAACCAAAAGAGGCTGACAATGAGATTGCCATACAATTGGTCAACCAAAAGCAATCTCACCATATCCCTGCACCTAGATCTATTGCTAAGAGTCTAAACATTGGTGAACCTGTACAGAAAGATGAAGTTACTGAAACTGATATTGGAAAGGGTAAAGGGATTACAGATCCAACTTTGGTGTTTCAAAGTACAGAGGAGCATATAGCTTTTGATGAAAAAATTGCTAAAAGATTACATATGGAAGTAAATGCTAAAGAAATTGCTACAGAAAAGGAAAGGGAAAAGCAGAAGAAGCCTCTAAACAAGCTGTAGAAGAGTGGTAAACGGAACAGATGTATTTTACCCTACATAATTACGAAAAGTATTTCAGTTTACTCGTAATGATTAACTTAGCTTTATAGTCCTAAAAAGGGTCAACAAAAACCATAAATAATTCAGGCCATAGAAGGAATCTATACCAACGTCGTAAACAATTGCATAGATGATGCATATAAACCACTCCTTATTAGTCTATAAACTGCCACTATATTTTTTAATGAACCAAGTAATGTTACATACTTAACTGACGACATCTAAGGTATCATACCCTACATAATTACGAATCAGATACACATAAAAAAGAGCAATGGATTATAAAATGGAATTAACACCTATCTAACATAGGTATTAATCGAATAACAAAAACGATTTATTATAACATATAACCAATTGTAAATAATCATATGTAATAAACAACGAGAAGAATATTTACGTACCATATTTGGGAATATTTTTTTAAAACTTGATCAATCGAATGTAGTTTGCAATCAACACTGTAGCTTTAAAGATGGTGACATAACTGACATTACAAGGAAGACAGGTGGCTGACGAAGAAGACGGTTTGATTTGTGAAAACAGTACTGTAAGTAAGAATGCTTTTGTGCGAGAAGCAAAAATAGAGAAAAACGATAACTATGGATGCTTTTTTGGTCAGTGACTTTTGGATTTTTGGATTTTGAATATAAATCCACTGTACTTTTACTATTTAAATGTGTACTTTTTTGTCTAACGTAAAATGACGATAAAACTCTTTTTAAAATTATACGGTTGTCCAACGCTTTTTAGTTGCCCAAAAAACAATACCTTACACATACGGGACACTTGTCACAATGTCAATGAGTTGCCCAATGACAGCGGTTGCCCTCGGTCCATTCTCAAATTAAAAATAAAAGTGGTCCAGAAAGTAATAAGCCTCAGGGCGGGCGGTCTATTTGCATCATTTTCCCTTTAATTTAATATAGACAAGCAACATATGGCATATGATACATGTTTGTTATAATATTTACACATTTTTTATGTGTTTACCAATCTCACTATAACTTTCACCCATCACTTGTTGATCATTTCACCGTCTATACTATTACCATTTAGTCTACCCGACTTTACCCACATATAAACCTTACATAGGTCATCAAATATCATAAATGATTGCTTAGCAATGCACGATGTAATCCTTTTATAATAGAAGTATAATTAGTGGGGCACACTAACCATACTATAGAAATATTGGGAAACATCATATCCTCAAACATACTCGTCTCATTATAATTATTAGCACTTAAGCTATACCATTCTTTCTCATTATTTACGTATCAAACACTTTAATTTACTATTAATTCGTATTAATATCATAGTCTCGGTCAATCACTATACACACAATACTAATGAGACCATATGTTGGTCATTAAGACCACACAAGTCATACAACATTACATTATCTATTTACAACTTCACATCACATAAATTTTCTAGTAACGCCTTTCTGTAAATGATTGAATAACTAGCCACATTTATTCACATCTTGTCATCGCTACTATAACACACATTCACATAACGATCACTGAAACTATCCAAGGTGCACGATGATCTTACCACTTATTATCACATATAAATGCTATGACAATCACATGTACTATAACTACATAACTATAACATATAGAAATATTAGCACATACCTTTCCGAATCAGTTATACTTATGTCTAATGTGTCTACGAGTGTGATGGTATCAAACAAGGTCATATTTATAACATCATTTATCCTATGTATATTGCTCGTTCATATCATCTTATATTAGAATTGATACTTAATCACTTACTTTTGTAAATCTCAGTTATTATCGAGATATTGGTGAAAGTTAGTAATAATGGACGTGTTTTGGAGCAAAATGGATCAAGTTCAAAAAAGTCCACTAAACTAACAAGAATACGTCGTATCATTATAGACATATACGCCGTAAATCAAGATTTGGACGATTATCAAGACCATTGTCTCTTTGAAGAATACGTCGTATCCAAATATTGAATACAACGTATATGAAACTTTGGTCAACGAGAACAACTGACTTGTTTTAGTCCAGATACGCCGTAATCACTTCAGAAGATACGTCGTATCCAGCACGATGAGTTCACCAGATATCCAAGATAAGAAGACCTGAGACGTCGTATTCATCAACATTATACGTCGTATCAGGAAGGCGGTGTATGAATATTCTGTAATATAATAATCTTAGACCCCACGCAAAGCTACCCGGATACGCCGTATTGGTCAACCCAATACGTTGTATCGATCATATTCGAAAACCTATAAATAGAAAACCTAAAGTCGTTTTCAGAGAGCACATAGCCACCAAGTACGAAACCAAAAGACTAAAGAAGACCAACAAGGTCCTGCTAATGCTATAATTACATAGGAGAACTCTTGTATTGTTATACTACGCTATAATCATTCAGTTAGCGTATTTTTCCTTTAAGATTTATACTTTAATCATTCTGAATACGATAGTGTGTAAAATTACTGAGATTATGGGCTAATACATGTAGGTATTAGCCAAGTTATAATAATTTAATGTTTTGATTTGTTTATGTGGATTGTTTACTTGTTCGTTGCATGTTGATTATGTTTATCACTTTATACACGTTTATGCATATATTAGATCTCCCATTCAACTGATTCTTGATTCATTGATAGTCTTTAGGTTGCGTTAGCGTAAAGTAGATGACGAACATTATTTCGAAAGAGTCACATATTACCTGGCTTTATAACTAGATAAATAGTGATATGACTATTAGGCTACTAGGTATAAGGTTAGGGCATAAATTTGTAATAAAGCACTCATTGTTCACCTTGGTAGTGATATCGTATAGCGGATAGATTGTGATCAACGGTGAGAATTTATGCGGGTTTGGTTAATTGTAACATGATTAATCTGTTTAAAACCTCGAGTTTAGGGAGAAGTACCACCTAGCTTACATTAGAAAACCACCAACGAATGAACTACAATCACTAAAACAAAATTAAAACACTAATTTATTATACGGCGTATCCAAATAACTGGATACGGTGTATCGACTGTCTGAGATCAGCATAATTTAATTTTTCGTATTCTGTTTTCGTTCTTAGTTTTCTGTAATTTTTCTTCTCTAGACCTATCCTACTGATACTATTGTCTTGTTTCCAGGTAGGAGTTCGAAACAAGAGCTCATTGAACTTTATAGTGAACTGAAATAAGCCTTTCACTCGTTAAGGAAGCTTTTCAAGACCACAAGCTTTGATTGCTCGAATTTGTTAGTATTCGATTACTTTTCTGATCAAGAAGCTAAGTTTGAAGAAGAAATAACAGTAACAATGACTAAACCAACTATGGAGGAGTACATGACTAAGACCCGAGAAGACTATGGTTCGGGTGTTGCTAGGCATAAGTTCGATGAAAAGGCCAGATTTGAGTTGAATAGTCAGTTTCTCAAGGAGTTGCGTGAAAACACTTTCAGTGGCTTGGAGTGAAGATGCTAATGAACACATTGAAAGAGTTCTCGAGATAGTTAATTTATTCACAACTCTAGATGTGACTGCTGATCAACTTATGCTTCGTGTTTTCCCTATCACACTAACTGGATCTGCAAACAGGTGGCTGAAGAATGAACCAGCTGATTCAATTACTACTTGGGAAAACCTTAAGGAAATTTTTTTGAAGAAGTATAGCCCACATGCTCGAACTCTAAGAAAATGGATGCAATCAATAACTTTAAGCAAGAGCCCAATGAAACTATTTATCAGGCTTAGGAATGATTCAAAGTATGAAGGGGGTCTAGGGGTGTGAAAGCTTGAATCTTTTAACATTGCTTTGATTTCTACTCATATTTGGAAGATTACAACACACAAAGAATCCATGTGGGTTAAATGGATACATGCGTACAAATTTAAACACCGTAGCTTTTGGGATGTGGCATTATTATTAGCTAATGCAAGTTGCGGATGGCACTAGCTTCTTCAAATCCGCAATAGTGTTCGGCCTCATGAGTGGTATAAGCTAAGTAATGGAGGCAAAGCTTCAGTGTGGTATGACACTTGGGATGAATTATGTCCTTTGATGAATCATGTGACGCATAGGGTGGTTAGTAATGCGGGGTATAATAAACGAGAAAATGTGGTTGATTCCATGAATGACGGTTCATAGAGTTGGCCTAATACGTGGTATAATCATTTTCCTGCTTTGAGCCAAATTAACGTCCCCAATTTAAGACCAGATCAACCTGATTCTATCGTTTGGAAGTATAATGGATGGTTCTATGAATTCTCTGTAAAGCATGCTTGGCATGCTATGAGTGAGCGTGGTGTGGAAGTAGATTGGTCGTATCTTGTATGGTCGACGTACTCTATTCCAAGACACACGACTCATCTTTGGCTTGTGATGAGGAAAAGGCTGTTTACCCAAGATAGGATAAGGTAATGACATATTGGGAATGATATTGATTTAGCTTCACTTCGTTACCCGCTATGTAAAACTCAGCTGGATTGACATGAGCACTTCTTCTTTGAATGTTCGTTTTCAATTAAAGTATGGAAGTCCGTGGTGGAAGCGGCTGGTATGAGGGGTGTATCCTCAAAATGGAGTGACATTGTCGCATGGTTACTTCCAATCTCCAAAGAAAATAAAGTAACTACAATTGTTGGTCGATTACTCGTGGCTGCCTCTACTTATTTTGTGTGGCAGGAGCGCAACAGCCGAATCCATGGGAAGAGTGGAAGACAACCTGATGGAGTTGCACAAGTTATTCTTGATATGGTTAGGTCAAAGTTGGCTTCTATTCGGTTCAAGAAGAGTATTCGAGTGGATCAAATGAAGAGAACGTGGAAGATTGCAGATGTTCAAGCCGACATAGGCTACTCTTGGTTCGGTGTACAGGGTGTGCGGTCACTGTTTAGATTCTTTTATAGGGTGGCTCATTACCATCCTTTTTTGTACCGAACTTTTTAAAATTTTTAATATATTCACTGGGTATAAACCCTTTAGCCATAAAACGATTCAAAGAACTTTTATTGAAATGTCCTCAACATTATTTGACTTGTATGCATGAGGTAATTTTGTTTTACAAAGGATTGGATGTGCCTACTCGACAGATTCTTGATTCCAAAGGTGTTGTACCTCATATGAGTGCAGTTAATGCTAGGAAGCCCATCCAAAAAATGGTTGATCATTCTCAAAAGTGGCATGATGTACCTCTACTAGGAGTAGAAGCAGTGATACTTGTGATTGTTATGTTGCTATTCAAGCTCAGCTGAACAATCTTAGTAGGGAGCTCAATAAAGTGAATGAAAAAGTGTACGTGGCTCAAGTAGGGTGTGAATTATGCAATGGACTTCATTACACTAAAGTCAATCTAAAGAAGAAGGAAAGACACTCGAAGAAGCCTACTACACTCAATTTAGAGTGTCATTTCAGCCATCATGAAGGTATAGAGCAACTGCTCTAGGGTTCTACCAAATAGATAATGGAAATCCGTCGTATCAAGAAAGAAGAAAAACTTTGGAAGAATCTCTCAATAAATTTGTGATTGAATTTGCAAAAAGACATGAAGAACATTCTGCTTTGATCAAAGAAATTCGAGCCTCAACAGATGTTGCCATCAGAAATCAAGGAGCTTCGATCAAAGCACTAGAAATTCAAATTGGTCAAATGAGTAAGGTACTTCGAGAAAGGGAATATGGAAGTCTACCTGGATCAACTGAGACGAACCCAAGAGATCATGTCAAAGCAATCACTACTACTGAAGAAGTTGTGTCTACTATCCCTTTTCCTGGATGTTTGTTTGAAAATGGAGATGATGTGAAGCCAAAGTTCTTCTTTAACTCTTCCACAAGTTTAAGAAGATTGCTCAAGGAGAAGTCTAGAATAGAGGAGGAGATCAAAGCAACTATGAACGTACAAAGCTCAACAGTTCTTCAAGACGCTTTGCCCCCAAAGGAAAAAGACCCAGGGAGTTTTACTTTACCTTGCAGTATTAATAATATGTGTTTTAATAAATCCTTAGCTGATTTAGGAGCCAGTGTTAGTTTCATGCCTTATTCGACCTTTACTAATATAGGTTTAGGTAAATTAGCTCCTACTAAACTAATCATTGAATTGGTTGATAAGAGTGTAAAATGTCCCGAGGGTATAGCAAAAAATGTTTTGATGAAACTTGAAAATGTTTTCTTTCTTGTAGACTTTGTTGTTCTAGATTTTCCTGAGGATATCAAAATCCCATTGATCCTTAGAAGACCTTTCTTGTCTTCTGCTCATGCTAAGATTGATGTGTTTAAAAAAAATATATCTTTAAGAGTAGGGGATGACAAATTAGTATTAAATAAAATGTGACGTTTATTCAGTTTACTTTATACAAACGACAAAAAAATTAAAAATAAACCGGCAAAACCAGTTAACCGGTATAAACCGGTCACTAACCGGTCCCAAACGGTTGGGGTTTTTTCTCTTCGGTCCCGATTACATACCGAACCGATTAACCGGTTATTTTGGGCGTTGACCCTAACCAGTCCGACGTTGATCGGTTTTCAAACCGAACTAGTTAACCGGTGATGTGCACCTCTAGGATGGGCATTATGATGGTGGTCGACCACCTGGTGGTGGCAACCCATCACGAACCATCCCCGTTAGAGATCTCCCCCGTTGGGGGTATTTTAGTTGTGGTTTGGTGGTGCAAACTACTTAACCAATGCGCCTATTTCTTTTTTGTTCTTTTTTTTGTGAGTGTGTTTGTGGTAGATTGTAGGGAGTATGTATAAAATGAGATATTCTTTTTGAGTGTTTGGTCTAGCACTAAATATTTTGATTGTGTCGTAGCTTTATAATTCAGATTAGGTTTATCGTTGTATGATATGCATTTATGATATTGACCCATGAACTTTTTATTCGTTTAACATCGCCTGTATTTTTTTTTTCTCTTTAATTTTAAGCTCCACAACAGTAGCATTACACTTGTTTAATGATAAATTTAGTGAGATGCTGAAAGATAATGGGTGTGTTTAGTAAAATTAGCAGTGAGCAGTAGCTGTGGGCTGTGAGCAGTAGCCACAGCTTACAGATTACCTCTCACAGCTTATCGCTCACAGCTTCTTAAAGAAGAATTGGAAAAATGAGCATTTTCTAAAAAAATAAAAAAGCCCACCGTTCCTTTGTCAAACGACTAATAAAAATCACAATGCTCATTTCTTACCGCTCTTCACTCTAAAAACCTTACACCGCTCCACTTCAAACACACCCTCGTACACATTTGGTTGCGACGAGTTTTTGGTGAGCTTATTCACTTAGCCTAAAAGTAAAAGCAAAACGATTAATTTTTCTGTTCTCCAGAGTTGTAGCGTGGAGTGAGCCACACTGAAATTAAAGCACAATCGGCTAACGTCATCCTCGCTTACTTTTAGGCCCTGATTCTTTTGTCGCTTTCATCTTAAAAACCACCACGCCTCAACTCTAGTGGGCCCCATCTCTGACAAATCAAACGTATCATGGGCCCCTTCATCAATAGAGATGCTACTTCCCAATTTCTTATTCAAACTTTACTCAATCTATCCTTAAAGTCCTGAATTTATATATTTTCTACCCTTAAAGTCAGAGTACTGAAAAAGAATTACTAAACAATTTCGAGTAGCGATTATTATTCCATGCATAAAAATAGTGACATTTGAGTTGAAGTTGTTACAAATAATTGAAATCAGAAAATAGAAACGAGTTTGTAACATAACCGTTAATTGGTGCATGATCTGTGAAGAATATGGTTCTTAGTATAATATTGTTCAATCCAATTGTGATTCTGTTTTTATCAGGGTTTTAGTTTTGTATGGTTTGAAATGAACATTTTCTTTACTCGAATAAAACACACGTGTAGTTTATACGTATATCTTGCTCTATGCTTATTAGAAGTGGTTATGTCAAAAGTGTAACGAGTAACATTTAGCTAGTTAATTTACCAGACTTCACAGTAATTGATTTATATTAAATTAGCGATCACCTTCCCCAATCTTCACCAAGTCATATGACGAATTTCATACATTGATATCGGAACTGAAACATAATCATTTATTTACAATGAACCATAAGGCTAGACACAGTCGTGACCTACCACGACTTTGTCACGTCAGTTTTCTCTCTCTGACGACCAAGTTGTCACAGTCAGTAACCAAGTTGAAAAAAAAATATGTTTGTGCATAATCGGTCGAAAACTCAACCAATATTTTCAAAACAAGCTCAACTGACCGATATTCTTGACATTGCCATATTGAGCTCGATCGACTTTAGAATCGGTCGACTCATGCATGTGACCGATCGAGTGTGTGGTAGCCTAAGAAACAACATAATTTAATTGATATCATGAAAAGACACAGTGTTTAAGAAGGGGGTTGCAAGTGGCAAATAGAGAAACCTTAAGCAAGTGGTTCACTTTATGCCTAAACTACAAGTGGTGGTGGTATATGGTATTTTTTTTCAAAACTTTTTAAAGGGTGTACTATGATTGAGAATTGTTCCCTAAATGTGAACCTATGACCGTTTGCCCGCGGGCAGTTTCATTTTTTAGTTCTTGTAACTTGTAAATATTATATTTTCTTTTTAGGCAAGAAAAATGTGTTATACGCGTATGTCAAAACTAGAATACAAGTAATTTACAGGCGGGAATAACAATGTTTATCTATACTACATAAAATGGAAAAACAGTTAAAGTGGAAAAGTAAAAAAGTTTAATGGTCAAATGAGAGAGAAATATATTTATGTAATTAATACTCTTATTAAAACACCCCATTACTTAAAAATACAATAATTTATTCACATTGTACAACCAATTAAAAGCATATCTACCAAATTAAAAACAACCAACTAAAACACCCCTTGTTAAAAAAGTACAATGAAATTTTCACAATGTACAATTTAAACAAGCTACAACATAATTCTAAATATAAAATAATTAAACACACTAATTAATGTTATTTTTAAAACACCTTAAAATGAAAAGTACATGTTATTATACACATTATACAAATTAATAAAACACACAAAGCTTCATACAAGCTAACAAGTTGATGATACATATAGTTTTAAAAATCGGACCGGACTAACGGGTTCAACCGGAAACCGGTGTCGCCATCGGTTCGGCTAACCAATAACAGCCATCCGGAAACGAACTAGAGAGGGCCCGTTAAAACCGATACAAACTGGTGAATCAGGTCTCATCGAGATCTATTTCTCCGGTTAATCGTCACAGGGTACTCGCTGCCGCAACGCGCGGGTACCCTGCTATATTATATATAAAGGAAAAATCAAAAAGTAAAAACTTGAAACTATTAACACATATCGAAAACCGGGTTGACCCAGTACGCTTCAAACCCGGTGGGTTGACCCTGTTTAATTTGACCCGTTTTGACCCAACCTGTCATATTGACTCGGTTTAAATCGACCCGTTTTTCGACGGGAACGGTTCAACTGGTTGAACCACCCTGGTCGAACCGGGTTTCAAAACGTTATGTTTAATCCTCAAATCTTCAAACTTTTATTATTTTTCGTTTAGAACCTATAAACTTTTTTTTAACACAAAACGATCTGTCGCTATATAAATATACTATCTATAAGTTTTTCTTCAAAAACGATTATAATGTTTTACAATTATGAGAGAATATGTGCCCGTTAGTGCACATTTAACTTTTCAATAGGCTAAATACGCTCATTTCAAAAAAAAATATGAGGTTAAATGTGCCCAAATCTTTTACAAAATAGCCAAAATTAGCCAATTTTTATTTTATTTTGGGCTAATCATATTCAGACTAATTTTGGTCACCATTAATCCCATCCTTGTTAGTTTTTACGCGACAGGTAACGTGTGTTGTTAGTTTTTATCCTATAACTGATGTAATGTTTACTTTCATTTTCATTAAATGATTTTATATGTTTTTTGATAGATGTTAAGAATTTTGTCTAGACTTTAATTATCGTATAGTACAACCGTTTGCAATTGCATTTTCATCGGTTCACGTTCTATTTTAAACGCTACACAAAACACTCATCACAATATCACAAATCATTAATTATCTGACGCTAGAAACAGCTGCCACTAGGCGCGGGTACTCGCCTAGTATTACAAATAAGCTCATTTAATTAGCGTCTCTAAGAGTAGCTTTTAAAGAAACTACAGAATGATACACACCATACGCTTTACGCTAAACGCTAATATGCACCATATCATGACGTACCGAAAATCAGAAAATGTCACCCTTTTTGACTCGTGAAAAGGACAATGAATAACAAATCTAGGGTACTGCAAACTCATTGTATTTCAGATTATAATAGTTGAAGATCAACATGTAATACATAACGGGTTGTCCTATGAAGAATTACTTAGATGACTAAGCTTGTTAGATGGACTAAAGTTACATAAATGTTGGTTATAGTACTTAATTGTATATTTTTTTCAATAACACAAGCTTATGTACGACCATGCTGCAATGATTTATGCCTGACTCTTTCTTGCACCTATTTCAATTTTTTTATTTTAGAGTAAACTCCAAAATACATCCATGTGGTTTACTCCGTTTCGCACCATACATCCCTCTCGCAAAAGTTTCAACAGATACATTACTCCGTTAGTAAAAGTTAACCTATATACATCCCTCAGTTAAAATAAGGACTAACGGTGAAAATTATTTCTCCGTTATCTCCTAACGAGATAGATAATGTTTACACCGTTAGTCCTCTGGGTTAACGGTACTTGCACCGTTAGTCATTTTTTACGTTTTCACCTTTTTTTTGCGTTTTCGCCTGTTTTTTTTCGTTTTCATCCGTTTTTTTTACCTTTTCGCCCGTTTTTTTATGTTTTCGCCCGTTGTTTTACGTTTTCGTATGTTTTTTTTCGTTTTCGTCTGTTTTTTTACGTTTTCGTCTGTTTTTTTTTACGTTTTTGTCCTTTTTTACGTTTTCGTCCGTTATTTTGAATTTTCAGGTTAAAATCTCGCGAGTCTTGGTGTAAAACATCATTCCGGACAACTTTCGTGTTTTACACTTTTGATGATTCGGACCAGAAATTGGTCAAAATCGTTATTTAAAATCGATACAAAAACATTTTTATCCATTTTCATACGTTTTTATCCATTTCATACATTTTTATCCGTTTTCATACATATTATATGTATAAAAATGAATGAAAACGGATAAAAGCATAAGAAAAACGAACGAAAACGTAGAATAATAGACGAAAACCAATCGAAGTGTATGAAAATGGATAAAAACTTATGAAAACGTGAAAAAAAGGACGAAAACGTAAAAATACAGACGAAAACATAAAAAACAGACGAAAACATAAAAAAAACAGGCGAAAACGTAAAAATACAGACGAAAACATAAAAAACAGGCGAAAACGTAAAAAAACAGACGAAAACGTTTAAAAAAGGATAAAGACTTAAAAAACGGACGAAAACGTAAAAAAAAACGAAAACATAAAAAAAAACGACCGAAAACGTAAAAAAACGGACAAATACGTAAAAAAAACGGGCGAAAACATAAAAAAAACAGACGAAAACGTAAAAAAATGGAAAATAACATAAAAAACGAAAGTAAACGTAAAAAATGACTAACGGTGCAAATACCGTTAACCCAGAGGATTAACGGTGTAAACATTATCTATCTCGTTAGGAGATAACGGAGAAATAATTTGCACCGTTAGTCCTTATTTTAACTGAAAGATGTATATAGGTTAACTTTTACTAACAGAGTGATGTATCTGTTGAAACTTTTGCGAGAGAAATATATGGTATGAAACTGGGTAAACTACGTAGATGTATTTTGGAGTTTATTCTTTATTTTATTAAATCATCTTTTTAATCGTGTTGAATGCACCTATTTCAATGATTTGATGCCACGTGAAGCATAAACCAGGTCTCTGTAGCAAACTTTTTTAATTTTCATTTATGGCTGACTCTTTCTTGCACCTACTTGTACATTAAGTTTTCTTTAATACTTCTTCTCCACGTTCAAATAAATATCTATTGCAATTTGCAACATAGCTTGTGTAATATACTGCGTACTACATGTCTATACACCTATGCAAAAAAAAGGAAATGCCTATACACATGACTAGTCAATCGAATTGTCACACTTCATATATAATTCTTCTTACTAATTTAATCTTCGACATGTGGGAATTCAATGCCAAACGAGTTCCTGATCAGGATCTCGGATGCATGGGGAGTGGTTTACCAACTGAATACTAATCCCTGTTCGAAAATTGTAACGAATTCGTATGCTCATACATCATAACTAGCAGGGTATTCGAGCGTTGCAGCGGCGGGTACCATGAAATAAAATTTTTCGATAAATAATGTATTTTAGTTTATTATGTTTTTTTTTAACAATAAATTTACGGATATCAAGAATTTCGTATAGCCCGTGCCCGTTCAGGCTCGAACCTGTTGGCCCGTGTCTGCTCCGGCTCGAGCCCGTTTGGTCCGCGCCCGTTCGGGCTCAAGCCCATTTGGCCCGTTGACCGTTCGGGCTTGAATATTTGTATAATGTGCTTTATTATTTGTAGTAGTGAAATTTAATGCAGGAATTGTGTTTAATTTGGTTGTACAATATGTTTGATAATTTGTATTTCTTATGTAAGGGGTGTTTTAATAACTGTATTAATTGTATTTATTGACCAGTTAAATAATTGACTACATTAAATAACATTAATGTGGTGTTTTGTTGTACACTATGCTTCTTGTCTTGTACGTCTGAAAATTATGTGCATTAAAGTGTTGTACACTATGTTTCTTTTTCTTGTAAGTAGTAGTCATTATAGTTATTAATAATATTGACCACTTTAATAGTATTAATGTTGTAAGTCTGAAAATTACAGCATGATTATTTTATTGTACACTATGCTTATTTTGTTATAAATCTAAAAATTGGTTGCAGCATTTGTACATTGTGCTTAAATGGTTGTAGTTTTTGGTGAAGAGGTGTTTATTAATATTGTTTGATAGAATTTTGGTTTTAAAATGACACCACGCTTTCTTTTGTTGTACAATATGCTTATTTTGTTTTAATTCTGAAAATTGTGTGCATTAAAGTGTTGGAAACCATGCTTAGTTTCTTGTACGTCTTAAAATTAAGAGTGAGGTGCCTTCATGCATTATATGTAATATAGATACATAAATAAAACTTAGAGTCTGTTTGGTTCAATTAAAAGAATAGGAAAAGGAATGCAAATGGTATACTAAGAAATGCAAAAGGTAATGAATACTTTAACCTTCCATTTGTAATGCAATAGGTTATTACCTAATTTAGGGTAATTTTTATTTATTTACCCTCCACCAAACATAATTAATAATTATTTTTCCTATTCCTCATCCCCTAATACCCTTCACCAAGCATGCTTTTAGTTTATCTTATTTATCATAAAATAACAACATATACACAAAACACTAGAAGAAAAATAGCCACTAAAAGTCAATAAAGTGTAAATGAATGTTGAAAAGATGTCACTAAATTAAGAAAAGTGTCACCAAAGTTTTCATGTTTCTCCTGATGTCACTAAATTAAGTAAAAACATCACCGTCGGTAAGTTGCTTATATGTAGAGACCCAAAACTAGGGGTGGCAATTCGGGTCGGGTTCGAGTTGGCGGGTTCGGGTTATCAGGTTGGTGGGTCAGAAAATCCCAACCCAAACCTGACATATTTAAATCATCGGGTCAGCTATGTCAACCCTAACCTGTTTAGACATAACCCGAACCTAACTCATTTAACCCGTATATATACTTGGGTTGGCGGGTTAAATAAGTTACACGGGTTGAATATGTTAAACGGGTTGAATCGGTTCAGCGGGTTTCGAGTTTACCCATTTAACCCTTTTTGTACACAAAAGTTGGCACATTACACAAGTTAAACAGGTTAAGCATGTTGTAGGGTTGACCTGTTTAACACATTTAACCCTCATAATAAAATATAAA
Organism: Chrysanthemum seticuspe; assembly: GCA_019973895.1. Lineage (NCBI taxonomy): Eukaryota > Viridiplantae > Streptophyta > Magnoliopsida > Asterales > Asteraceae > Chrysanthemum > Chrysanthemum seticuspe. Next base: position 269,557,188 of record BPTQ01000004.1, read on the forward strand.
TAATTTTGAGTTTATGAAAAAATCTTAAACGGGTTGGCGGGTCGACCCGCTTATTTTATTCTTAACCCGAACCTGACCTGTTTAATAAACGGGTTAGATAGGTCGACCCAAACCTGACCCGAAATCTATTTAGCACAACCCGAACCTGTTAATTTTCGTGTCGGTTTCAGGTCGGGTTTCGTGTCGGGTAAAAAATTGCCACCCCTACCCAAAACACAGTTGTTTACTAAACTTAGAGGTGGCAAAACGGGCGGGCGGCCGGGCGGGCACGGGCTATAATGGGCACGGGCTAAACGGGCACATGTTATACAAATCGCTTAATAAAAGACCTAAAACGACGAAATAAATTCCCTAAACGTAATATCTTATTTATATTAAAAAACTTAAATATATTATATAAAAAAATTTTTTTTTAAAATGATCTACAATTGAGAAAAAAGAATGTGCCCAAATCTTTTAAAAAAGTGCCCATTTAGCCCATCTTTTTGCTTTTATGCACATTTTGCCACCTCTAACGGGCCTAAACTGAACACCCCCTAGAAAAATATTATGGGTGTTTGCTTTCTCTCTCTCCTGCCAATCATTTTTTTTTGGGAAAATGGACTATATCCCGGCAAATATATTAAAAAACCAAAACTATACAAACAGAACTAACTATGGACAAACCCATAGTAGTTATTGTACCAAGACATTCCCAAAACATGCTTAGGGAACATCAAGAGAAAAGATAAAATTCTACTACCACTAGCCATATTACACCACAAGATACAACTAATAAAGTAGATAAACCAAACCATGACAATATTCTACATCTTCGAAATCGGATCCATCTCAATAGAGTAAAACCTGGAGCATTTCACTAAACATGATTGCCTCATTAAAAAACCTTCCCGAGTAAAACCCAATGGGAAAACCACGGGTAAGGAAAAAGAGAACAACTCACATTTAGGACTCCTACCAAATAAACATTGGCCTTGAAATCTTCAAAGGAGGAAACACAGACAAATAGCAGCCACAAGATACTATTGAGCACCAAAAGAAACCCAAAATCCAACAACTCTAAAAGCCCGCTACACTCCTTAATGAACATATAGACCATAGAGCCCAAAATAACCAAGAGGTCAGCACTCCCAACTTGAAAAAGAAGGGAAAAATACCGCTGCTTATACTTCAGAACCACAAAAATCTCCTCAACCAAACAAACCATATAAACACCACTGCTACTACCAACAATATGAAGGGACCATCTAACCTCAAAAAGACCAATCCCATACCAAACATCATCCAAGTAAAAAACAACATAAACATCCCAATACCACTTGTGCAACCAGTAGACACTCAAATCACCCCAGAAATACCATAGAATATTCTCAGCAGCCATACAAAAGTGACAAAAACCCATCATTCATACTTGGTAGAAGTCTCATCCAAATTACTCTCCAAAATATGAAACTTCCAAATGTTAGCAGCCTCTAAAGATTGTTTAGATCTTTTAATATTTAAGCTTAACAACCTTAATCTAACATGGTCCTTAATCACACTGCAAATAACATCAAAGCTTCTAGTTTTATCTTGAAAAAATCTTAAATTCATTTCTTGCCAAAGGAAATAAACAACAGCACCAATAACCAACATCTGAATAATACTCCATATAGACTTATTCACCGGTTTAGCTAAAACATAATCAATCACCTGATAGAGGTCATCAGAAGTACAATCCAACCTAATGAGATTCTTAAAATGAAACCAAACTTTAGAAGAATAATCACAACCAAAAAACAAATGATTGTGACTATCCTGGACCTTGTTACACAGGGAACATCTCAAGTTAACCATACTAACCCATAAAGCCAATCTATCTTGAGTTTTCAATTTTTTTAATAGCAAGCCAAAGAATAAAGGAATGTCTTGGGATATTTTGACTAAACCAAACCACCTTATACCAAGGAACCACAGGTCTAAGGGGAATGAGATCAGACCATACAGCTTTAACAGAGAAAGGACCAGTTTTTCCAGAATTAGATTTCCATAGAACCAAATCTTTCCTATCTTTAAAAAGAAGAGGAGGAGGAAGATAGTTAAGAAAAGAGAACTTATCTGTAAGGACAGAAGGCCATTTCCAAGCTCCTTTATCAACAAGCTCAGCAACTTTACAATTGAGGGTTAAACCAGCTTCAAAAATGTCCCTCTTAGAAATGAACTGACATAAAGGACCAAGGAAGCACCAATTATCAAACCATATAGAAGTATCATTACCATTGCCAAACCTAGTGACCACATGATTTCTCAGAATATCCCTACATTGTAATACTTTCTTCCATCCCCAGCAGACATCATTAAGAATGGGAACATCCCAGAAATTCCTTTCACAAGATCTTCTATCAGTAAGCCTATAAGCGTTAACCCATTTAACCCACAAAGAGTCCTTCTTAGAAACTATATTCCACACATGCTTAGACATAAGAGCAACATTCCAAGTATTCAAAGATTTAATAACTAAACCACCTTGCACCCTCAAACCACACACCTCCTCCCATTTGACCTTAGCATTCCCTCTTTGCAGCTCACCATGAGACCAAATAAACCCCCTCATTAACTTCTCAATTTCTTTAGCAACATACACAGGAAGAATGAAAACAGAAGACCAAAAGACTTGGATAGAACCAATAACAGATTTGATCAGCTGAAGCCTGCCAGCAAAGGACAGACTTTTGTTCTTCCAGTTATGAAGTCTATTCTTAACCTTATCAATCAGGGGATCACAATGCTTCTTATATAACCTTGAAGAAATCAAAGGAACCCCTAAATACCTAATAGGTAAAGAACCAACAGGAAAAGGCATAAAATTTAAAATAACAGATTTTAAGCGAGCAGGAACATTACCAAAAAACACAAGACTCTTCTCCAAACTAGGCATGAGACGAGAAACACCACTGAACTCATCCAAAGCAGCCTTTAAAAGAGTGACAGAATAAACATCTGTCACACCCCCAAATTACCTGTTTTGCAGCGGAATGGAATTCCTGGGGGATGACTATCATAGCATCAAAGTTACAGTTATATCGAACGACCTAAAGTGTCGTTTTGAAAATATCATTTGATTAAGTAAAATAATCAGAGTTTACAAAACATAGGTCCCAAAATATTTCCAATATACCAAAATGAGTTTGTTACAATCAAACGATAGTTAAGTGCATAAAATATATGTGAGACGCGTCGTCATCGCGACTCTATGATAAGTCCACATGCATGCCATGAAGTGAATGCCTTAGATACCTGAGATAAAACATGCTAAAAGTGTCAACACAATGGTTGAGTGAGTTCATAGTGTTTGGTTGAATTGAAAAGCCTTTAAAGAATGTTCATGCAGCAAAGGAAAAGTTTTTGGTCATATAGAATAGTCCACAAAAGCAAAGGCATTGTAAATCCGCTCAGTTCCAAGTTCCGCCCATACAAAACTTGCAACTTGTGTGTTCACAACCCACTGCCAAAATATGTCTAGTTTATGTTCATGCACACGTTGTCAAATGAGGTCACAAAGCAAAGGCATTGTAAATCCACTCAGTTCCAAGTCCCGCCCATACAAAACTTGCAACCTGTGTGTTCACAACCCATTGCACAAAATATAGTGTGTCTAGTAGTCAGTATAAGTGGTCATAATGGTTCACAATATAGCACCACGTATATAATAATTCAGGGATGCTCCGAACATGGGAGACTTTGCACTGCTCCAACAAGGGAGACTCCTTTGTCACTCGACCACCTAGGCGAGAATTATTGAGAACGCTCCACCAATAAGGCGAGACTTTGCACACTCCACCGATAAGGCGAGAATTATTGAGAACGCTCCACCAATAAGGCGAGACTTTATAGTGATGCTCCGAACAAGGGAGACTTAGATTGAAAATGCTCCGTTCCCATAGGGAGACATTCTGCTCCGGACCGGGGAGGCTTTATAGTGATGCTCTGAACAAGGGAGACTTAGATTGAAAATGCTCTGTTCCCATAGGGAGACATTCTGCTCCGGACCGGGGAGGCTTTAGGTCAAGGTCATAACACGTACGGTTCAATAAGTTCATACAAGTCATAAGTTTATATTTAAGTTCAAGGGTTCCGTTCAAAAGTTCGTAATTAAGTTCAAAGATTTAAGTCGAGTTCAAGAGTTCAGAACAGTCAAAGAGCTCGAATAATATCAAAAGGTTCAAGATAGTCGAAGCGTTCAAAATCACGTCAAACAAGTTTAAATATATATAAAAAGGGTCCTTGTGCAAGTTAAAAGAGTTTAACTATATGTCAAAAAGTTCAAATCAAGTCCAAAGTGTTCACTTATATGTTAAAGGGTCCGAATCAATTTAAAAGAGCTCAAATATACATGTTGAAAGGTTCAAAATCAAGGAAAGTGATTCAAATAATAGCGTTCATAACATAGTGATCAATTTAGGTCGGGCATAATCTACTTACGCGCATATAGAGTGAAACAAAAGATATTTAAGTTCATATAAATGTAAAGTAAAAGCAAGTAGTTGAGCATGTATCTCCCCCGAAGAGTATAAAAACAATTAAATGAGTAAAAGTGGGGCTACGAACTCACCTGGTGCAATGTTTATGATGACAAAAGTAGATACACTGAAATGAGATGCGATCTCTATCCGCAACTAGTTACTTGATGAGGTTAAATGAACAAGGGTTTATCCTAAATACCCTAGGTTTTTATTCCAAAACCTTGCTTAAGAGTATGCCTAAGTTGTGAAAATAACTTGACTTGAAGAAAAATGATTTCCTTGCTTGTGATCTCCCTAGGCCGGTTGATGAGGAAGAAATGGATGAAGAGAGTATTTTTTTTTTATTTTACACCATAAGATTATGTATGCTATGTGTTAAAGTGATTTTTATATAATACATGAGAAAGTATCTAAGATATTTGGTACCAAAAATTGGTTGAGTCACCATGATTGTCGACAAGGGTGATTAATAGAAAGTTAGTATATATATATTTTTTATTAAGTATGTAAATGTATATTTGTATAAGCATAGTTAGTAATGTGTATATATTTAAGCAATTTAGGGTAGCGTTAGCTAAAAATAAATTTTAACGGATCAAAATAAAATATATTGAAGTCATAAAAATTATAAAAATATATTTCTCGCAAGAATTGAGTGAAATAATAATTATCGTGTAGTATTTACGAAAACCGTCGTAATTATATAAATATAACAATTTATATACAAAATAAATTTAAAACACCGGGTAAACTAATAATATTATTTTTATAATCTTAATATGAGTATAAAAATATATCGGGATAATTTTTGGAAGTATCGGATCAAATGTTCAAAATAATTAATTACGCGATAGCGTTTATTTAATAAGAAATTATGCGTTTAATGTAAGATGCAAAACCATGCGTGAACTAATATGATGATAATGATGCTACTGATATGTAGACTAAACCTAGTCTATATGAAATGTCCTCGATGATGTTCATGAATTCGCAGCTAAACCATTAAGGTTACGCGAATTTGATACTCGTAAACCTAGTTTACGTTAAATGATGAATAGTAAAATTTGAAAATTGACCGGAAATTGAGAATTATGACATTCTTACCATGTCAGAGGAATCACGTCCTCGTGATTCAATTATTGATACTATAGTCCGAACCTCGACAAGAGTTATAAAAGTTCATGCTCGTGTACAATCTAAATGATCATGCCAATGCTCATGCATATGGGTTCCTCATCCAACTAGGTACGTTCTTGTGCTATCGTGAGTATTTCCCATTCTAAAGACATGCTCTCTTATGGTTAGGTTTGATGAGACAAGCTTTCCCATTCCCGAGCAAAACCCTCAAAAGACTTTTAGGTAACCGATTTTTACTTAATCCCACAACTCATCAAACAAGAACTGTCATACGATTAGGCTAAATCGGTTTAGGTAACAACTTGTTTCTAGCTTGATCTTTGCAACTCATCAAACAAGAACTGTCACTCAGATCAAACTGGAAACAAGTGGTTTGAAGAAAATCTTTTGAAAATTTGGCTCGATTACGGAATTGCTTACACATATGAGACTACTACTCCCTTCATTGCATGATTCTTCCTAAATTAAACATAGGTGATCAGGCTATGTATAATTTAGGAATAACTATGCAATGCTTGGACTAATCGACTCATATGATGTTTGGTGTTAAGTCATGAATCCGCATGTATAATGAGTATGCACTTATAATGATATGATGAGATGCTATGATGATGTAGTTATAGTCTAGGGTCAATGATGCAACCTAGTTCTCTATAACCGATGCTCTGATACCAATCTGTCACACCCCCAAATTACCTGTTTTGCAGCGGAATGGAATTCCTGGGGGATGACTATCATAGCATCAAAGTTACAGTTATATCGAACGACCTAAAGTGTCGTTTTGAAAATATCATTTGATTAAGTAAACTAATCAGAGTTTACAAAACATATGTCCCAAAATATTTCCAATATACCAAAATGAGTTTGTTACACTCAAACGATAGTTAAGTGCATAAAATATATGTGAGACGCGTCGTCATCGCGACTCTATGATAAGTCCACATGCATGCCATGAAGTGAATGCCTTAGATACCTGAGATAAAACATGCTAAAAGTGTCAACACAATGGTTGAGTGAGTTCATAGTGTTTGGTTGAATTGAAAAAAGCCTTTAAAGAATGTTCATGCAGCAAAGGAAAAGTTTTTGGTCATATAGAATAGTCCACAAATGCAAAGGCATTGTAAATCCACTCAGTTCCAAGTTCCGCCCATACAAAACTTGCAACCTGTGTGTTCACAACCCACTGCCAAAATATGTCTAGTTTATGTTCATGCACACGTTGTCAAATGAGGTCACAAAGCAAAGGCATTGTAAATCCACTCAGTTCCAAGTCCCGCCCATAAAAAACTTGCAACTTGTGTGTTCACAACCCATTGCACAAAATATAGTGTGTCTAGTAGTCAGTATAAGTGGTCATAATGGTTCACAATATAGCACCACGTATATAATAATTCAGGGATGCTCCGAACATGGGAGACTTTGCACTGCTCCAACAAGGGAGGCTCCTTTGTCACTCGACCACCTAGGCGAGAATTATTGAGAACGCTCCACCAATAAGGCGAGACTTTGCACACTCCACCGATAAGGCGAGAATTATTGAGAACGCTCCACCAATAAGGCGAGACTTTATAGTGATGCTCCGAACAAGGGAGACTTAGATTGAAAATGCTCCGTTCCCATAGGGAGACATTCTGCTCCGGACCGGGGAGGATTTATTGTGATGCTCTGAACAAGGGAGACTTAGATTGAAAATGCTCCGTTCCCATAGGGAGACATTCTGCTCCGGACCGGGGAGGCTTTAGGTCAAGGTCATAACAGGTACGGTTCAATAAGTTCATACAAGTCATAAGTTTATATTTAAGTTCAAGGGTTCCGTTCAAAAGTTCGTAATTAAGTTCAAAGATTTAAGTCGAGTTCAAGAGTTCAGAACAGTCAAAGAGCTCGAATAATATCAAAAGGTTCAAGATAGTCGAAGCGTTCAAAATCACGTCAAACAAGTTTAAAATATATAAAAAGGGTCCTTGTGCAAGTTAAAAGAGTTTAACTATATGTCAAAAAGTTCAAATCAAGTCCAAAGTGTTCACTTATATGTTAAAGGGTCCGAATCAATTTAAAAGAGCTCAAATATACATGTTGAAGGGTTCAAAATCAAGGAAAGTGATTCAAATAATAGCGTTCATAACATAGAGATCAATTTAGTTCGGGCATAATCTACTTACGCGCATATAGAGTGAAACAAAAGATATTTAAGTTCATATAAATGTAAAGTAAAAGCAAGTAGTTGAGCATGTATCTCCCCCGAAGAGTATAAAAACAATTAAATGAGTAAAAGTGGGGCTACGAACTCACCTGGTGCAATGTTTATGATGAAAAAAGTAGATACACTGAAATGAGGTGCGATCTCTATCCGCAACTAGTTACTTGATGAGGTTAAATGAACAAGGGTTTATCCTAAATACCCTAGGTTTTTATTCCAAAACCTTGCTTAAGAGTATGCCTAAGTTGTGAAAATAACTTGACTTGAAGAAAAATGATTTCCTTGCTTGTGATCTCCCTAGGCCGGTTGATGAGGAAGAAATGGATGAAGAGAGTATTTTTTTTTACACCATAAGATTATGTATGCTATGTGTTAAAGTGATTTTTATATAATACATGAGAAAGTATCTAAGATATTTGGTACCAAAAATTGGTTGAGTCACCATGATTGTCGACAAGGGTGATTAATAGAAAGTTAGTATATATATATTTTTTATTAAGTATGTAAATGTATATTTGTATAAGCATAGTTAGTAATGTGTATATATTTAAGCAATTTAGGGTAGCGTTAGCTAAAAATAAATTTTAACGGATCAAAATGAAATATATTGAAGTCATAAAAATTATAAAAATATATTTCTCGCAAGAATTGAGTGAAATAATAATTATCGTGTAGTATTTACAAAAACCGTCGTAATTATATAAATATAACAATTTATATACAAAATAAATTTAAAACACCGGGTAAACTAATAATATTATTTTTATAATCTTAATATGAGTATAAAAATATATCGGGATAATTTTTGGAAGTATCGGATCAAATGTTCAAAATAATTAATTACGCGATAGCGTTTATTTAATAAGAAATTATGCGTTTAATGTAAGATGCAAAACCATGCGTGAACTAATATGATGATAATGATGCTAATGATATGTAGACTAAACCTAGTCTATATGAAATGTCCTCGATGATGTTCATGAATTTGCAGCTAAACCATTAAGGTTACGCGAATTTGATACTCGTAAACCTAGTTTACGTTAAATGATGAACAGTAAAATTTGAAAATTGACCGGAAATTGAGAATTGTGACAACATCACCATTAGAAAAGATCATCAGATCATCAGCGAAACATAAGTGAGTGAGCTTCACCTTACTACATCTCCAATGAAACTTGAAACCCTCATTCAAAGCAATCTTTCTATTAATCATTAAGGAAAGAACTTCCATGACCAAAGTGAAGAGATAAGGAGATAAAGGGTCACCCTGTCTCAGACCTCTCTTCCCCTTAAAATAACCAAGATGATCACCATTAACACTAATAGTAAATGAAGGAGAAGTCATATAGCTCATAATCCAACCAATCATCTTCAAAGGGAAACCAAAGTGAGCCAGACACTGCCTTAAGAAGCCCCAATCCACAGTATCATAAGCCTTATTAATGTCAATCTTAAAGGCAACTTTAGATGAACCACTCTTTCTATGATAGTTTCTCATCAACTCTTGAGTTAACATAATATTGTCACTAATCTGTCTAGAGGGAATAAAGGCACTCTGACAATTACTAACAAGAGAATTCAAGACATCTTTAAGTCTATTAGCAATAACCTTACTAATACACTTATATAACACGTTGCAACAAGAAATAGGCCTAAAGTCAGAAACCTTTTTAGGCGTTTTAACTTTAGGAACTAACGCAATAACCGTAGCATTAATCTCCTTTAATAACTTACCGTTATAGAAGAAATCCTGAATAGCTTGAGTAAACTCAGAACCCACTATAGACCAAGCAGCTTTAAAAAACTTAGGAGAGAAGCCATCAGGACCGGGGGCCTTATCATCCTCCATACTAAATAAAGCCGCTTTAATTTCATCATTAGTAATAGGTCTCACCATAAAATCAACATGCAATTGAGACAATTTATTAAGAAACAGCTGAGAAGGATCAAAGATAGGATCAACAACAACCCTCCTACCCAAAATCCCTTCAAAGTGCTTAACAAACTACTCCCCAACATCATTACCAGAATAAAAGTTACCCTCCAAATCCTCCACATTTTCAATTTTATTCCTGTTTCTTCTTTCCTTCATAGCATTATGAAAATATTTAGTATTAAAATCTCCTTCACTCAACCAAGTCACCTTATCTCTTTGCTTAAGCAACAACTCTTCATCCGTGACAGCAGCCTTATAAGCATTAAGACAAGAAATTTCTTCAAGTCTCAACTTAACATTAGACGGATCCTTAACCATATTAGACTAAACTTCACATAAATCATCCTTAAGCTTGACAACTTTAGCAGCAAGATCACCTTGAGCATATCTCAACTTTCTAATAGGCTTCTTCAACAACTTCAGTTTAGAAGTCACCGAAAACATAGAAAAACCATGGATTCTAGTGTCCCAAACCTTCTTAACAGTAGGCAGAACCTCAGCTTTAGAAGCAAGAAAGTTAGGAAACTTAAAAGGTTTAGGCTTGGCACCAGAAACATTAGGAATACTGAGAACAGATGGAGCATGATCAGATACAACAAATGGCATATACAGGGAATTAGCATTCGGAAACTTATCCAAAAAAGACACATTACTCATCACCCTGTCTAATTTCTTTAATAAACCTTGAGGGTTACCAGGACTCTTATTCCAAGTATACTGCAGACCAGACATCACCAAGTCATTGACTTCAATCTTGAACAAACAATCCCTGAAGTCCACCATACCAGCAGTAACCGAAGACGAACCCATAGACCTTTCACTAGGATCCAAAATAATATTAAAATCACCCATTAAGACCCAGGGATAATCCTTAATGGCAAGAGAATGCTTAATAAGATCATTCCATAAAGCTTTCCTACCACTACAATTAACATGAGCATAGACAAAAGTACAAAAGAATTTGTGTTTGCCATTAATAGTTTCGATAAAGACATTCATAAGCTGAGAAGAGTGGCTAAGCAACATAACTCTAACAACCATAGGATCCCATCCAATAATAATACCAGTACCACCTTCACAAGAAGAAGAATTAGAAATCCAATCCCATCTACCCAGAACTTTAGAACAAATCTTATCAAGATTCTTCTTCTTAACTTTAGTCTCAAGTAAACCACAGAAACTAAAATTACCATATCTTAATAAGTCAATAACCTGCTTTTGACTAGGATCATTATTGAGACCCCTAACATTCCAAGAAAAGGCCTTAAGATTCATTAAGACCAAATTAATTTGGAGTCCCATCATTCACTACATCAGGACCACTATCTTCCATATTCTCAGGCTTCATCAAAGTAGCCATGCCATCATACTCAGATTCAACATCTTCATCATCAACATAAGGTTCCATACCATACTTAGAACAATTGTTATAGAAGAATTCTAATTGAGCACCAGACCACTCAGACCTAACCTCCACAGACGGGTACACACCAGATTTCATAACATTCTCAACTTCCATTTTCAACTTGGGCCAAACCACATTTTGATATTCTTCATCAATACAACCAACAAATGCTTCATCCTTATCTACCATATCATGATCTTCAAGGACTTGGAAAGAATTAGTAACAGGAATATTTTCAGATATCACCCCTTTCAAACTTCCATCAGACCCCGAACCTCTAACCAAAACTCTTGGTTTAAAATCAGCATTAAATTTAGTACTAAGAGGTGGTTTCTGAACAAGACCAGCAGCACTAGAAGAAGACTGGACAACATTCTTCTTAACAGGAACATTCTTCAAATTAGATTTCACACCAGCAATACCTTGTTTCCCAAAACCAGAACTAACACCACCTCCCTTGTTCTTGACAGCAACATTTTGCAGCTTTTGACCTCCACTTCTATACTGATTATAAGGAACCTGTTTATTAAAAGATTGTCTAGAATTACCAATACCATTTCTATTAGGCAACTGAAAACCTTTGTTTTGAAAAGAATAATTAACACCATTACTTTGCCTAGCATTACTTTGGTTTACCACATGCCTATTCTTTTTACCCACAGAAATAAAACCATCATTATCCACCTTCCCCTCATTACTCTCAACTGAAATGTTAACTTTAGACTTCACCACATCACTAATAACTTTAGCAGCAATCTCATCTTCAGTTCTGGGCCTAACTTTACATGCCACAGTAGTATGTCCAAAGGACTTACAATGAGTACATAAAGGAGGCTTCCATTGATACTTAACATCCAACTTACCGATCCTAGCAGGCCTCTCTCCAAATTGAGGATACTCAATTTCAAGAGAATTTGGAAGATCATCAACAGCAGAAACTTCCACAAGCACCCTAGCAAAATCAAGCTTCCCAGATTTCTTCAAACACCTTTCTTTCGTCAACTTATCCATAAGCATAGGTTTACCAATTCCACTAAAAATCTTACCAATACCATTTCCATTGCACAATTCCAAAGGAATACCATACACACAAACCCAAATAGGGATAGTACTAGGCTTAACCTTTTCAAGCCAAATACCCGGCTCCCAAACGTTCAAAACTAGAGGAATATTATTCACCATCCATGGCCCACTTTCTAAAACAGCTTTCATACCTTCTTCATTCTCAAACTTAAAGTAGAAAAGCCCAGCATTAGTCTTAGTGATATCAACAATACCATGAGACCTCCACATCCTACTCAAATTTGCATTGACAACTCTATAGTCCATTGAAGTACCAACAAAATACCCATAGAGTTGTAAAGCACAAGCCTCACTTCCCTTCTTAATATCCTCCACATAAATAGCTATCCTTCTAGTACCATCACTATTCTTAGAAACAGATTGAGGAACAAAATCCATTTGCAACTCCCTATCCTCCAAACCCTTCTACATCTTCTCAGCAAAAGACTCAATATTAACAGATCCATCAGACTGAAAAGCCTTAGCCCCAAAATTACCAGAAGACCAAGCAAATTTAGAATTATAGAACAAACTAGGGCCAAATTGAACACTAGAAAAACCAACTGCTGGCTTTTTAAGAATCCCTTTACCATTCTTCATATTACCAAAAACGAAGGTATTACCACCATTATCACCATTACTAGAATTCTTAGTACAATCAACCCCAACATGCTCTACATCAGCCATATTGAGCTCATTAGTACCATTACTAACTGAACAAGGATCTATATTACCATCGACACCATCTCCTTTACTTCCCAAACCATTCCCATGATTATTAGAATTAACACAAGGTTCAATAGGGCTCCTAATGAAAGTACCATCATTACCAGCAATAGAACAGTAACCACTACCCTTAACAGCATTAGATTCCACAACACTCTCCTTGACACCTTCCTTAAACACCATTTGAGAAGCAATATTTTTATCATAAGCCATCCTATCTAGAACTTTAGAGAGAACATCATCAACAGGAATAGTACTAGAAATAGAACGCTTACCATTACAGATGTCAACATGAGAAGAATCAGAACGCCCCCTCCCCTTACCCCCAATCTTAGAATTACGAAGCCTTTTGAGAATAGCTCCAGCACCAACCGAAGCAGATCCCGGCGACCTAACCTTAATATTAATACTCTTAGGACGATTTTTGACACCTCTAGGTCTTCCCCTCGGCTTAGGAAGACTAGCATCAACAGAACGCATAATAGGTTTATGATTAAGACCCTCAGACGCCATCCCTGTAAGAGTACAGAACTCTTCAAGAATAGTATCAGGAGGTTTAAGGTTTTCAAGTGGCATATCAAAATAAAAGGATAAGAAGATTAAACAATAGGAATATCAGAAAAGAAGCACAACAATTGATCCTGAATTGCAAGGAGACCAACTTGTTGTTTTAGGGTTTAGGAGATTTCGCCAAAATCGCCAGAGAGGAGAGTCAAATATTCTCCTGCCAATCGTTGGTACCTTGGTTTCCATGCCTTGTCACTTTTACATTTTTTTTACAATTTTTTTTCTTTTTTTTACAAGTTTCAGTCTTTTTTTTTTTTTACTTTTACACTTTTTTTTCTTTTTTACAAGCAAAGAGTATATCTGAATCAGTTATAACTTTTTTACAAGTTTTTTTTTTTTTTTTTTTTTTTTTTTTTTTTTTTTTTTGAATTAGGTTTAAAACTTAAGAAAAAACGTAGTCGGAAATTTTTTGAGGCTCAGTTCGAAGGTTGCAAAAGTGAGATTTTATCTCACTTTGCCGTCCATTCGGTTTTCATCATCTCCTCGGAAAATTTTTAGGCTCAAAAATCATCATCGCCTCGAAAAATTTTTAAGCTCAAACCCGAAGGTTGCAAAGTGAGATTTGATCTCACTTTACCGTCCATTCGGTTTTTATCATCATCGCCTCGGAAAATTTTTAAGTCACAACTGCAGAGTCACAATTTCACAGGAAACAATCTAATCTTGCACCCCAATATTTCCTTCCCATGCACAAGGACAAAGTCCCACAAGCCTCACAAGCAGGCATTCACAAGAAAGCAACAAAGATTCTCAAACTGCAAACAGTATAGCAGGCATTCACGAGAAAGTAACAAAGATTCTCAAAGGGATACCAGCATAGCAGGCATTCACAAGCTTATAATGCCACATGAAAGCAACATCACCACAACACCAACAAAGAAAGCTACAACACAAACTACACCATCAACACCAACACCACAACACCACAGAAAGCAACAACACCACAGAAAGCAACAACACCAACAGAAGGCTACAACACAACAACACCAAACAGTAAAGCAACAACAAAATGCAACAACAACACCAACAAACAACCATGTCTGGGTCACCATTTGTAACACAAGAGGTAAAATTTTCGAATAGGCTCAGATTAATAGCTTTTTAGCTCATGTTGGTTGCAAATTCAGTATTGCCACGCCAAAACTCTTAAGTTTTTTTTTTAAAAAATCATCATTGCCTTTTTTTAGCTCAAAAAAAAATTTTCCAACTGCCATGGCTCAAAAGAAATTTCCAACTGTCATGGCTCAAAAATACCATAGAAAAATTTCCAACTGCCATGGCTCAAAAATTTCCAACTGCCATGGCTAAAAAATTTCCAACTGCCATGGCTAAAAATTACCATAGAAAAATTTCCAACTGCCATGGCTCAAAAATTTCCAACTGCCATGGCTCACAAATAAACTTAAACAAACACCTTATTAGGAAAGTACCTAACACAAGTTAATTTTACGGGGTGTTTGTTTAAGCTTATTTACCGGCTTATGAGCATACATGTTTTCGGCTTATTTTTCACAAGCTTTATTTTTTTGGCTTATGGTGGGACTTGTGGGTTTATGTAAGTTTATTATGCCATAATAAACTTGTATTAGCTCATGACTTTCATTAAGCCAAAAAAACTGAGTATCTGAAAAATAATCCGAAAACATGTAAGCTCATGAGCCCTCAAATTAGCTAAAAAAAAATTTTCCAACTGCCATAGCAGGACCCAAAAAAGGAACAATCTAATCTTGCACCCCATATTATCCGTAACATGTTAAGTTGAACCTGATGAAACTATCGAAACCATCCATGAGCCAAAAACAACCAAAAACAACAGGCCTCAAGAACCATAGAAACAACAGGCTTCAAGAACCATAGAAACATCCAAATTGGTATCTAGAACAACCAAAAACAACAGGCCTCAAGAACCATAGAAACCATCCCGTTTACTTTCAGATACGCAACCATAGAAACTTTAGATCTAGGGTGCGTCGGTGAGAAATACCGCGCGTGCCCTATGTTAAAATGATCACCTTTTCCCGATCTATCTTTTGGTATATGGGGTATGTAGTGTTGGTGGTGCATGGCCGGAAAGACGCCGGAAAGACGCCGGGTTTAGAGAGAGAGAAGAGAGAGATATTATAAGTGTATTATTGAGTGTGTGAGAGAGTTAGAGAGGAGACAAAAGAGAGAGAGAGATATTATTGAGTCAAAACCGGTTTTCTCAAAACAAGGGGCGCACGGGGTATTTCTCAAAACCGGAGTTGTATATGTTTGTTAAAAAAAAAGTTTGTTAAAAAAATTTAAAAAAAGTTGTTAATTTTTTGTAAAAGAGTATTAGTTGTATTAGTATTTTTTTTTAAATAAAGTTGTTAAAAATGTTGTAAATTTTAATAAAGTTGTTAAAATATTTTATAAATGTTGTTGTGTTTTTTATTTTTTAGGTGTTCGATAATGAAGTTACTTTAACTGATTGGGTGCAATCTACTGCTGAATCGATTGGTTTTCTTATTGTTAAAGGAAGAACTAAAACAGATAGGGGCTATAAGTACTCTATCGAATTGTTGTGTTCTAGAAATGGGATTTCTGCATGTGAAGGTTTAGAAGATGAACTTGAACGGCAGACTAGTACCACTAAAATTAATTGCCCATTCAGATTACTAGCGAAATTTATAAAACGTCGAAATGGTTGGATATTGAAGGTCAAGTGTCCGAGGCATAATCATGTATTCGTAGATTCGTTCCATGGTTTTTCACAAGCCATGCGATTAAAAGAAAGTGAGTTCGTTTTGGTGAAGCAGTTGACAGAATATCGTGTAGCACCACGAATTATACTTTCTACAATAAAAGAGAGCGATCCGAATAACGTGTCTGGCATTAAAACGGTATACAATGCACAAGACAAGATACGTCGCGCCAATCGTGGTGATTTGACTCCGATACGACTCCTGTTAGTACATTTGCAGCGTCAAGGTTATACATATTACCCCAGGGTAAATGACCACACCAATGAGCTGGATGAAATATTTTTTGTTCACCCGACGTCATATGCCTTGTGGACAACATATCCGGAAATCATGCTGATGGACTCCACATACAACACCAACATGTTTAAACTGCCATTCTTTACAGTTGTTGGGGTTACTCCAACAAACACAACATTCTCAATGGCGTTTAGCTTTTTGGACAAGGAAAAAAAGCCAAATTTCAAATGGGTGTTGGAATGTATTAAGTTGGTGATACAAGAACAATATTACCCGCGGGTTATCGTCACCGACAGAGATTTAGCGTTGCTTGGGGCATGCGCAGAAGAATTCCCAAATGCTAACAGATTACTCTGCCGATGGCATATCAATCAAAATGTGCTAAAGCATTGCAGACACAGATTTGATTCGGTAAAGGAGTATGAGTCCGTTAGATGGACATGGGATTTGATGGTTACAACTCCGACTGAAGATGTGTTCACGCATTATTATCAGCACCTACAGGATTTATTGGTCCAAAAAAAGGGTACTCAACCATTAATACATTTTATTATTATTATTTAATAAATAACTACTCGAATTGTTTTCTCACTTTATTAATTCTTTGTTTTCTCAGATGTTTTCCGGTATTTTCGTAACTAGCTGCGAGATTACGACCGCATGTTTGTGTCGTACATTACCGATCAATATCGCAGCTTTGGCCAGACAACAACATGTAGAGTTGACCCACATGCATGTGGTCATCAGTTGCGGTTAGTTTATGGTTTACCATGCTATCACCAACTGTTTTGGCTTGAAGCAAACTGTATGTATTTTAAAGTTTATGCCTATCAAATTATTCATCCCGTCAATACCGATAATTTTAAATAGTTCATTTTTTTCGAATACAGGATTGCCTATTCCGCTTTATTTTGTTGATAATTTTTGGAGAACACTAAGCGTTCCCTGGCCTGTTGTCCGAAATACTCAAGAGCCTGATGAGCCTGAATATCCTCAGGAGCCTCAAGGGCCTGAAGAGCCTGAATATTTTTCTTGTCAAGATGACTTACAAAAATTCCAAAGTGTTTTTACCAAAGCATCGTCGTTTGTCAAAAAAAATATGTTAAACAGGCTCAGAGGTATATACGCTCCTGAATCTGTGTCAGCCCAACAACCTTCTGTTAAAGAAAGTAATCGTGGACATCCGAGCGCAAAGGACAACAAATCAAAGTCTAAACCAAATATCCCAGATTTAAACGAAGAACCCCCCACAAGGCACCGCAGAAGCTACACAAAACCAAAAAAAGTCCCAGACTTAAATGAAGAATCTGCGAGACACAGTTCTTATGTGGGAGAGCCTTATAACGTCCCAGACTTAAACGAACGACCTAACGAAGGACCTAGCGAGGGAGACTTAAGACACCACTTGTACGTTCGAGATGACTTTAGCGAATATTGTATGGCTGAAATTCCACCTCTTTTCCGACGCTGGATCTTAGGGATCTTTAACGTGGAAGGTGATGGAAATTGTGGCTATCGAGCTCTTGCCGTAGGTCTTGGTCATCAGGAACAAATGTGGCCCAGAATTCGAGCTATTGCCAGGGAAGAGGTAGACAGTAACGAGGAAGTTTACAGGCAATTGTGGGGTGATTATTTTACATCTACATGTAACTCGATGAATTGGTTTAACGATGCAGCACCCCGACGTTACTGGATGACTATGCTACAACTCTTAACCGTCCTATTGTATGTATATCCAATTCACAATCTGTTACGTGTCTTCCGCTGAGAGGTGGTCCCAATTCAGCACAAATATTGTCCCCCGTTGTGATTCTTCGTGTGGGGGACGACCACTGTGCTTACTTTGTTCTTGCGATTCTTGATGAAAACTCACCACTCCCGTATAATCACCCACAATGGAGATTTTTTAGAAATGCCGTGGCCGCGACATGGGAACATATGTTTACTCAACGACAGAGGATGTTTAGACAGGCGTAGAAAACGATTATTGATTTATATTGTAAATGACAAAACATGTATAGACGATTACTGATTTATAGTAAACTATTAATCTATAACAAGATTGGTTATTTATGTATTCGAAGCTTTTAATTTTGTGAACCATGATATTACTGATTTATGTTGTGAATAATTATACAAATTATTTTGGCCAGATGCAACAAGAAAATCCTTTCTTGTGTCGTTGTCGACGTGGATTTATAATAGAAAGAATATCCCAACAGCCCAAAACTTGTGGTATGAAGTATTATGCATGTCCTTTGTCAAAGGTAAATAATTAAACGTTTGCTTATTTGCGTAAATATATCAATAACTTGTTTGTTTAGAATACATTTTTTATAATTGTTTCGTCATGTAACAGCCAGGGACTAAAGACTATGGGTGTCGATACTTCATGTGGAAGGAAATATTTCAACAAACGTACTTTGGTGAGGCCTCTTCTTCAACGCAGTGCTCAAACTGCGAAACTCAAGATAAAACGATCAACATGCTATTGGCTCAAAACAATTTGTTGAAGGCAAGAATAAAGACGTTGGAGGCATCACTGGAATTGGCAAGAAATCCAATTGATCACGCATGTCAGTCGAGTGGAATACTCTACGAGCTTATAGATGACATTAATAATCTTCATGTGGAGTAGATTTCGTTGTAATATTGAATACATTTGTTGTTGTACTTGTTTAATATTTTAATGTCTAATGTTTAAACGTAAAAACACTACACAAATAAATATACTCTACATATAAAAATACTACACAAATAAATACACACTATATATACTCTACAAATAAAAAACTATATATATATACATTACACAAATAAAACTATACAAAAAAAAAAAAAAAAAAAAAAAAAAAAAAAAAAAAGGACAAACCAATCATTGGCCCAATGATTGGCCTAGTGAGGTGCATGGGAAGGAAAACCTATGGTGCAAGATTAGATTGTCCTTAAAAAAAAATTATGAGAAGGGTACTTGAGCAATGCGGTGGCGGATACTAGTGACTATTTTTATAGCGAGCAAATATTTGTTATTTTAAGTATTCTTGATTTAGTATGTCTCAACTACTTTATAACGTAGTAGACATATGTTTTTCAAAAGTTTAAATTATTAATAGTGTAAATAGTTAACACTTTAATTTTTTTAATTTTAGCATTAAATTGATGATTATAAGTTTCATAATTTTTCTTATAAATAATTATACTAAAATTTATCATTATTGAGGGTTATTATATGGTTCAAATGAGACTTAAATTTTTATATTATACATTTTTTTTAATTTTTTTTTTATAGTAATGTTGTTGTCTTAAAATTTTAAAACATCTTTTTTTAAGAAAGTCTTAAATACTTTATAATGTATAGTATAAATTAATTAAAATGTCTTAGTGAGATCTTTAAGAAGACTTTCGATCATAAAAGAATAATGTTGTATCTTCTTAGTTTTTATCCATAATTCATTGTCTTAACTATAACAATTAGTTATCACTCATTATCTCCGTTCTTCATTTCTTTATCATAAAAATAATCGATGGTATTGGCAACATGAAAGCATGATGATACTTTTTACCCGTTTACGAATGCCGACAATATTTAAAAAGATTTATGAAAGGTAGTTTAGTGTTTAAATAATTTTTACGTAATATATTAAAAGATGCACACAACTTTTCCAAGTTAAAAAGCAATTGGAAGACTAGCTAGCACCTTGACTTTGACGCAGTCACTTTCGGCCATAAAAGTATCTCACTTGGATTATTACGGTATTTATATTGTAACTAACAAAATAAATTATTGGAATAACTAAGATAGATAAACGTTTCAAAAAAAAAAAAAAAAAAAACTTTTTTTTTTTCTTTTTTTTTTCAGTTTTTTTCACGTATCTTCTTAAATTATAAAAGAAATATCATTTAAATACCAAAAAATTATAGCAAATCTCAACCACTCATTTTTGTTATTAAATAAATAAAAAATTAATTAATATTTTAATTTAAATCGCAATACACAAATCTTTTTATGTTTTAATATCTTATGAATCGTTATTCGTTATACAAAACAAAATATAACGTCGTAGCGAGCATTTTTTTGTTTTTTTGAGTGCCATTTTCGTATACTTTCAACCATTTTTTTTCGTTTTTTTAGTATTAAAATTCGCATGAAGTATCACATGTGATTTAATACTAATATAGAAGTTCGAACACTAGATAACTGTATTAAAATTAACATAAATATGCATGTATAAATCAAATATATATTTTATTTTATTTTTTATTTTATTTTTTTTGCAAAAGGTGAATTATATTATATACTCCAAAATTTGCAAAAAATCATAACAATAAACTGTTTTGGACATACCCAAAACATAGCTATATTCAAAACCTATACTATCTGATAACTGGCAGATTAGCCATATATTTGAAAAAACTAAACTGAATACAAGAGAAGACTATACTCAGAACATAACCTTCTTATCAACATCTGACCGTAATACTTCATATACCATCAGAACCTTCTATTATTCACCTTTATATGCACACCAATACCATCTAGCTACATTTCCAACACACTTTCCACCTAAATCATTCAACCTGCCACCACAATGACTTAGGCAGAAAAGTGTTTGGCTTCACTAGACACCCATAACCTCTCCACAGTAGGGGTTATACCAATTGTGCTACATTTCCATTTACTACAATAGATTCACACAATTGGGAACACACACCCTACAGTAAGTACCAACCATTCCTCCTTGGCAGCGTATAGATAGGACCAAGTAGGTTTATCTTTCGCTTTTCACTATTCCTATCTACATACATTGCCCACCAAAGCTACTTACCATTCACACATTTGAAACTTACTTTATGATTTTTCAGTAAGCTATTTGTTTAGAAAGCATGTCAATGGCAAATTCCAATCACCTAACAAAGGCATATCAGGACTACCATTAAGGCTTAATAGAGAAACAACTTATAAAAAACCAATTTAAAGGCCATCAATTGTAGTAGCTTTTTATTATAGACATCAAGATATGGAAAGGAAGATTTGAGTCTATATGGTAAAAACCATCAAATTTGCAGGCACACATGAAAATCATCCTGCATATACCATGGGAGTTGCTAAGACTTTCTTTGATTTTTACAACAGAAACTCACATTCAATGTTTTTCAGCCATATATCGCATACTCTATTAGAATTATAGACTATAATAGCATATTTATGCAAGTTTTATAATTATAATTGAAAAAAACAACGTGTGACATAAATTACATGTGATTTTATGTGTTTTATCCAACTTTAACTAACTATAGTAAAACCTCTATAGATTAATGGTGTTGGGACCAAGATGTTTTATAAATTTAACGAGATATTATTATATCGATAAATTAATAATTTATTAATTTAAAGAGCTTTTACGTATGACATTGCCAATATACTAGTTATAATGTAACTAGTTAGAGATAAAATATAAATTAAAAAAACAAGTTCACTTTAACCTTTTATAAATTCACATTCACACTTTATAAAAAGTAAATTAACAATTTTTCGTTGCAATACAAGAAGACAATGCTCCAACTCTTTATTGCAATAGGAAGATCTAAAAATGAATTCAATATAGATTTGAAGTTAAAAAAAAAGTAACTATAGATTAACTGTTTACTAAATAATCTTAGAATTTTGAAGTGTATCACATGTATATATTGAATTTTTTTTAGTAATTATTAATTTATAGTTTTGTTGGAACGATATATATACACTGGGGTTTCAAAAAAATTATTATCTTATTGTTTTATCGATTGGGGTCCAAATTTATACATGTCCCAAGTTGGGACTTGACATATTATTAATTTTATCGAGGTTATTAATTTATCGAATATTAATTTATATAGGTTTTAGTGTAACAGCACTAATTTAGAATTTGAAATATAATATGTTATATATTTGGAAAACTATGAATGTCTAGTTTCTAGAATTTTGTAGACAAGTTACGTTCATTTAATACATATTTAAATATTGAAATATTCAAATTAGTATTGCATCACATGTGATATCCCCTGAAGTTTTAACTACCGAAAACATGAAAAGGTGAAAAAAAAAAAAGTTTTTCGAAAATACATTAAAGTGTTAGTCTAAAAAATAGGTGAAAATGTATAAAAAGTAAGTGGCTGAAATTGATCTCTTTTATACGTAGGTTTTTTTTTTTTATATATGAATCATTTCTCCTATAATATAAATACTTAATTTCATAAATACTATAGATGAAAGTTTAGACGATTAAGGCAATTAGCTATAGAGGATAGACACTCTTCATATTTGCAAGACATTTCAGTTTTGAATCGTACTAAATACATAAGTTTGGTTCAATAAAGATTAAAGAAAAACTAAAATCAAATAAAACATTTTCGACCATTTATTTTTTTTCATAAAACAGTAAAATAAACTTTCACTTTCATTTTTAAAAACTAAATATCTCACAAACCATTGATCGTTAGACGAAACTAATTACACCATCACAACAAGCATAAAATTACCTTTAATTTGACATCGTAAATCTTATACGTTCGACGCATTTTTTTCTGACTTTTTTATGAATTTAGGGTTTACGGTTAGGGTTTAGATTTTTAGGATTTAGGGGTTTGACTTTTTTGGGTTAAGTTTTTTTGGGGTTTAGGTAGGGTTTTAGAGGTTTAGAGTTTTTAGGGGTTTAAGGTTTTAGTGGTTTAGGGTTTAGTTTTTAGGGTTTTGTAAGGTTTAGGGTTTTTAGGGTTTAGGGTTTGTAGTTTAGGGGTTGTGTTAACACAAAAGAGTATTTTTAAAATTTTCATTTATAGTGTAATATATTGAAACTCGTAAAAAATGATAAAAAAATAAGTTCGTCGAAAGTATACAATATTTGATCTTTATAGAAAGATAATTTTATTTTTGTCGCAATGGTATAATTAGTTTTATCTAACTATTAACGGTTTGTGAGATATTTAATTTTTAAATGTAAGAGTTGAAGTGAATTTAATTACTTTGATAAATAATGGTTGTTGAGATTGATCCATTTGTTCTTTAATTTTTATGTGATTTTTATTGATCTCACCCCCTAAATACATATCATGGTAGAATTGAGATCAAAATAGATCTCATATTTACCATATATCCAATAAATCAATCTTAGGCGGTGTTTGTTTTTTAAAAATTGCCTCTTAACAACATCTTAGTCTGACTCATTCAGATGCGGTCAAACATTTGAGTCATTAAAATTGTTTGTTTTTTTCATGTCATTCATAGGTGGTAAGAGAAAATCTATGCTAAGAGCGTTTGTTTTTTTCTGACTATTAAGAAGCAGTAAGAGGCATAAACCTCTTATTGAACTAGATGTGGAGGGAGTGTCTTAACACCTCTTAATTTTTTTTCTATTATTATTATTATTATTATTATTATTATTATTATTATTATTATTATTATTATTATTATTATTATTATTATTATTATTATTATTATTATATTATAAAACATCACTTCATTAGAAAATCAAAGGAAATTACAAGAAATTAGTGGGGAGCCGTGAGACTAACCGGGCCCCCACTCCTCTAGCAATAGCAAAACAAACCCTGCTAAAAATATAGTTGGCACCACGCGCGCCAATATCTTGAGTGACCGAGAATTTTCGGATTCGCTTCAGCAGGTTCACCGCCTCCTTCTCGAGTTCACCAAAAGAAGAGAAAGAGAAGGGGATGAACCTATATCCAATATCAGCGCATTTGGTTTCGTACTTGACACGTTTGCGCTGGGCAGCTTCAATCACGGCACGCCCTGCCACAAAGTCAGTCATACCAGTTTGCGTCAAGGGCGATGACCCAGTAAGATCAACACACACATCAAGGCCTCTCTCCCATGAGTAAAGTAACAAGTCAGCTAGGCGTAGGTGTTTGTCCCTCTCTTCGCAGAGCCCGATATCAACTTCTTTACGAGCCGAAACCCCTACCCGGGAGCAGATATCAGCGAGAGTATCACGCACCACATTATGTCGATGTTTAATACCAATAATACCTGCGCATGATACAGCATGATCCTCATAGATATCACCCGTAAAAACCTTGGAACAAGCAGAGCACAACATCTGAGTGGAGAAAAGGGGGACACCTAGACGATAGCATAAGACACACCGGTAGGTTTTAGCATTCATAGTCTGCCCCAGCCCAACTATCGGGATTACTCTAAGCCAGTCTGAAGTATGGTCTTCCATTTGCGATCTCCATAGGGCCATCTGTCTAGCAGACAAGCAGAAAGTGGATTCAGCCTCTTTTGTGACACGTGTGAAATATAAATCTGCCAATTTCTTCATGAGTTTGGGGGCAGCAATCTCACAAGAGCTACCCAAAAGGTCGGTCTCCATTTTCTCATTAAAAACATGCAAGGCATCATCAAAGGAAGATCTAGAAGCACCAACACCAGACTGCCGGAGAAGTTCAGTCTGTAGGCTCGCCGATTGGAGTCTAGAAGCAAGGAAGGCATAATTCAAAACATCACCAGCAGCGTAAACACCAAGCCCCCCGAATTCAAAAGGAAGAGTGGCAAGTCTCCATTGCCAATTTCCAAACCCGGGCCTAGAGGCAGTGACAATTCGCTCCAAAGAGGAGCGAAGTGCTTCATCGAATGAAATCTGAGCACGTTCAAAGACACGGGGGGAACATGTGCGCATAGAGAAATATAGCTTGGAAAAGCCAACACATGCCCGGAGAAGCAGCAACTCACATTGGGGATCATTAAGCTTAGCAACAACATCCAAAAGTTCAATGGTTTTAGAAACTCGTTTCAAAACGAGGTTACTGCTGAACTCAAGGTCTACACCAACAGGCCCACCCAACAATTTTACACCATGCAGGGGCCGTGCAATATTAGGAGGGAAAACACCTGCGAGTCTGCTTCTAGGGTCTTCCCTTGGCCAGAAAACCTCAGTTTTATCGACGTTGAGGTGCAAACCATAACGAGGTCCATCTATCATAATGAGCTCCAGGGCCTTCCCAACAAACAGAGTGTCTCCAATAATCGTACCATCATCAAGGTACCAAGCTTGAAAGGGGAGAGAAAAGGAGTCTTTGATCTTGCGAGCCAAAGGATGTAGCACCAACGCAAAAAGGAGAGGTCCAAGAGGGTCACCTTGCTGCACGCCTTGGTGCGACCATAAAGTGTGTTCCCCATAATATAATCTGGCTGGACTGGAGTAGCAAAATTCAACCCAACGTGATATGGCAGAGCAATGGAGGCGAACCTCTTGTAACATAACCTCACGGTCCACCAGGTTAAAGGCGTTTTTGAAATCCACCAACAACATCGAAAGACCCACATCATCTCCACGGTCTTCAACAAGCGGATTCACGGCATGAAGAATGGCCTCCCCTCCTCCAGAAACCCCAACACCGAACTGAAGATCATTCAAATATCCATCTAAGGAGTGGCCAATCATAGAAGCTCCCACCTTGGAGACTAAACGCCTCCAAACAGTACCTACTGCAATAGGACGGATACCACCACCTGGTTTGATCAGCGGTGTGAGAGGAACACTGGAAATATACTCACCCAAAGTCTTAAGGACATTTACCATCAAGAAAAAGATTTACCACCTGG
This sequence comes from Chrysanthemum seticuspe, assembly GCA_019973895.1. Classification (NCBI taxonomy): domain Eukaryota; kingdom Viridiplantae; phylum Streptophyta; class Magnoliopsida; order Asterales; family Asteraceae; genus Chrysanthemum; species Chrysanthemum seticuspe. The sequence goes on from BPTQ01000004.1 coordinate 269,583,287, forward strand.
GTGATGGAGTTGATTAACTCATCAGATATAGCCACAGCAGCACCGCTGAAACAATCCAATAGGTGTTGGGCGCGTAAACCGTCTCGACCACAAGAAGTGCCACGGGGGAAACTCTTAATCATGTCAAGAACCACAGTAGGAGATACAATGAGGTTACGATGATCAATAGGTATATCAGGCAGCGAAGGAGCAGACTTGAAGGGGTGCTTAGCCTTTAGGTCCGCAAGGGTAGTATCATTGTAAGGAGCAACACCTGAAGAAGAAAGAACTCTGACAGCAGTAGTATAATGACCATCACAAATCTTCCTCCTACATTGCTTGACGTTACGCTCACCCAACTCCAGGTTTCCCTCCTCAATATTAGACCAAGTAGGGGAGGGTTCAGCTAAAACCTCTCTAACAAGCTGCAAACTACCACCAGACGTACCCCAAGACCGAATGACATTAGCGATATATTCTTCTTGACGCTGGCGCCTAGTAGTAGACCTACACTCCATGTTACTCCTCGGGCGAAAGGTTTTAAAGAGACAAAGAGGCAAGGCTAACAGGCTAACCCAACAAGAAATGTCTTCAGGTGTGCAGATCACCTTATCAAGGGCTCCTTTAAAAACACGAGAGAATCCTAAACGACACTTTGGAGGGATGGATTTGACAGTGTGCAACCCTTTAGAGAGCAAAGTGTCAAGTAAGTGTAAATCAAAACTAGAGTGCTCTTCCAAACCCAAATCTTCAACGCAAGCGAGCTGAACAGAAGAGGGAACTTGGGGCTTAGCGAGATCAAATAACACAAATCTAACAACACCATCACCGCAATCGGGGGCGGCACAAAATCAGATCCATGCCGACATTCAGAGCGGAGGGTATGCGTCTTAAAACAAACCCCACACAACCAAAGACCCATACTTTTCAGCGTAACTTCAGCAACCTCAAAAACAACCAAATTAGTGGCCAAAGCAAGTTTGGTGGTGGCTAGCGCATCCTTATTGAAATGACGATCACGAAGATGAGAAATCAACGAAGTTTTGGTAAGCCCATTCCCACTACCGTCTTGGCAACCACTTAAACCAGCAAAGGGACAAGGGAACCGAATAATAGCCATAGAGATATTATATATATTTTGTTTTTTGTTTTTGTTTTTGTTTTTGATTTTTTTCTTTTTTTTTTTTTTTTTTTTTTGTTGGACTAACCTTAAGAAAACAAAATTAAACTAAAGAAAACAAAGGCAACACTATGCATGGGTCCTATGAAAATATCAAAACACAAACAAAGACCAAAAGAAATAGAAGGCACCAGCGTGGGTTCGGTTTATTATTATTATTATTATTATTATTATTATTATTATTATTATTATTTTCTTGTTATTGTTTCATCTTGTTTTTCGTATTAAAAGTATTATATATAATCATGGAATATGTTTTGTTAGATAAAGAATGTATAAGATGATATGTGATAATTCATATTTTTTTCAAGTCGAAGGGTTCGGTTTCAGACTCCTATATCACAACTCTAACGCGAGCCATATAGTTAATCGTTTTAAAAAGTTCAATTTAAATTCCGACACGTTTATTTTTTTTCAAATAAACATGAAATTGCATGTTTTTTTTAAATACTTTTAACTTTAAATTGATTATTATATTATAGAATTTGTTTTCTTATATTTAATAAATTTTATATATTGTGCGACTGCAGTTGTTTATATTTTATATTGTAAAACCTGATAGTTTAACACATTCAGACATTTTTACAATAACAAACAGTTTTATTTGAGTCAGATTCAGATTTCTCAACCACGTATTCAGATTAAGATGGGAATCAGATTCAAACTTTTCTACCGCATATTTAGATTCAGATGTGCGAATCAGATTCAGATTCAGAGCCTCTTAATAAACAAACAGCACCTTAGTCATTCATTTTGGATAAAAAATTAATAAAAAATCTATTTTCCACCATTTTTAAAATAACATATCTTACAAACGGTAAATCTTCAAACTACAAAAAATACACCATCTCGACGAGAATTAAATTATCTTTTTATAGATTTGCACTTCTCTATATTTTCGACAATTTTTTTTTCAAATATTCTGACCAGAAAAATCACACATGATTTGTAAAATCATATATGATTTTCAAAAATCAAATGTGATTTGTAAAAATCAAATCATATATGATTTTTTCAAATCATATATGATTTGCAAAAATCATATATGATTTGTAAAAATCGAATTACATGTGATTTTCACAAATCACATACTCCCTCCGTCCCTAAATAAATGTCCAGTTTGACTTTTTACGGTCTTTCTTATTCAACATTGACCTTAAATAATTTTGTTTGTGTTATATAATATTTGATGAAAATTATATCAATGAAAATATATTTACAAACCAATCCATTCATATATTTTGCATCAAGAATTATATGGCACAAATAGAAATATTTATGGTCAAAGTTGAGCAAGAAAGACCGTAAAAAGTCAAAGAGGACATTTATTTAGGGACGGAGGTAGTATGATTTTTCTAAACAAAATTTTGAAAAAAAAATCGTTAAAAATATGTATAGAAAGATAATTTAATTCTCGTCGCGATGGTATGATTTTTTTTCACATAATGATTAACGGTTTGCGAGATATTTAATTTTTTCAAAAAAAGGTGAAAATTTATTTTTTTTGTTTTGATTAGAAAAATGAATAACTATAATTGGTTAATTGGATATATGGTAAATTTAAGATCTATATTGAACTTTTGCCTATCATTGTTTAGTCAAGAAAAATCGGTGACAATTGCGAGAATACTTTAGTGATGTGATACGCACCTGAATTAAAAGTCGGCCGTTAACTCATTTCACCATGCAAATTAAAAGTCGGTCGTTAACTCACTTCACCATGCAAGTTTTATTTTGGGGAGATGATACTCACATCATATTTTTTTATTAATGCATCATAATTTATGCATTACAGTATTATACATTACAAACTGTAATGCATAAATTATGATGCATTAATCAAAAGATGTGGTATGAATATCAATTCCCTTTATTTTGTAATCTGTTCAATTGCGTCTCATTGTTAATTTGTTAGACAAGAAAGCCTGCTAATGAGTTCATGTTCCGAACAATATGCAGTACAAGAATGAGACATTACCGGCAAACTAAGGCAATAAAACTTAAAATAGCACAAACTAAAGTAATAAAACTTAAAATACTTTGTTTAGATAGTTTTCTCTTTACAATACGTCAATACCCAAATATAAAATTCTATGTAGTTTCATCATCTATATATGTATTGTACGAGGTTTTAAGCCCGCGCTTCGCTGCGGGGTGTTTGAATTCGACATCTCTAAAATACGTCGAGACACCAAAACTGAAGGGGTATGCAAGTAAGTAGGTATTACTGTATAAAGTAAATATCAGTACAGGGATCAAAATTGGTAAGTCATTAAGAATTGATTTAATTCTATTCATCAAAGGAAAAAAAAACACGGTGTTTCACTTAAAGTTCATATAGTCTAAATTTCATTTGACAACAAAAGCAATAAGCGAGCCAGTAAAATGGCTTATTAAAGGTTGTAATATACTGAGAATAGGTATGGTCCAGCCTATCAGAATCTAAACTTTTCATTAAAAATTACAAAAAGAGGAGCAACCTATGCTGACTTTTCGTTTTCTTCCTTGATTGGCTCTATTCTGATTTCTCAACAGGCACCTCAGTCTCAGTGGCGGCTGCAACCTCTGTTGGCTTGCTACTGCAGATTAACCCAAATACCCTTTAAGCCATAGCCAACACTTCTTAAAGTTGTATATTTTCCGCTCAAAAACCCTAACACCGATAAAAATGGAGTCGCAGAAGCGGGAGGCGAAGGACTCTATACAAAGAGATGTAGCATCATATTACATTACCATACCGAGCATAAAGATATTAAAATAAGCAATATAAGTTCACCCGTTTATCAAACTCAAATTCTGCCGGGTCGGACAAATATTTGTTCCCCAACCTCTGAAAAAAAAGACAAATATTCACAGCTTAACCAAGTTTAAACAGTAACTTAAGAGCTTCAACAACAAATCAATAAATACCCAACACTTAGTTGTTACTGTTCCCAAAATCTTATCTTCTAGCCAAGTAATATCAGAAGGTCTTACCGGGAACATATTTTTGCAGTTCAGTTTTTGGACCACTGGCGAGAATCTGAGATTCAAGAAAATGCTCAATCGCATGCCTAAGAGATAAATTTGGTAATAAGTGCTCCACCCTGTACTTGGTAGAAGAACATTTAGGGCACCTTGTCGTCAGTGTAAGTAGTTAGCAGATACCTGTGCACACACATAATTTTATCAATATTAGAAGAAAAAAGAAACATAAATAGGAATGATGCATAAAAGAATCTATTATTCCATTTTTCAAATAAACAACCAAATCAAAAACTTTATTAGTGAACATCCAATGAAACCCCTACAGATCTGTAACCTTCATAGATTCTACAATTGGGCGTATAACTGCACAATACCCCCACGGACGCAGTTCGATTGTTCAAACAGAAAACAAATCTTACACCCTTAGGTAGATTTTAAAGGTAAACATGTGCAAAGATCGTAATTTCACAGCTAAACTGGTTTTCACCATGTGCAAGTCAATGTAAGGCAGTAAGTTTTACCAACTGCTCTAGCATCTAGTATCTTTCCCAAACTCATATGTAGCATACAAAGACCATAAACAAACACCTCTTTTGCAGCAAACCCTATTCAAACCATATTCGCAATAGAACTATACGCGACCTATGGAGTCTTAACTTCACAGACTCATTCAACCCAAATAGCCCCTTAACCGAGAAACAACTTTTAGCAGCAGAAGCAGTTATCCTAACACCCAGTATCGTTACCTAATTATCATATTCCAATTAACGCATATCACATAATCTCCTTGTCATCATAAACCTTAACCTCATTAACCGAAATCGGCACATGCTGTTTTAGCACACTATGATTCAAGGATATAAACATCAATTTATTACTAAAAATGAGAGACAAATTAATTAAGGGCTACCATGAATTACCTCCAAAAATAAACAGGTTAGTCACCAACACCTTGACAGCACATCCTTAAATCTTCTTGACTAACGATCAAATATGTCAGTCATATTAACATCACATATGTGGGCTAAATGTTAAAGGCGTAAAGAACATATCATCATCAACAGAACATAAAGGCGTAGAGAGCATATCACCTTCTTTTCACCTAGAAGTCGTGACAAAGCTGGAAGCACTATCCCAGAATAGCTAGTAAGCAACTACAATCCGTCATCTGACCCGGTTAATCCACAAACAAAGTGGAAGCAAAACAACAATAACATAGCGAAACCCGCGCACCTGAGAAAGCCACAGCTTTTGTAAACAGGATACAAACCAAGAAGGAAATAAGCGAAGATAACAACAAAGAAAGTATAAAGACGGTGTTGTGGAAAAGGAGAAACAGGTGTCATGTATAGAGTGAACGTAGGAATGAGACAGCACCAAGCATGACGTGGAGTGCACTATTCATAAGGATGGATCCGGTTGACATGTAGAAAGAAGATGGATCGGATCGAGTGGAGCAGAAAAATAAGGATCCAAGCAATTGGATGTAGGGCGGAGGGGAAAACGTGAGGGAGGAAAGCGACATATGGGAGCGGGTAGGATCAAAACCCGGGTTGTTAGAAAGGCGGGTCGGAAAAACCATGGCGGGTCGAGGATCGGAGCCCCTGGTAAATGTACTTTAGGGGAAATTTGACTTAGGTCAAGGGGTGTAATAGTCTCTATGTTTAAAAAATTGTTTAACTAAAAAGCCTTAATTTGTGGCAATTTACTTGTTTTTCCCTTAACCTTTTACCATTAGTCACACTAGAAAGCACATAATTTCAGGATAACTTTTGCTTTACATCGACCTACTTCCACAACATTGCATCTTTTGAAGGTTCGTGAGAAATAACTTAGAGAGGATGTGCTTTTACTCAAGAATGTAGATGCGAACCGGCCATTGTAAATTGGTAAAAAAAAAAAGAAAAAAGAATGCGTTTTTACATAAAATTGTACATTTTAAAGTGGAAAATGAGTCGTATAGATGTTATGGTAGCACCAACCGGCCATTTTATACAACATAATGATATATTAGACAAAGCGTAACGTGGCCAGCATAATCATAGTCGACTCGATGTCACATCAATTTTTCAATTTACCAGCAACATCACCACCAAACAGATCTAATAATACCACCATCACAAGTCACACACACACTCAACAAACATTACAAGTTTGTTGGGCCTAAGACAAACATCTTCTCAAAACTTTGTCTAAGACACGTCTTAAAAGAAATGTTTTTGAAAGATGACAAATCGTTGAGGGTGGGGGACAACTCGCCTTTGACACCCCATTACACCCAACGTTAGTGAACTTACAACCAACAATAAACATATGAGTGTTTTTACATATAGGATCCATAATAAGAGCTATTGTGTTGGGATGTGTATGTATGTGTGTGTTACGTGATATGTGTGTAGAGAGGAAGAGAGAGTTTTCACAATTTAAGCTGTTATTGATTTAGAACTAGGCGATAGCTCGCGCATATCGACAATGATATATAGTAGCGTCAATTTGTGTGTACAACTTGTTTATGTATATGTGGGTGTGAAGGTAGTAAGAGTAAAGAAAGTTAGCTGTTAAAATTGTAATTAATATTCAAATATCTAATATTTTGCATTTTTTTTAAATAAGGGTGTTTTAGTCACACATCATTATTCTGATTTTAAGTTTTTAAAATTTAGATAAATGTCTTTTCTCTTTATATTTAGTATAGACGTTAAGATACAAAGAGAGTTACAAAGAGAGTTAGAAGCCTTTTATACTTATGAACTAACTCAAGTATAATGACAAAACTAGTCTCTAGACTTTACATTACAATGAATTACTTCTATTTTCAACAATCACTCCAAAAGTAATCATTTGTCTAGACTAGAACTTTGTCTCTTTTGTCTTCACTTGTTGGCTTAAACTTCAATCTTTTTTTTGTTTAAAGAGGATTACCCAGTAAAATATATTAATCACAATAAATTTTAAGTACAAGGAAATGTGGTTGAAGTTCATATTAACCTCAAGCAACGCTTGAACAATCACTGACACGTTTGTAACATGCCACAAAACGAGACCAAAAGTAGTTCATTTACTAACAACTCTTCCTCCAGGGTAAGGTCAACTTCCAACATACATTTCCAGTCTTCAGACAACGTTTCGATCATGAATTTTGAATTCAATCTCTTTGGTAGCTTGGGTGATGAAGAACTCCTCAAGTTGGGGCAGATTGACTTTTGTACTTGGGTCATCATCTTTTATACACTACTTCTCGTAGAGCTCAATCCTTATTTGAATTAGCGTACCATCAGAGAACTTGTGCTGCCCAGAGATCCTCATAATTTTTTTCTATTTAGCTTCATTGGATAAACAATCCCAATTTCCAGATCTCGAATGACCATATACAAATCATAGCTTTCGATCTCGGATAGAACTTGATTAGGTATCTTGATGTTGAGCATAAAATTATCACGTTCAATACCAAGTTGGAAATCTTCCATATGAATGACTGGCATCAGGGGTGGAAATGAGCCGAGCCGCTCGTGAAAAGCTCGGATCGGATCGGTTAAAAGCTCGAACGAGCTGAGCCTAAATGAGCTCGAGCCCGAGCTCGAGCCGGCCATAGGGGCTTCTCCAAGCCCTAATCCATAACTTGTTCACAAAGTTTCCCATCTACTATATAAACAAGGTTAGGTTCTAGGGTTTTTCATCACTTGTGCATTGAATTAACCTAGATCTCTCCTCTCCTTTCTCTTGTCCCTATTTCGGCCGAACACCCCTTGTAAGGGAGTTTGGTTTCGTTTTTCCTTAAAACGAGGACTTGTGTTAGATCTAGCAATCGCTTGATTCGTTGGTTAATTCGTGTGTACAAGAACATGGTAGTAAGACACTATTCTTACACCATATTGGTTTGAGTTGTTGAACGGTAAGGGACAACTCTTCAAACCACTTCTTTGTTTTGCTCAAAGGATCTGACATTCGCAAGAGGTACGTTACGCATACTTTCAGTTAATTATTTATTTTTTATGATCTTTAGTCTTCCGCTGTGTACTCTTGATGTCTACATGTTTTATTCTATATCATGTATTATAAACTCAACAGTGGCATCACGAGCCTTGTATAACAAGTAATTAATTACTGAAACACATAAATAAAATAAACATGTTGTGTTATTATTTGTATGCGTAGATCTAGGGTTTACAAAACCTAAACCCTAATTTTTTAGGGGGGGCGTTTATTTTGGTGCCCTAATTAGGGTTTTGTAAACTAAAGTTTTAATTGGATTAGAAACCCTAGGATGCATGCAATTTATGTGTATTGCGTAACTCTGTTTAATTGCATTAATTGTTAAGTGTAATTTTATGTCCATGATAATTATCTGCATGTTTTATCATGGATCTGCTTTTATTGTATGTCTTTCTTGTTTAAGTGATATACACTAAATTATGATATATCTAAAATTGGGGAAAACCTCAATCATTATTAATTTAATCAATTATGTGCTATGTGGTATGTATTTAATTTTGACTTACGCAATCGATGAATCGATGCATGTGGCTCACCTTGTACATAGATGAAAACGGGTGAAAGTCTTAATTAAATATATGCATATTGACAGATCTAGAATTGGTTATTAATAGGATTTATCAAAAACGTTTGCATGTGGCTATTTGATATGCATGACTTTTATTTGTTATGCATTCATTGTTTATTTGTTTAGTTTTACAAATATTTGCTTGTTTGTTATGTGTAACAAGGGTATTTTTATAAGAAAAATAAACTGACCTAAACAATGGTGAAACATGTATTTTTAAGAATAGTAATCATAATCGTTTAATTGCTTGGTGACTTTGGTACAAATGACTGAACGGCTCACCCATGAGAATGAACTATAAAGGGGTTAATAAAGAAGTGCGCACAGTCACACTGAAAGGATGTCTAAGGTTGTGCTTTAGCGCGTACCTGGTCCTCTGCCCTCTGTAAGTTCGAATGGAGCTACTTAGTAAGCCATTAAATGTGCAAGCTCATCTTAAGGGCGAATTAGTTTTAATTCCATGCGCCACTTCGGTGGTAATTATCCGAAACACTAAGTGTTTACACTTATGCAAAAGTACGGTATAATGGATGATAATTAACACTAAATTCCTTGATTGGTGATTCCAATACCTCAATTAAAGTTTGATGATGAAAAGCTTATACATTAAAACAAGATATAAATGTTTTAATAAAACCTATTCTACGAAGATGAATGCATGACATCTTTGTACATATTTGATTTGACATCAAAATATTACCCTTAATTTAAGTTGTATGCCATCCAACGAAACGAAAACACCTGAGATTACCTTTTATTTGCGTGAGAACGTGATTTAGATCGTAATCAATGGGTAAAATATCCACGTGACGTGAGAACGGGCATGGATGATTTTGCAGTTTCTTAAGTTGGACAACTTAATTGAGTTTTGTAGTGAGAACTGACAACTCAAGGCATAAGATGGGAATAAAACATGTTTACATGGAAATTGAAATTGGCTAAATGTAAATCCCATAAATCTAGGAATTGCAATTTGAAAATTGACAATTGAGGTTCGACTCGTACCATCTTGAATAATTTCATTACTAGCAGATCAACTGATGTGATGAAACTATGTCAATTTAGATCCTAGTTTTTCAGTGAAAATTAAATGGTTATATGATTATGAACCATGGGTATTTAATTTTCTTGAAAAGGTTAATTATCGAAAGTACTAAAATTAAATTTTGTAATTCTTTTGAATGTATAAATGCAACATTTAACCGTAAACGAGGTTTAGTCTTTGATCAGTAAATTGATCCATTCTGCTTTCAAACAAATGTTTGATCGAGAATAATTTACCGAAAAGACAAACGAAGTCTCTTTTCCATGGGAGAAGCATGAGACTCAATCCTATTCCTTTTCATGAATGAGAAAGGTATAATAGGAACGTTTGAATTGTCTAAATTCTAATGTAACTCATAGCAATGAATTGCACATCATATTTTCCATAAAGATTTCATTACCCTCATTTGGTGAATGAATCCTTGTGTAACAAACATGAATGTTGGTTAAGTGGAAAACATGTATATGAGTTACTAAATTAGAAGCTAGACTAATTACCGCGAAAATTGGTAAAAGGCAAACTAGCTTTATTTATCTAGTTGTTTTGCTTTAACCTTTAAAGGTGCTACATACCATTATGGGCATGGTAGGCCTGTTAAGGAAGAAATTGCATACCCAATTTTTCAAGTTAATAACATTGATGGATAACCTATCATTCACAGAGTAGAATACACCTTTTAGTACCTAAGTAATGATTACGTATGGTTCTTCAAAGGTGTAGGAAAGTAAAAAGCAAGCAAGTTGTTTTCACTGGTTATGCAACACTTATAATGTTGTCAGATTCAGTAGGAGCATTTGTGTTGCATTACTGAATAAGAAGTTATTTTATTGATTTTTAATTCAGTGGGAGCTACAAGCTTTATTTCCTGTGTAATAACCCAGATTATCTTCAAAGATAATTACTTTCCAATTGTAGACACTTATGTTTTAAGGATAGTCGTGTACGTTTCCTTACTAAACAATATAGTTCTACATCTACTTGTTATATCTATGACACAAATCATATTAATCAAATAAACGAACGTGTATCGTGTTGTTTATCTGCTACATGATGTTGTTCCATGCACAAGTAGGAGAAATCTTTATTGTGTGCAAGGTACAACACATATAAATATGATTTAAATGGATTCTCTTGACCGCAAGGTAAGAGAGTAGCGTTCCAATAGGAGTTATACATTTAAATGTGTATGATTGCCCCATTAAGAACACGTGTCAAGATGATAACAAATACTACTTTAAATATTTATGTCATTCAATATTTAAGAAACAGTTGTAGTTACAATTTATGTTACGTGAAAACGTGAACTAGATTGTAGCCCAAGCTATTATATCCACGTGTCGTGAGAACGAGCATGGATGATTTTGCAGTTTCTTACGTTGAACATTTCATGGAATGACATAATTAAATGAAGTAATCTAATACTACTTTGGATTTAAGTACTCGTTGAATGACTTAAATATATGTAGTAAATATTAACTTGAAATATTAATTGAAACCCGAGGTGGTGTTCATAATTACTTTAATTATAAATGTTTGTGATTTTGTAAAGTCACAAACATGAAGTCTTTTAATACAAGACTTAGAATATAAAGTAAGACGTTAACTTGCTATGTTTTAAGACATATGCATGAAGTCAATGAGTTGATCAATGACTTATAACGTATAGTGGGATTATAACTGTTATGTCTTTTGACTTGGTCAAGAATATTTGTGTTATAATACATGCAATTGACTTGGTAATTCTATTGTACCATTAAAGTTTTACTTTGTTGGTAAATAGGATAAACCAAAGAGTAGATGGTTATCTTAAATATTGTTAGATTAATCTTACAATATTAATTCTAAGGAAATACCATAGTTTTATGGTATGTTCAGTTAGAAGAATCAAAATCTATTGGCATGTTTGATTCAAGATAACTATAGTTTCTTCCACATGTTATCAAGGTTAGTAGATTGAGTATAGATTGAATATACTCAATAAGACTCCAACCTAGAAGATTGATAAGACACTATTTGTTTATGGAATGTGATGAATCACATTAAGTCTTATAATGAAGTTCTGAATTTGTTAAACTACTTGTAAAGTGAGTTGTAACAAAGTAATGTCAGAAATTGTCATTGTTTTTGTAATATCCTAAAATGAGAACAATATATTGTTGCTTTACTTGCTAAACTATTTAAAGGTAATCTTTAAATTTTTAAAGGCAAGTGGGAGTTTTGTTTAGATCTTGAAAGATTGAATTACAAAATACACAATCTTCTAAAATGCACTAGCAAATATCATGATGAGGCTAAACATGTAAATGATAAACCTCAAGATGATGGAATTGTCATTCATAGATCCGTAAGGATATCTCAGATATTTAATATGCTGGGAATATGAGCTACAGGATCATGGTAAGCCTGTTAATCATAATGATGAATTTACCAAATGTTGAATTGTGGTAAATTAATCATATTATGAATGTTGAGATGCTGTCCATAAAGATAATCAATTTAGATACTTGGTTTATCTAAATGAAAATAATTTTCTTCAAATGATGAAAACCCTAGTGGTTTAAATCTTTGTGTAGAAATCATATGGACAATATTGTACACGTATTTAATGCATGTCTATTGATAATAATATTAATCATACTTAAGCAATTAACTATGATTGAATATTCTTTCCTAGATACATTAAATAGAAGTATAAAGATTATAATTGTCATACTTAGTTTCATTGATATGAAATTTTGACAATGAATATAAAAAACTCTTTATTGTGGAATTACTTTTGCGAGGACAATAAGTAATACAAAGTATTTTTATGAATTCAAATAATTTTTAAATATGTACATACTGCAAGGATCCATGAATGGATATATGCATGCATCTAGGAGATGATTCATATGTTTAAAATTAAATTCATGTTTGATTTAATAGTTAAAATAAGATTGCTCATAAATATTCCTGAAAGCTAGTGGGAGTGTTATTTTTTAAATCTTATATGTTGTATGGGCAACTACATTCCACTTAAATTAAGTTTTAGTTGGGAATGAAACTTCGTTTGTAAGATTTGGAAATAAGACATACAACCTTTGAATATATGTTTATTATTATAAACATATGCGGTAAATAAATGAGTCTAATAGAACATGATGAGTACATATCTTTGACAAGATAGTATATGAATGAGATCTTAAAGTCTAACTTGAAGATTCATCATGAACATCATGTTGTGTATAAGGTTGTTGTATCATGCTTGATTACAAGATGATTTAACAACATTGTAATATTTATGTTTGGATTTAGAATTGCATTCCTCAGCCTGGAGTTGCTCCCAGATTCTATACAACAATTGTTGTGTAATTGTCATAGTCAACAAACTTGAGGTTTGGACGACACCAAACAAAATAAATATTCAAAGTTTACGGATGTTTAAAGAGCATATTGTTGTACACAATGATGCTGGTATTATTGAGATGACACTCAATTCTAGTCATGGTATCCTTGATGATGACCATGTTGACTAGTTATGCTCAACTAAGAGCATAGTTGCATTATATATTAAAGAATAAAGAATACTTTAAAACTTTAAAGTTTTGAAAGATAATTGTCATAAAAGGGTGGTTCAGGTTATCACGCACCTTATGAAATGATATGACAATATCAAGATATGTGTAAACATATACAAGAAATTCACTTATTGAATTCTTGAAATAAGTATTCTCAAAATTCCTATAGATCAAAGTTAATTGAAATTATGCCTTGTCAACAAGTATGATTCTCATGACTTGTGGAAAAATTCATTAACTAGTATTATCATGCATTGATCTATTTAGTATTTGGATAAAGGATGTTAAACAATTATTATTTATAATAAATTAAAGTACGGTTTGCGTTTAATTTCATTTATAATATTGTGTCCTGTATTTGCATGTTTAAATTCTTGAATAACTTAAGTTATTCTAAATAGTCCGTTGTCAATCAATAACATGGGAATGATATTGAATAAAGACAAATCTGAGTATTAGTTAGAATATACTTGAAAGTATATTGATGCGTAGCATGACTAATTTCAGATGATATTCAATGAATTGAGTATAGGACTTATCCCACCCACATGATGATACTTTATGGATCTTTGTCATTAAGTATATCATGGATATTTATCCTCTGACTTGAGATACCATAGATATGTCATGGATGTAGTGCATTTCTGTGAAGCAATCTAACGCTATACGTAACTGGTAGTTATAAGGGTTGTTTTCAGAAGTGTTGCGAAATTTATGAATCCTGCTTGTAGTCAAAAAGGGATTTGTTTCCTTCAAATTTATTTTGAAGTATAATACTGCTGGGCCCCTCGTAGGGTTGTTAAGATGTTTGTATGGCCATGCCCAAGGTCTTCTGGAATATGTTCAGAAGAATTGGTAATGTTAATCAATCACATAAAGCGAGAAACAGAATAGTTAATTAAGAAATGAGTGAGATCCATATTCTTATTAACATGGTATTAGAAACAAAAGGATAAATATGATGATGAATCATCAAAACTTGGTTTTTCTCCAGAAAACCATACACGAGTTGTACCGGGGGCATTGGCGTGTTGCTAGACGCTAACCAATGTCATTTCACGTTTTGTAAACATATCCAAGTGGGAGCTGTTGGAAATGTATATATTTACAAACACGTAAATGTCCGGATTCAAACTTGTGACCACGGGATTGCACACATTAGCGAATGAGAATTAAAGTTAATAATTAATGTTTATGTTTACGATTAATTATTGCACATTAAGTCCGGTTAACGATCGTTAAGTATTTAACGGAAAAATGACTAACGACCGTTAAATGAAAAGAGAAGGACTAGTAATGGAAAATCTTGAAAGTGAAAAGTTATGGGTTTTCTATGGGCTTGCATAGTGGCCGGCCATAGGGGCTTCTCCAAGCCCTAATCCATAACTTGTTCCCAAAGTTTCCCATCTACTATATAAACAAGGTTAGGTTCTAGGGTTTTTCATCACTTGTGCATTGAATTAACCTAGATCTCTCCTCTCCTCTCTCTTGTCCCTATTTCGGCCGAACACCCCTTGTAAGGGAGTTTGGTTTCGTTTTTCCTTAAAACGAGGACTTGTGTTAGATCTAGCAATCGCTTGATTCATTGGTTAATTCGTGTGTATAAGAACGTGGTAGTAAGACACTATTCTTCCACCATATTGGTTTGAGTTGTAGAACGGTAAGGGACAACTCTTCAAACCACTTCTTTGTTTTGCTCAAAGGATCTGACATTCGCAAGAGGTACGTTACGCATACTTTCAGTTAATTATTTATTTGTCATGATCTTTAGTCTTCCGCTGTGTACTCTTGATGTCTACATGTTTTATTCTATGTCATGTATTATAAACTCAACATAACTTTGCATACAAAGCTCGTTTGGGCTCGCGAGCATAAACGAGCCTGAACGACATTATGACATTTTAAGTATTAAACATATATACAAGCCGAGCTCGAGCTTATTAACGAGCTCAATAATAATATATTACGAGCCTAGCTCGAGCTCGAGCCAAGCTTTAAATTTTCATGGCCAAATCGTGTAAACGAGCCGAGCCCGAGCCTATATAACATCCCACGAGCCGAGCTCGAGCTTAAAATTTAAGGCTCGAAACGAGCCGAGCTCAAGCTTTTTTAAACTTAAACGAGCCGAGCTCAAGCTCTGGCAGGCTCGGGCTTGGCTCGTTTTCACTCCTAACTGGCATAAAGCTTCGAATACATTGTCAATCGCTTCATAAGCCTTCTTCACTTAAATACTATAGGTTCTTTTTCCCGATCTTGATTTCTAAAATGGTTTAACAAAACCTCTAGATCATGTACATGAAGGTTAGGAAAGCCGGCTTCAGTAAACTTACATGTCTACAAATTGTTACGGGTAACTTTGTAATAAGAAATGTAATGGCTACCATAGTGATCCGCTTGAAGAACTTTGATACTTTTTTTATCTTAGATCAAACAAAGACATCTTCTTTAGATTGTTTCAAGTGTTCCTTTTAGCCAATATATGTGATTTGCTTATGATAAGGATTTAAAACGTACACTTTTAAGGGGTAATTTAAGCCTTTAATTGCCCACTTTTATATCCGTTACTACTTAATTTCTTTCCTTTTCAATTTTTAGGTCTCTTGGAAGCAAAATGCTGGAAGGATGCATTTTGGACGAAAATGAGTGAATATGTGAAGAAAATGGCTAAGTCAAGATCAAGACACTCAAGTTGCTGGAATAACACCTGACGGCGTCCCAATCAGAGGGCGACGCCGTCCCTATATTTGTGACGACTCAGGAGCGAAATTGCTATTTTACACCTGACGGCGTCAGGCTTTGAAGAGTATGGGCATCACGAAGACTTTTCTTCTCAGACGGCCTAGATCCAGACTCAGACGATGTCACTCCTGAAGACAGACGGCGTCACAACCACAACGTGACGCCGTCCCAATGTTGACTTGGCCAAGACGAAACCCTAATGGCGGCGATCTGACGGTGTCCCACCTATAAGGCGACGTCGTCGCAGTTGTAAAATTATATATTGAAATCGAATTTTCAGACTTTTAAATAGGTAGACTTGTGGAGTGGAAACCTAAAACGATTGTAGTCCGGTTTGGACAGTATTTTAGGGTTCTCATACCCTATTTTACATCGAGATAAGTTATTTATTCCCTTGATTTCATTATGCCTTCGATTGAATGTGTGTATGCTTGCATGTTTAACATGTCTGGCTAATTTACTTGTGTGTTTGCTTAGATCTATGGAACCTAGTTATTAAATATTGGTTGGTTGTCTCTTATCTTAATTGTGATTGGCTTACGAGTGCATGAAGCCATCATTGTGTTTTTAATGCTTGATTAATCTTCGTTGAAAATTAGTTTATAGTTACTAGTGGAATTGTAGGCTAAACATCCGAAGATAACCTTAGTGTTAAGTTTATGAATCCTAGAGATTTCGTAGTCATTAACCTTAAGGTAGCTTCAAAGAGTTAAGGATAAAAGCACACCCTACGACCTTATAAAACACAACGCGTTAAGAATAAGGACGTGACAATTCAACCACAAATAAAAGATAACTATAGAGTAATAGTATCTAGGTAGACACATCTTTAATCATCATACGAGTACACTTCAAAAAGACATAGACTACCCCTTAGATTAGATAATTAGATAATTAGAGTAATCGGTAGAAGTACGAACCCCCAAATCCCAACCCCGAGATTTTACCTTTAGTTTCTAAAAAAATATAAAAAGATAAAAAAATAATCTTCCTCAACCTCAACCTTAGCGTAGTAATTTCTCACTGGCATTCCTATTCCCCTAGATAACGATATCAATACCCGAGGCTTACCCAATACTACACTACAACGATTAGGTTCACTGCCTAGGGTGTTGAAAAACTTGCTCGATGAAAAAGAAGTTTCCTTTGACCCCGAACGCGCCTTGTACGCGCATCAGCTTATCTTTCTCCATCTTTTTAATTCCCTTCATGGAAACTTCATTCAACTTTACAACTTATTCACATTTATCTTCAAGGTACGAATTAATGATGCGGTGTATGTAACCCTCTGAAGAAGTTTTACAATCCTCCTAGTCAGTGTACCTAACCGTTTTAATGTAGTATGGGTAAGACTCGGGGGATTGATCGTTCTCTAGAAGAATAGTGTTGGAAAAGTCGAGATGTATGACGAATAGGTCTAAGATAAGGAATGATTCTTTTTATATTTTTATATTTTATGAAAGCAATTAAAATCTCGGTATTGGATTGAGGGGTTTGATTATCAACTTACTTAAACTACTAATTAAACTAATTAAGACTTATAACTAAAAGTAAATGACAAGTAAATTAAATGAGAGATTTCAAATGATAGGTAAAAGCGTGTTTACTTAGATTTCACTACTCCCTAGTTATCTCCTATTGATTAGTCGAATTGTCACATCCATGTTTAATTGGCGCGTTGTATTCCTAAGGTCGTAGGGAGGTACCAAATGCCCTAACTCTATGAATGTATTGATCTCCTCTAAGACACCGGGATCGCCAAGTAACCTAAGTTATCTCTCCCAAATCTCCTATTATCAACAATCGCAATGCACGCAATAAACACAACGAAAAGTCTACTAGTGCACTCTAGGACACGAATACGTTGTTTAGGACGTTCAAGCTCGCAACACTATAGGAAGAAGCAAGTTTTCCTAAACTAACGTGTAACAACCACTTAAACAAGAGACGACAATCAATAGTTAACAATTAAGTTTCATTAGACCTAACACCTAAGTAAACACTTTATTAAATTAGGTAGACATGTAAAAGATAATGAAGCAAGTAAACATAATTAAGCATGAATTAAAAATAATGATAGAATGAATTAAGAGACTTAACTCTTAATGAATGAGGGTGTTAAAACCCTAAGTTTACTGTAAAAACCTAATAAAATTCGTACACAAACTTTACTATCCAAGTGTGCACACTAAATGCAGAAAATTCTAAAACTATGTTGGGTTTTTGGTTCCTTGGATCAAGAATTATTCTAAGTGTTGGAACTATGGACAGAGTTGATAAAACCACGGACACAAGAATGGAACCACTAATGAAGACAAAACCGCGGCTAGTAGTATTGTGTAACCACGGATAGTGTAATGTAACCACTGCTAGTCTTGTATAGTCGGTTTAGTATTCTGTATTAGATAAATATGGAAAATATATTTATCTTGTAGGTTACGTATTGTATAATGTAAATGACTCCTTAGCCTATAAAAGGAGGTCCTAGGTTAGATTAGATATACGAATGCTTTATATCTAAGGTCGATACACTTCAAGGTTGTAAAACCCTAATACTGGTTAGAGTATTCGTATTAATAATAATATTGAGGTGTTGAATGTTCATTGTTCTTCTTCTTAAGATTAAGTATTAAATTCCGCATGATACTTAATAAGTATTTGTTTAAGTCAGTTTCTATATTAGATCGTTTGCTCAACTGGGATCAACAAGTGGTATCAGAGCTTGTGATCTAGAAACTGTAACCAAGAAGAAGTTCTGTTAATTTCTATTCAAGAAAGCTAAGATGTCTGACGAAACTCACATGGTAACTGCATCAAAGGTGCCCATGCTCAAGCATGGTGAGTATCAAATCTGGAGAATGCGAATGAGGCAATACATTCGTATGATTGACTATGCAATCTGGGATGTTGTTGAAAAAGGTGATACTCTTCCTAAGAAGGGTGATGATGGTAAAGAGATAGCTATTGTTAGTGAAGTTGACAAGGCAAAAAGGAAAGTGGAGATCAAAGCTCACAGTATTCTCTCCATGGGAATACCTAATGAGTATGCTTTGGACTTTGAAAGATATGAGTCTGCAAAAGAGTTACTGGATGCTCTTGAGACAAGGTTTGCTGGTAATGAAGCTACAAAGAAATCAAGGAAGAATATGCTCAAGCATCAGCTTGAAAACTTCACTGCTCTTAGTGGAGAGAAACTTGATGGCACTTATAACAGGCTTCAAAAACTTATCAGCCAATTGAAGTCGGTGGACTACAATATTATTCAAGAAGATATTAATTTGAAGTTCATTAGAAGTTTATCTCCTGAATGGGCAGTTCATACAATTGTGTGGAGAAATAAGGAGGACTTTGATAAGATGACTCTGGACAATCTCTACAATAACTTGAAGGTTTATGAGCCTGAAAATAACGTTGCTGGTGCATCTTCTACTAATCAAAACATTGCTTTTGTTTCCACTAATCACAAGAGTTCACAAGATGTATCCACTGCTGCCTATGGTATAACCACGACTATTGCAAACAATACCACTGTTAGTGATAATGTCAGTGATAGTGCAATTTGTGCTTTTCTGGCTGATTTAACTACCAGTGTTACTGTTTTAAATCAAGATCTAGATCAAATTGATTCTGATGATCTTGAGGAGATTAATCTTCAATGGCAAATGGCAATGTTGACTCTCCAAGCAAGGAAGTTTCTGAGGAGGACTGGAACAGGTTAAGTATGATGGTCAAAGGAGAGCTGGATTCGACAAAAGCAAGATGGAGTGCTTTAACTGCAAGAAGAAGGATCACTTTGCTAGGGAATGTCGAGCTCCTAAGAGAATTGAAAGCGTTAAGAAGACCACTGAAGAGCCTGCTTCTTCTTCAGCTTTGGTTGCTCAAGATGGGATTGGTGATTATGACTGGAGTGATCAGATTGAAGAAGGTCCCAATGCAGCTTTTCTTGCAAGTGAAGCTTCAAAAGAGCATAACTTTGCTCTTATGGCCTATGCTTCATCTTCTGGTTCAGATTCTGAGGTATCTAATGATTCTAAAACTTATACTTGTTCTTTTAAATCATGTCAAGATAACTTAGAATCTCAAAAGGCTATCACTGAGAGTTTAAGGAAAGAAGTAGAAAGACTATCTCTAGATAACTTAGGTTATAGAGTTGGTCTAGAAAGTGTTGAAGAAAAGCTTAATTACTGTATTAAATGTGAGTTTGAGCATGTTGATAAAATTAATATACTAGGTGAAGAAATTGATCTTAAGGATAGAGAGATTAAGATGCTTAAAGAGAAACTAGAAAAGGCAGAGAGTGTAAAAGTAGAAGCCCTAAAAGAAAAAGAAAAACATGTTGTTAGGGTTGCTAAAACACAGTATGCTTCTGATCTAGTAAATAAACCAATAGGTCAAAAATTGTTCAAGGATGGTACTGGCCTTAGGTACAATGATATGTCACCACCATCTCTTATGAAACATGCACCACCTACAAAA
The DNA here is from genome assembly GCA_019973895.1 of Chrysanthemum seticuspe. NCBI lineage: Eukaryota > Viridiplantae > Streptophyta > Magnoliopsida > Asterales > Asteraceae > Chrysanthemum > Chrysanthemum seticuspe. Next base: position 269,603,791 of record BPTQ01000004.1, read on the forward strand.
GAGCTCTCATTTAGCAGTGAATTTAGTTTTAATAAACCTGTAGGTGAGACTAACAAGATTGAATCACCTAAGATAGGTTCTGATAAGTCATCTGATGCTCCCACAATTGAAGATTGGGAATCAGATTCTGAGGAAGATAGATCTGAATCAACTAAGCATGAAGAGATAGAGAAAGTTAAGAAAGTTGATTCTAAACAAGCCAACCTTGTACCTAGATTTGGAGCTCAAATTGCTAAGAAAGTTGTAGAGTACAAGGAAGTACCTAGGGAACAGATGAAAAGATACATACCTAGGGGAAACCAAAGAAACTTCAATGGACTAATTTCAAACAGATTAGGAGATGAATTTCAATGTGTTAAAAAGGCTTGTTTTGTGTGTGGTAGTTTTGAGCACTTACAGAGAAACTGTTATAAAAACAGACCACAAGTTTGGAATCATTGGAGGAGGGTAAATCATCAAAACTTTTCAAAGAAAACAAACCCTCATCCTAACAAAAACATGATTCCTAGGGCAGTGTTGATGAGGAATGGGAATACAAAATCAATAGTCACTGCTGCACCTAAATGGGTTCCAACCACTGCTAAGCAAAATGTAAACACGGCTAAGCAAAATCAAACCACTGCTAAGCAAAATATCACCATTGATAGAAAAGAAGTTTTAAAAATTCCAAAGGTGATAACTGACACAATGGTTGGAAATCATTTTTATGTTGTTAAGGCCTCAGCTAGTTGGCAATGGAAGCCTAAGACCAAGGTGTTACATCATGTCAACTGTGCATCAATGGACCTAAATAAATTTGATTATATTGATGCACATGGCAGACCCAAGTCAGTATTGGCTTGGGTCCACAAAAGGAACTAATTTGTTCAATTTTATGTGCAGGGCAATCTACAAGATGAGCTAAAAGACAAAGGAGTTTTTGATAGTGGTTGCTCTGGGCACATGACTTGGGATGGGAGCAACCTAGAAGATTTTGAAGCTTTTGATGGAGGATATGCGGCATTTGGTAATGATCCAAAGGGAGGAAAGATACTTGGCAAAGACACAATCAGAACAGGAAATTTAGACTTTGAAAAGGTCTATCTGGTACAGGGACTTAAGTATAATTTATTCAGTGTTTCTCAAATGTGTGATAAGAAAAACTAGGTACTTTCTGGTGAAACTAAGTGTGTGGTGTTGTCACCTGATTTTAAGATGCCTAATGAAAAATATATACAACTTAGGGTACCTAGGAAGGAAAACATATATTGTTTTGATCTTAAAGATGTACTTCCCAATAGGTCCTTAACTTGTTTGTTTGCTAAGGCTTCAGTTGATGAGTCTAAGTTGTGGCATAGAAGGTTAGGTCACCTCAATTACAAAACAATCAATAAACTGGTAAAAGGCAACTTAGTGAGAGGGTTACCTTCTAAGGTTTTTGAGTGTAAGGAACTGTGTGTGGCTTGTCAAAAAGGAAAACAACATAGAGCTTCTTGTAAGACCAAAACTGTTAACACCATCTCACAACCACTGTTTATGCTTCATATGGACTTATTTGGACCTACCTTTGTTAAAATTTTGAACCATAAGCAGTACTGTCTAGTGATCACTGATGATTATAGTAGATTTTCTTGGGTTTACTTTTTGGCTGCTAAGAGTGAGACTAGTGAGATTCTCAAGAGTTTCATTTCTAAGATAGAAAATCTAGTAAATCATAAGGTCAAGGTAATCAGATATGATAATGGAACTGAGTTTAAGAATGATGTGATGAATCAGTTCTATGTAGTTAAGGGTATATAAAGACAGTTTAGTGTTGCTAGAACACCACAACAGAATGGTGTAGCTGAAAGGAAAAATAGGACACTAATTGAGGCTGCTAGGACAATGTTGTCAGAATCAAAGTTACCAACTACCTTTTGGGCTGAAGCTGTAGGCACTGCATGTTATGTGCAGAATAGAAGTAAGGTAGTGAAGCCTCATAACAAGACCCCCTATGAGCTGTTACATGATAGGAAGCCAATGATAGCATTCCTAAAACCTTTTGGGTGTCCTGTTACTATCTTGAATACCATAGACTACCTAGGCAAGTTTCAAGAAAAAGCAGATGATGGTTACGTTTTAGGCCATTCTTCTAATAGTAAAGCCTTTAGAGTGTACAATAGGAGAACTAGAATAGTTGAAGAGAATCTTCATGTTCAATTTAGTGAAAAGACTCCTAGTGTTGAGACCAAAGGACCAGACTGGCTGTTTAACATTGATATGCTAACCAAATCTATGAATTATGAGCCTATCATTGCAGGAACTTCCACTAATGATAATGCAGGTACACAAAAGAATGCTGATGCAGAAACAACTTTTAAGGAAGCTGATTCTCCAAAGGAGTTCTATTTGTTTGAAAAGTGGAAAGCTGGTTCTGTCTCACCCATCATTGATAAGCAAGGTCCCACTGCTGATGATATATTGAATACTGGAAGCAAAGTTGATCATCATCAAGATAAGGATGAGTTATTGAAAGATGACTTAGTGTTGGTAGAAGAAATTGAAAAGAAGAAAAGGCATTCTGAAAGCACTACTAAGCCAACTGAAAGCACTGCTAGGCCATCTTCTACCACTGATAGTTCAAGTGAAATACCGGCTGCAAGTACTGATGATACTTTCTTTGGACCAAATGCAAAGCCATTATTTAGTAAAGAGGAGTATCCACATGATCCTACCATGCATGCTTTGATAGAAATTGATACTCCTACTGATGATGAAGACATGGATGATTTCTTCAATGCTGATTTGACTAACTTGGAAACTGTTATTCATGAAAGTCCAATCACTACCACAAGGATTCACAAGATTCATCCCAAGGAACAGATACTTGGAAATTTGAATACTCCAGTTCAAACAAGAAGCAGGGTTAAGTACACTGACCCCTTTCCTGAGCATGGTTTCTTTGCAAGATCACTTCACAAAAGAAATAGTCATAAAGATCTGCAAAATTGTCTGTTTGCTTGTTTTCTGTCTCAAAAGGAGCCCAAGAGAGTGGAAGAAGCTTTATCAGACGAAGGATGGGTAGAATCAATGCAAGAGGAGCTTCTTCAGTTCAAACATCAAGAGGTTTGGACATTGGTTGATCTTCCTAATGGTAAGAGGGCAATTGGGACAAAATGGGTGTTCAGAAACAAAAGGGGTGAAAGAGGTATAGTGGTAAGGAACAAATCAAGGTTGGTTGCTCAAGGATACACACAAACTGAAGGTTTGGATTATGATGAAGTGTTTGCTCCTGTTGCAAGAATAGAAGCTATTAGATTGTTTTTAGCATATGCTTCATTCAAGAATTTTGTGGTGTATCAGATGGATGTTAAAAGTGCATTTTTGTATGGCATAATTGATGAGGAGGTTTATGTTTGTCAACCTCCTGGTTTTGAAGATCCTGATCATCCTGACAAGGTTTACAGGGTGAGGAAGGCTATGTATGGGTTGCATCAAGCTCCTAGGGCATGGTATGAGTGTCTGTCTACTTATTTGATGGACAATGGGTTTAAAAGAGGATTGATTGATAAAACTTTGTTCATTAGGAAGCACAAAGATGATATTTTATTGGTTCAGGTCTATGTAGATGACATCATCTTTGGCTCAACAAACAAGGAGCTATGCAAGGATTTTGAGAAACTTATGCATGATAAGTTTCAAATGATTTATATGGGAGAACTCACTTTCTTTTTGGGGCTACAGGTTCAACAGAGGACTGATGGTATCTTCATTAGTCAAGACAAGTATGTAGCAGATGTTTTGAAGAAGTTTGGGTTTCAAGATGTAAAGAGTGCTAGTACACCAATGGAGACTCAGAAACCACTGCTACCAGATGATGGAAGTCCCAAAGTTGATTTGAAGTTGTACAGGTACATGATTGGATCTTTGATGTATCTCACTGCATCTAGGCCAGATATTATGTTCTCAGTATGTGTGTGTGTGCAAGATTTCAAGTCACACCCAATACCTCACACATGAATGCTGTTAAGAGAATATTTAGATATCTGAAAGGTCATCCTAAATTGGGCCTTTGGTATTCTAAGGATTCTCCTTTTGATTTGGTGGCCTACACAGACAGTGACTATGCTGGTGCTAGTTTGGATAGGAAATCTACAACTGGAGGATGTCAGTTTTTGGGAAGCAGACTAATTTCATGGCAGTGTAAAAAGCAAACTATTGTGGCAAATTCTACAATTGAAGCTGAATATGTGGCTGCTGCTAGTTGCTGTGGTCAAGTTCTTTGGATTCAGAATCAATTGCTGGATTTTGGGTACAACTTTATGCATACTAAGATTTACATTGATAATAACAGTACAATTTGCATCATTAAAAATCCTGTTTTACATTCTAGAACTAAACATATTGAGATAAGGCATCATTTTATTAGAGATTGTAATGAGAAAAGGTTGATTCAAATGGTAAAAATCCATACTGATTTCAATGTTGCTGATCTTCTCACTAAAGCTTTTGATGTGGGGAGGTTTCAGTACCTTGTTGTTAGTATTGGAATGATTAATCTCTAAATCTCAACTTGTTTGTAAAAGTTTGTATAAGTATTGGACTGTTATTATGTGATCTTAGTATTGATACTTTTGTTTCTAACCACTGATAGTTGTGTTCAAACCACTGTTTGTTGCTTTGTGTTCCCACTAACCATTTTGCAGATAAAAGAAAGTTAATTACTGATGCAACAGAAGTGCTGAAGTTAAATTGTTCATTCAAGAGACAGTTTACAGCTTACAGCTTACAAATTAACTTCAAATGCAATTAAAAGACTAGTTCTATACAAGATTTCCTACACCTATCCTAGCTCATATCATCTATTCCAAAAGCTGATCATATGCATGACCAATACGACGAAGAAGCTAAAAAGGATGGATTGATGAAAACGAAGATGATGAAGATGAATACAGTAGATGGCTTTGTGATATGAGAAGTCTTTGGTTTTTCCATCTACTCTTTCCACCATAAAGCATCACTCCATCTTCCTTTTACCCTTTCCCTTACCGATATGAGACGAAGCACCAAAACCTGGTGCAGGAAGACCAAGAACCACCTCTTTGTCCTTTGGGAGTGGTGGATTTCTGGCACGTGGCCTTGGTTGGGGTTGAGATGCTGAAGGTTGTCTTCTCTCTGCTTCCTCTCTCACCAACCTATTGAAGGTTGGTTCTAGGCTCTTAGTAGAATCATCTGAACCTCTTGATGACTCACTAGGATCTACCACACTATCATCTTCAGATGAAGGAAGAAAGGGGGATTTTCTAGGTCGTGGTTCTTGTGGAGGAAGGTACAGACGCCATGGGTTCGAATCTTCACTTGATGATGATGATGATGATGAGGATGAGGAGGAGGATGTTAGATCAATAACTTCTGGTTGATTCCACATGATGATTGTTGTTGATTGTGGATTTTGGAGGAATTAGGGTTTTGGTTTAATTGATATGTGTGTTATCTGGGATTTGGGATTCTTTTATAGGCAGAGATATTGTATTAGTTAGTAAATGAGGGGAAGGTTAAAGTGGTTGAGGAGTTAATGAGGTCCTTTGACTTTGACTTTGACTTTGAGCTAATACTGGAAGTTGACCATATTGACTTAGATATTAGCACACTGGCTAACCACTGATAAGTCTATGGAACCACTTCTATCTTTTTCTAACCACTGATAACATTAACTCTCTTCTCTGTGTTTGGTTCTTGTTTGTGACTTGCAGGTATGAAGGATTGCTATACATTGAAGCTTGTGATGTTTTTAGCTGCTAGTGTTTATTAAAAAAAAAGGGCATAAGATTGTGTAATCCTTCATATTTTTGTGAGATATTCTTCTTTAGACACAGATTTGCTTGCTGTTTCTCTTGGTCACCTGCTTGGAGTGAAACACTGTATCCACTGCTAGTATTTTTCAAACCACGGATAGCGGTTTTCAAACCACGGATAGCATGCTGCTCATTTTTGGATACTTCAGGGGCTGTTTGGTAACTTTGGTGAAAGCATATTTATCTCCCCAAATCATGGATGGATCATTTAATTGATCTTCAAATCACTTCAACTTGGCGCTCTATATCAACCCTAATCACTTTCCTTTGCATAATTCACAAATCCTACATCAGATCAGTCATAAATCATAATGCCGGATCAGTACTCCAACACACATAACCTTGTTGCTAGTCTAATAAAAAACAATAGATCTGAAGGTTTTCATCAAATGATTGATTTCCTTATTCACAGTCGTATTCACTATGCCTTAACCATTACACCAACCATCTTTAAAGCCTATATTCATCAGTTCTGGAGGAATGCTAAGCTTGAGGAGGTCGATGGAGTAGAAGTGTTTAGCACTGTTGTAGATGAGAATGCTATTTTGGTTAATGAGGAGATCATTAGAAGGGTTTTGAAGTTTGATGATGCTGATGGTATTGATAATCATTCAGATGTTGAGATAGTTACTGGTTTAGAAAGGTTAGGCTATACACACAGGGGTGATAAGGTACAATTTTTTAAGAATTTGTTTTCACAACAATGGAAGTTTTTGATTCATAACTTGTTGATGTGTATGAGTAATAAGACCACTGGGTTTAATGATTTTCCTTCCAAAATTGCTATTGCTATTATTTGTTTGTCTGATGGAAGGAAATTTAATTGGTCTAGGATGATTTATGAGGGACTTGTTCAGAACATTAAGAAGAAGGGTAAATATTATTTATATCCTAGGTTTGTTCACCTAATTGTGGAAAGTCAAATAAAGGAACCTGTTGAGCATACTAGGGAGTATGAAGTGCATTATATGCTTCCTAAGGTCTTTGCACATATGAGGAATCAGAAGCCAAATGTTTAAATACGGGATGTTCATTTGTTTCCTCATATGATTATTTTGCCTGTTATTCATGAGCTTGATGCAGGTTTTGAGGAACAACCTATAGTCACTGAACTCACTGCTAGTACACCTCAACCCACTGATAGTATACTTGCAACCACTCTTAGTGAAACTCAACCTACTTCTAGTCAAACGCAAACCATTGTACAACCAATTGTATGGACTAGGAGAAAGAAGGGCACCATGCTACCCCAGGCTCGTGTTAGTGGTGTTGTTGATAAGGCTGTCACACGGTGTGGAGGTGACATGATTGGAAGGGCTTCCACTACTGATTCATGCTTAGATGCTGGTCAGGATAGTGGAAACATATTTAAGACCCAACCTTTGGCAACTCCTAATGTGGAGAGTTCCTTGGAACTTAACACAAGTGGAGGAATCCCTAGCCAACTGGCTATTACAGGGTGCATAGATGATCAGGCAAGGTCTGGTGCTATGTTTACTTTATCGAAGGATTCACCTCTCGGAGCAGTTAACACAGCTCGAAGTGATGAGGATAGTTTGGAACATGAAACTGAATTGACGGATCCTAAGCTGGTACATGATGACTTTTCCAATGAATCACCTCTCGGACCAGTTAACACAGGTCGAAGTGGGGAGGATATTCTTGAACGTTTTAATGAATTGACGGTTAAATGTGCTAAAATGGATGATACAATCTCAAGTCTTCAAGAGTTGGCTGTGTTTCAGGGTAAAGAAATTCGCAGGCTGAAGCATAGGATGTTTGTCTTGGAGAAAGTAAGAAGACCTGGGGTTGCTGTTTTGAGGACCATGAGGAAGATGAAAAAGAAGGTGGACTCCTCTCCAGCTATGAATGTGGAGAATGTATCCAAACAGGGGAGGAGTGAAGGCATGAATCCAGGGGAGGTTGTAGATGTATCTATAGAAGAAGATGTTGATAGTGGAGATCAATAATTTTTGGTATCTGATAAAGATGGGAATGAGGCTGTTCTTGAAAGTTTAAAGACTGTGGTAGAAGATGAAGTGATGCAGGACACAACCACAACCACTGCTAGTGTGTCTGCAACCACGGATAGTTTTGTTGAAACCACTGCTGCAGTTTCAGAAATGACAATTGTACCCACTGCTATCATAACTACTTCCACCATTGTTACAACTCTCTCTGTATCACCACCTAAATCTAAAGAAGTTGAGAAAGAAGCTGCAAGTACATTAATCAATCTAAGCAAAACCTCAGCTAACTCTTCACCAATCATTGCACCTGTTTTGTCTCTTAAACCTACTGCAAACAAACCCAAAAGTAAAAGCTTAGTTATTGGTGAGCCTTTGAAGATGAAGGTGGCTCAATCAGACATTGGAAAGGGTAAAGGAATTGCAGAACAAAAATTGAAGTTTAAAAGTAAAGAAGAACAGATTGCTTATGATGCAGAATATGTAAAAAGGATGGTAGCTGAAGAACAAGAAGCTTTAGAGAAAAGGAAGCAAGAAGAAGAGGAGGATAATCAGAAATGGTTAGCAACATGGTATGAATCACAAAATTATCTTCAGGCTTCTAATCAAATTAAGGATGAGTATACTACTCAAGAATGGGCATTATTAGATGATGAGGAAAGAGCTAGAATGTTGGGTGAATGGGCAAGGAGGATTAGTAAAGAAAGAAAGCAAGTTATAAGAAAGAAACCTCCTACAATTGCACATATGAGGAATGTACTGATGAAGATTATTAAGAATTCAGGCATTCATATTCCTGACAATCTTAGTAAATGTTCATTTGAAAGAATCCATGAGCTTTATCTGATGTATATGAGGATTAATAATGATAATTTTACTCCTATGGGTTCTCAAAAGGATGAAGAGTGGATTAAAAGTAATCTAAAGAGGAAATCTGAGATTCAGGAGACATCTGATTCTAAAAGACTGAAAGAGAATGAAGATGGTAATCAAATTATATTTTATGAGTATGAGCTTAAAGGAAGTAAAGGATGTTGGAAAATTCAAAGACTCAATAATGAAGTTTCTGAGTATAATAAATTTTCACAGATGCTTCAGTATTTTGATAGAGATGATTTGTTGCATCTTTGGAAGCTTTATAGGAATAAGTTTGGTGATGTGCAACCAGATGATTATCGTGAGAGAATGATTTATAATCACTTGAAGATTATATTTGAACCTACTCATGATGAACCTGAATGGAAAGGACTCTGCAATGGACAAGTTACAGAATGGTTTTTATATCAAACTTGTGGAGTTCATGTGTTAACTATTTCTGGAGAAGTTATTCATATGCTTGTAGAAGGTGATTATCCTCAATTGAATAAGTATCCAGAAGTTATTACTCAGAAGATGAAGCCTGGTATTATCAAGATGTTGATGCCCTATGATGGTCAAGCTTACAATTTGTTGCTGAAGTATGAGAAAATTCTTAAATCTAGTAAGTGTTTGGCTACATCCTCCAATTCAGATGTTTTGAGCTTAAAGGAAACTTGAGAATTCTGTTAGAATGTATCAAGTTTAGGGGAGGATTGTTGGGTTTTTGGTTCCTTGTATCAAGAATTATTCTAAGTGTTAGAACTACGGACAGAGTTGATAAAACCACGGACAGAAGAATGGAACCACTGATGAAGACAAAACCGCGGCTAGTAGTATTGTGTAACCACGGATAGTGTAATGTAGCCACTGCTAGTCTTGTATAGTCGGTTTAGTATTCTGTATTAGATAAATATAGAAAAGATATTTATCTTGTAGGTTACGTATTGTAGAATGTAAAGGACTCCTTAGCCTATAAAAGGAGGTCCTAGGTTAGATTAGATATACGAATGTTTTATATCTAAGGTCGATACACTTCAAGGTTATAAAACCCTAATACTGGTTAGAGTATTCGTATTAATAATAATATTGAGGTGTTGAATGTTCATTGTTCTTCTTCTTAAGATTAAGTATTAAATTCCGCGTGATACTTAATAAGTATTTGTTTAAGTCAGTTTCTATATTAGATCGTTTGCTCAACTGGGATCAACAAACTATATATAGGATTACATATGCGACGACATCACTTTATAATTGCGACGCCGTTAATTCGCAGCCATTAGGGTTTCGTCTCTTCCAAGTTAGCCTTGTGACGGGGTCGCTTTATGCCTTCAGACGCGGTCCAGGATTCTCTGACGCCTTCCCTCATTGATTTTTCCAAGCAATCACTTTATAATTTCCACAGAGAATTCCAGCTCCCTTAACAAGTGACGGCATCACTTGTTATTTATTCATTTTTCCACTGAGCCGTCTCTAGTAAAATCTAGGCTGTTTTGATACTTTCATTTGCAAGTGACGGCGTCACCTTATGGGTTGTGACGCCGTCTGGTGCCCTTTTCTAGACTTTTCATGACTTGGTCGTTTTCTTCACATGTTCATCCATTTTCATCCAAATATGCATGATTTCCAGCTTTTGCTTCCAAAGTACGTAAAAACTGAAAAGGAACGAATTTAGGCAATATTTTATCATAAATACTAGATGTGGCAATTTGTGCCCAAAATTAAAAATATGTGCTAAATGGGCAAACTTTTAAAAGATTTGGGAACATTTAGGCCCCCTCTTTTTTTTGAAGTCGGCATGTATTGCCCATTTAGAAGTTAAATGGGCATCATGGGCACATGTTTTTCTCGAACATTAGATTGTTTTTAAAGAAAAACTTATATTTAATTTTTTAAATATAAATGAGGTGTTACGTTTGAGGAATTTATTTCGTCATTTTAGGTCTTTTTAAAAGCGATTCGTATAACATGAGCCCGTTTAGCCCGTGCCCGTTTAGCCCGTGTCCATTTAGCCCGCGCCCGTTTGGTCCATAACCCGTTTGGCCCGTAGCCTGTGCCCGCCCGTTTTTAGGGCTTAAATGACCCCCTAAAAATGTATGTTTTAAATCTTTATCAAATACCCCTACACTTAGGATTTGCTTGTCCTCAAGCAAATGTGCTTTTATCTAATCAATTTACAAGTTAGGGGTCATTTAATACTGATTTAAAATAGTTTACAACAAATACAAGCTCTACAATAGTTATAACACGCACATCAATTATACACTAGCACCTCACATATAGTGTTTGGATTCTCTTATCTCTCGGATGTATAATGAATATAACATGTATAGAAATGGAAGATAATATTCTATACCTGTCATAGCACATAGATTACAATAGGCTTGAGACTAGATCAAACTTTCACCGCTTTGGCGTAAGCACCTAAGATAACTATCAAAGAGGGCTTTTAAAGGGTTGTAATATTAGGTGTAAGGTAAACACGGGTTTGTTGGATATGGGAAATTTTACAGGTGGCAAGTAAAAAATCTAAGCTAATTACATGTAAAACGAGCCGTTGCTAAGCCAAGACTCGACTCACTAAACTAATTTTTTTGTATTTTTCTTGACTCTTTCTTGACTTAAACTCTTTCTTGACTTAAACATAAATACATGATAAAAGGTGGAGGCAAGATGGTACCTTTTTTTTTTTTTTTTTTTTTTTTTTTTTTTTTGTATGTGTGTGTAATGGAAGGTTAAGCCTCTCAATGCTTGCCTTGTTATGACTTTATTCAGACAATGGCATGTTTGTTACGTTCATTCTACCTTTGTTGTGGATAATTTATATGCATTTATAGACTTACATCCTTGCATTTACCATTGTTATGTGTTTGTAGTAATTATTAGGAGGTGACCACTTGAACGTTAACTACTTGAATCATTAAATTACACCGCAAGTAATCTTTAGCGGTTAAACTTGTGTGTGCATGAGTTCTAAAACTAGTAATCTCTTATATAATAAGAGACTTTCAAAAAATGAAAAAATAATGTTGAAAAACTCAATTGGACCAATAGTAGTATATCATTATGCCTACGTCACAAAATTGAGCATTCATTCTGACCAATAAAAGTCAAAATTAGCTTCAATTTAGTCATACTCGTCTAAATTAAAATAAATGTCTTTAAAAATACATGTATTGATTTTGTAAATAAAACTTTAGTGTTTAAATTCTAAAATAATTTATGTAGACTTAAGTATACTTAAATAAAAAAGTATACTTATCAGTTTTAAATTTTAATAACTTTACAAATTTAATAAATACCTTCTAAACTTTATTATAAAAAAATTCAACATATATGTTTTTGTTATTTATACACATTATTATAAGTATATGTCAAATTAATATATTTGCACATAATTATAAATATTATAGTGAAAAGATGAGTTAGTTTGAAATCTATACTATCTTATAATGTATTTAGGACTTTTTATAAAAAGAAGTTCTAAAAAAATAAGCCTACACACTTACTATAAAAGGAAGTTTCACATTTCAAAATAAGACATACTACAAAAAGTGTATTGATTTTGCTATTAATTGTATTAGTTTTCCTATTAATTCAATACATAGCTTTAAAATTCAGCTATATTCCTGAAAAGTAAATACACAACGTTGTAACAACATCAATTCAAAACATTGAAACAACACACATCAATTCATTCATTCGTACAATTATTTTTAGACAAAACGTGTAACCGAATAACATTTGATCGCCGCAAAATATAGACACAGGGTATCCGCCGCCGCATTGCACGGGGACCTTGCTAGTGTAAATATACGATAGTATACATATATGAACGAGTTCTAAAACTAGTATTATGGTAAACCAAACATAAATGTCCGACAAAGTAGTACAAACAAAAAATTATAAATCAATCAAGGTCAATAGCTCATTTATAGTGATTTGATCGATGAACCCGTCATGTTGAATTGAAACAGGCCCGGACCTGGCTATGGGCAGTCAGGGCGACGGCCTAGGGGCATCACACAGATAAGGGGCATATTTTTTCCCCTGATTTGTGATTATAAATAAGACGAATCTCAAGCTCAATAAGAATGAACATAGCAGGTTCAGTTTGGCTATTTGGGGAAGACGAAAAAACAAAGAGAGAGAAAGAAAACAAATGACTTTTGCATTTGTCGTGTAGTTTTGTGCAACATTGTAGTCACGTGGGTGATGTCAATGAGTGATTTGTATTTATTTTCTTTTTAACCCCAATTAAAAATTCTCATTTTTTACTTATATTACTTCAAAAGAAAAACAACTTTCACTTTAGTAGTTTTTCTACTCCTTGAAACCAAAAGTTACGTATAGAGTAAGCACTCTTTTATTCTTTAAAAGATTTTCGACCGATTGAGTAAGCTAGTCTTTTAATTTATACTCTCTTAATATGAGAATAACTACTTATTTTGAAAATATGCAATCTTAGAAGTTCTATTTAACTACAATTTTCGATAATCAAATATTCTTTTCACTCACTAAAATCTCTTTTAATTGATTCAAATAGAAAGTGAGTACTTGTTACGAGACTACCAAAAATAAAAGTATGAAAAACAAAATCCAAAAGGGGACGTAATCGAGATAACGTTATAAAAATATATATCATGATTGATAATCGTTTGAATGTATAATTTATGCATTTAAATGTATAATCGTCTAAAAATATGTAAAACATACATAGAATTTTATTCGTGATTTATAAATATAAGACTAACACTAAGTATTTTTACGTACCAAAAAAAAAAAAAAAATAAGAAACAAGTTTGATTCATTTTCAAACATTAATGCATTATCCCTACTTAATTCAATGAAAATGCTTATTTTATTCAAATCTCTTTGATTTTTTCTTTAAATTGAATTTATATAAAAGCCATACCACGTTAGTTGTTTGTTTACATTATTTAGTCGGAGCATGTTTTAACCATTTCGTCCAGGGCATCAAAAATCTCAAGACCGGCCCTGAATTGAAATATAAGGAATTGAAACCTAACCTTTCAAGAAGGTCCCCAACCAATGTTCCAAAAATTCACAATCTTACCTGTCTTCATCAATCGTCGTTAACCTCTTGTCGATTGCATGGTGATATGGAGGCATGTGATTCTCAAAATGGAAACAAATACACAATTAAAAAAACATAACGTAAAATAAATACCATATAAAAACACTACACAATTAAATACACTATACATATAAAAACACTACACAAATAAATACACTATACATATACCCTAAACACTACACAATTAAATAAATAAATAAAAAATAATAATAAAAGTACAGCCGCCAGCCGTACGGACGGGACCCACAGTCTATGGGGTACATGGCTAGGAAATATTGGGGGTGCTTGGGTAGGGTTTGCATAATAGTTTTAGAACTCGTTCATATATGTATACTCTCGTATATTCATTTACGTAATGCGGCGGCGATTACCCTGTAACTATATTTTGCAGCGAGCAAATATTATTCGGTTACACGTTTTTTCTAAAAATAATTTGGTACAACTCTAACGTAAATAATATAAAAATAATTTTGTTACACGTTTTTTCTAAAAATAATGTGCTTCATCTCGATGATAACTTGTAGTATTTGTTCTCGAGTTCGTCCTCAAGATGTGCTTCCTCCGGATTTCAGTCGAGAGATATCGCCTTCCATTTGTGTTTTCGAATCATATTATGTAATATGATGCATGTATACACCATATTCCTTATCTTATCAATAGACATCGCTCAAGTGGGATTAGCTAATATAGCCCTTTTTTTAGTACACCAAATGTTCGTTTCATATTTTTCCTTGTCGTTTCATGCATTCTCTTGTACCGTATCGCTTTTGGTTATTGTCTTTTGGATGTAAAATCGACTTAACAGATGTCACCCATTCTGGATATCGTCAACAAGATTATAACTTACGCCGTTAGCCACAAACAGAACATCTGATGCTTTTTCATCTTTGAGATCGTTGAATATAGGAGATTGATGTATAACGTTGAGATCCTTATATATAGGAGAGTGTGAATAGTTCTCGAATTATTCAGAACCTCTTCCCGAATGTATATGCATCATACATTAGATGCTCACTAAAATAAGCGGCGATTAAAAGATCATGAGCACCATAATGATCTCTACATATGATGTTTCTTGTACCTCGTGAACTTCACCTTTTCATTTCTTCTTAATAAACAACACTGCGCTTTTTAAAAATAACAAGTTCCTACTATTAACTTCTTCTTCCGATGAGTTTGTGAACATGAATATTTCAGAATTCATAATAATAAGAAACGATAAATATTTTGTTTGAGTTGCATATATATTCAGAAAGATGATATGATAAGTTGTGTATAAAAATGATGATGTATGAAAGTATTTATAGATAAATAAATGATAAAGTTTAATTAAAAAAAATTATAAGGCCCCACAAAATCAAATGTTGGTTTGGTTTGGCCTTGGAACCAGTTCGATGGTAGAGTCCACTAAAAACTTGCAAAAATCACATCACCGCGCACGATGGTGGCTCGCTGCAATGAAGGATCACGCGTGGTGGTACCACCACCTCCCTAGTGACATGCCTAAGTATTTGATACTTTGTTCGCCATAAGTCATTCGCTATGATAAACTTATATAAAAAATGTTATTAATTTACAAACATTTTTACATTATAAACTTATTTCCATTATAGTCAAAACTTTTAATAGCTTTACAAAATTGTCACATCTTGCACTTTCATTAATCTACAAACCTTTTTAAAATATTAGATCGTTTCATGACACGTATGTTAATACAAATAAGCCGTAAAAACGTTTATTTATATTTTACGATCTTCTAATATTTTGTCGATAACAAACGTAAAATCATTTTAACGAAACAAATAAAATACGTAAATGGTTTGAACTAATAGTTTCTAACATATTCACATTTTCACATAAAACATTAAAACAAGTATAAGTGATTTTATGATTTAGTAATACATATGTACAACAACTAGTGTTTACATATTTGGGTAAAATATACACATAACTAGTATATAGTATATTAAGTAATATAAATGGGTAGAAACTTAAGTATCACAACCCATTGGGCAAATACATTAAATGTAGTTGGGTACAACCCAAATCCCATGACCCATGGAGCTTGACCCATAACCCATTGCATGACATCATGCTTATATCATACATGGATAATATCCATAACCCATGGATCAACCCATACCCAAGTGACCAAGTGCATTGCACTCAAAGATACATTGTATCTAGCTAAAGATCCATGGTTCAACCCATGACCCATGACCCATAACCAAAATATCCATGGGTAAAAGGGAGCGTCCCACGGATCCCTAGCTTAACGCTAGACGGATCCCTTGTAGAAGGGATCCGTGGGAACAGTAGATTTTTTCTTCTATAAATAGTGAGCCATTTCTTCATTGTTTCTCACTCCTTTCTAACACACTTTCTCCCTGAGTTGAAAACTCACTAACCTCAGATCCAAGAGATCTATGTTTGTAGTTTTGTTTTTATGTGATCTTCTAGGTTCCTCTTAAAGGCAAGATCACCACCTTTGAAGTCGAGCAAGCTCAAGTCCATGAGTTGCAATGCTTCCTCATCATCAAGGCTACTGAAGTCTTCTTGTTGATGATTCCTTTCCTTCTTCAAAGAAGTGTAGTGTTGAAGACATTAGTGAAAGATGTCTCAAGTGTCAAGACGAAGATATTAGTGAAGGGTATCTCTCGTCCATATCATAAGCACTTGTGGTAGGTGCTTAGAAGTCAAGACTAAAAGCATTAGTGAAAGGTGCTTAGGAGTCAAGACACAAGACATTAGTGAAGGGTGTCTTGTAGATCTAGTCAAAGGCATTAGTGAAAGGTGCTTTAGATTTACATTCGATATGGTATGTTTCGATGTACAAGATAGACTAGTATTAGATCCAAGGATATTGATATCCTTGATGATGTTGTAAAGGAGTAGATCTCCTTTGGGATTAGTCGTTGGTTTAGTGTGGTAGTAGTTCCTCCATTGCAATAGAACTAGGTGCTTATCCTAGTACCTAATAAAGGGTAGGCGACGTCGTGAAGGTGTAGTTCACCTTGGAGTGAAAGAACTAGGTACTTAGCCTAGTACCTTATAAAGGGTAGGCGACGTTGTGTAGGTGTGGTTCACCTTGGAGTGAAAGAACCCGGTGGTTAGCCTAGCACCGGAAAAAGAGTAGGCGACGTTGTGAAGGCTTCTCCGCCATAAGGAGATTGGTGTGGTGTTTACAAACTCTCGAGTAGGTGACTCGGGGAGTGGAGTAGGGCAAGGAAGGTGTCCTTGTAGCCGAACCACTATAAATACCCGCGTTGTGGTTTTGTGCTTCTTACTCTTATCTTTTCATTACTTACCTTTATATGCTTGTTTATCAACATCCAACACACACATCCAAATAGATTGACATAAGTCGATCTAAATAGATTAAAAGGAAGTTTTAATTGGCAAAACTATTCAACCCCCCTTCTAGTTTTATACAATTGGCATCAGAGCTTCGTTACCAAGTTTCTTGAAGTATATTGTACTTTAAAAACTTGATACGATCCATGGTTAATTGAAAACTACAAAGAATGTTTTTTATAAAAACAAACACCATGCCTTTTAAAACTATATATTTGGATGTTGATTTGATAACAACATATTGTATTTTTTTTTCACTAATCTCATTTGTCTTGTTGATTAGTCAAAGCTCATACCCACCAAGCTATAGGAATCGCTTGGTAACAAGAATACCTTCCTTAAGAAGGTATCTCAAACGCAAAGGAGCGGGAATCGTCTAAGTGACATTTGTTGTGTCATTTGTAAAGACATTCCTAAGTGCGCTAGAGGTATGATTTTCTTTTTATTTTGCTTGATAATTAAATATGCCTATTTAGGTATTTATATGATTATCTTTTGTGCTTATACATGTATTACATGAAGCTTCATTAGGAAGCCTTTTTCTCACATACGTGTTATTTTTTTTTCTAAAGTCGTGGTATATAAAACTTATGTTTTATTTCGTTTAATCCAATAATAAACAAAACACGAATTTCAAAAATTCCTCCCTTATCATAAATACTCCCACCGTCAATCACTCTATCCTCACTTTTTTAAATCTTCCAATTTCAAAAACTTCTCTCATTCAAAACTTCATCTTCCTCTCCATTTTCATCTCAACCGAAACCAAGAAGGTTCATCTTCAACATGGTTTACATCACCTTCGTGCTCATCGCCTTAACACTCATCGCACCTGTGTTCCCTATGATGAAGTTCACATACGGAGACATTTACTTTGTGTTGTTAATCTACATCGGGGTTATATACCCAATCCTTTGTATCATTCTTAGCATTGAAATGAAATATTATTAATAGTCTAGTCTATCTAGGTTATTATTTTCATAATATGTGTATCATTTCTTTTGATTTATATGCTTCATATTCCTTCGTGATACATTAGAAGTCATGTATGCATGCTAAAAGAAAATGTAGGATAAAACACATTTCGTGGTATAAAATTGTAAAACCTATGTTTTTATCAAATCTGTTTCTGTTAATACAGATCCACGGATCCCGGAAGATATACTATCCGGATCCCTGTTGTAAAGGAACCGTGGGATCCGTCCTACTGGAGAACAGTTTTTCATGCAAATTACAAACCACTTTCCTTCTAAAAGTAATTCTCCACTAATATGTCAAAACTATAAGTGAGTTAAGTGTTTTTCTTGTTAAAAACCATTGTTAATAAAAATCTAATATAAACGTTAGATAATCATAGATTGACCACTAACATCACCTTTGTTAACCCATCATTTCTATAGGTTCAACTATGACACATGAATATGAGTTTGATTTTTCACTCACTAGCGTCTACACTTCGAACATCTCCCTTGAACCCAACACTCCTGGCATTCATGTCCGTGGGTTCAACAACCTCGAAAACCGTCACTTTCATGAAGGACGTATTGTAGACACTTCTCTACAATTCGAAGAAGGTATCAATACCTCCTTCCAAGCTATAGGACTAGAATGTCTTCTTGAAATCAACGAGAAGATATGTCCAAGGTTCATAATGGAATTCTTCCGTCAAGTTGAACTCGTTCATAACGAGGATCGCTCTCTATCTCTTTGGTTTTATATCAAAAACCAAAAGTTTACCTTAACCCTTGGGAATTTTGCTCACATCCTCTGAATTCCAAATCATGGACAATGTGCCTTCACCGAAGATTGGTCTCTTGATTCTCTCTTCAACTTTCGTGAAGAAAATAGTCCATATTGTTCACACATACCCTCCCCGAAAGATTTACATCGCATAATATGCAAACCTCGACCATATTACTCCGATCCAAAAATTATCTTCACACGGGACATCCGAGAAGAGTACAAGCCCCTTGCACTCATCCTACGTGAAAATGTTTGGAGTCTTAGGGGAAATCGATAAATCCTTCCCGCTTGTTATGCTCACATGTTGTACTGTTTGCTAACACAACAACCATACAATCTCGCCTACTTCTTCGCAAGGCGAATTGTAAATCTTCAAGGCTCCAAGAATAAACTCATCCCTTATGGAATGTTCTTGACACACCTCTATCATAATGTTATGCACTTCCATCCTCAATTTCAAAGTCCGTTGTACGTACTTGCGAACAAGATGATGGAACCGCTAAACATATCTCTCATGAAGACTTTCTTCATTCTTGACTCCACCAACACTCATCAATCACGTAATGATCCTCCTAGCGAAAACACTTAAGGAACTTAGTAGTATTTCAAAAAGGATCATGTTTCTTGTACTCGTGCTTTATCAATGTATTCCTATTTCCCTCATGAAATAAAACATCTTGCATTTTATATCTTAGTGTTAGAACCTCTTTAAACCAACCTTAGGACATAATGCATTGTCAAGATCATTGAATACCTTTAGTAAAGGTTCTGCTGAGCAGATGGACGGATCCCAATGTTTGTGCTAGACGGATCCCTACACTTAGGGAACTGTGGGATCCGACAAACATAAAATGCAAGTGCAAGCATTATATCTCAAACATATCCTTAGAACACCTCACACCAAGCTAAACATAGTGTCTTAAGGCAAATTAAGTTCTTACCAAGATAGGTAGATCCTTCCTACTCACACATAACTCACCTAGATCACACTCTAAGACGCTTGTAGATCTATCGTTTCATTTTTAATCCATTTCTCTTCCGCTTTTAAACTCACACTTCATTTTTCACTTGATCCCTCACATCTAGTCTTAGAAATCTTTCGATTATGGCAAAATTGATCATAAATCATTCTTACCTCAAAATTGTTCAAAGTTGATCAAATTCTAGTTTTCCCATCTCAAAGCTTCTAGGATATTTTCTAAAACACTATCCTAAGTCACAAACTGATCTCTAGGATCATTTAGCTTCAATTAACACTCTCATCTTTAGTGTTATCCTTGCTCATCCATTGGTACTCATAAAAGTTCCAAATCCTTCCATAAAAGACAATCATTAGCTCATTACCTTCAAGTACTTAAGCACCCCTTCATTTAAGACACTTAGGAGGACTGAAACACTCAAGATGATATAGATCTTAGATCTTAGAAACATCATTTCCACTCTTTCATAGCTGCTGAGAGCCGGATCCCTAGGATTAGCCTAGTCGGATCCCTCTAAGGAGGGAACCGTGGGATCCGGATGACAATTTATGTCAAATCTTGCTAAAACAATCATTTCAACTCATCTTTCTAACTCAAACACTCCACCTCATCTTAAATGAGTTCCTAGATCAGTACAAACTCTGAAGTTGACTCTTGTGCATGTTAATCATCACATTCCAATGAATCTTAGTGGCTTAAGGCTTAAATGCACTTGCCAAATCTCTTGGTTTATAAACCACTTTGTTAGGACCTCCATAGTCATCACCTTCATCCTAACTTTCAGCAATTTAGAAACCTTTGCAAACCTCTTGAAATCATCTCATCATGAGGAAAACCCCAAGTAGTAACTTATCCACCAAAGAACCACCCATGAAAAAGGCTCGTGTTATACACGAAATCTCTTCAACCGAATCATCTCCGGTCAAGCCAAAAAATGATAGGATATTTCCTCAACCAATCAAACCAATTCCTAAACGGATAGTACCCACAAAACTACCTATGCCAAACACCACCATACCTCCTAGGCCAAACAATATCATCTCCACTAAACCATCACCATTGGTTCCTAGAGCTATTTCTTTTACATCTCCACTACCATCACCACATCTCTACAATTTAGAGGATTTGCCTCCTAGGCCGTCTCATCCGCTTCCGCCGACAATATTCTCCTCATTAGGAGGAATAATGGTACAAAATCAAGGTGTTGAGTCAACACTTGCTCCGGCTTCCTTTTCACCATTTCCATCATATAATCCCATTTGGATTATGAGAAATCATCAAAGTCAACCACCCGACCATATGGAAGTTGACACTTCTCTACCACCACCATCATTCTTGGTCGAGCCATTCTCAAATGCGCCTCCACCAATCCCTCCATCGTTTGAAGCTCCACAAGCCACTTCACTTGATCCTTCGCTTGATCCTTCGCATCAAGCCATTTCATTTCTTCCACCACCACTACATAGCCATGACAAAGATTGCTATCATTATCAACATGTTGAAAGTTTGATACATGAAGTACGAGAAGACCAACGTTTCATGTTCTATCATCTCCTCGAACGTTTCGACGAGATTAAACCTAAACAAAACTTGAGCTAGAATATTTTAGTGATGTCCTAGCATCAAGCGATAGTTGGTTTAGAAATTCCTAGTCATGTATTTTATTATTTGTTATAATCATGTATATCATAACTCTAGTTTTATTAAATGAAATTACATGCTACTTGTTATATTTCTGAGCATATGATTACATTGTATTCATATCTCATTTTTGTGATAACATTACTTGTTGTATCACCTTTGCTGAAACTAATCATCAGCTAATACGGATCCGTCATAATTGCTCAGACGGATCCCTACTAGGAGGGAACCGTAGGATCCGTGAGTCAGAAAGCTATTTTCTACTAACTTGGACCACATTTGCAGGAAATTGTGAATTATACTTGCTTTCTAAGCTTTGTTTTGTAGTTATTCATTTTACACATGAAGACTTTGACATTCTAAAGCTAGGGGAGCTTTATGTCAAAGCAATACATTGCAAATTACTTGCAATATTAGGTTTACATTTCGTGAAATCCCCTTGCAAAATTGCAATCATCAAGGGGGAGCACATTTGTCACTTAGACGAAATTTTTTGCAAACTTATTTGCTAACAAACTAGATTAGTATTACTTACTTGACGCCCTTACATAGGGATGGACTCGTCAAGGGGGAGTAAAGACGAGATCCTTTCCCGTTACTTGCTCTCTATTTTCTTTTTATTTCGTTCACATGTTTTTTCTTAAAAACAATCTGTTGCTTTCTTTCGAAGCTCTTTTTGTTTCGACAACAAGGCAGAGAAGAAAGTAAAACTACAAATTCAAACTTTTACGAATTTTAGCTTTTCCTTAAAATAATTTTATGTTTTGTTATCAACAAAAAGGGGGAGATTGTTAATACAAATAAGCCGTAAAAACGTTTATTTATATTTTACGATCTTCTAATGTTTTGTCGATAACAAACGTAAAATCATTTTAACGAAACAAATAAAATATGTAAATGGTTTGAACTAATAGTTTCTAACATATTCACATTTTCACATAAAACACTAAAACAAGTATAAGTGATTTTATGATTTAGTAATACATATGTACAACAACTAGTGTTTACATATTTGGGTAATATAAATGGGTAGAAACTTAAGTATCACAACCCATTAGGCAAATACATTGAATGTAGTTGGGTACAACCCAAAGCCCATGACCCATTGAGCTTGACCCATAACCCATTGCATGACATCATGCTTATATCATACATGGATAATATCCATAACCCATGGATCAACCCATACCCAAGTGACCAAATGCATTGCACTCAAAGATACATTGTATCTAGCTAAAGATCCATGGTTCAATCCATGACCCATGACTCATAACCAAAATACCCGTGGGTAAAAGGGAGCGTACCACGGATCCCTAGCTTAACGCTAGACAGATCCCTTGTGGAAGGGATCCGGGGAACAGTAGATTTTTTCTTCTATAAATAGTGAGCCATTTCTTCATTGTTTCTCACTCCTTTCTAACACACTTTCTCCCTGAGTTGAAAACTCACTAACCTCAGATCCAAGAGATCTATGTTTGTAGTTTTGTTTTTTTGTGATCTTCTAGGTTCCTCTTAAAGGCAAGATCACCACCTTTGAAGTCGAGCAAGCTCAAGTCCATGAGTTGCCATGGTTCCTCATCATCAAGGCTACTGAAGTCTTCTTGTTGATGATTCCTTTCCTTCTTCAAAGAAGTGTAGTGTTGAAGACATTAGTGAAAAATGTCTCAAGTGTCAAGACAAAGATATTAGTGAAGGGTATCTCTCGTCCATATCATAAGCACTTGTGGTAGGTGCTTAGAAGTCAAGACTAGAAGCATTAGTGAAAGGTTCTTAGGACTCAAGACACAAGACATTAGTGAAGGGTGTCTTGTAGATCTAGTCAAAGGCATTAGTGAAAGGTGCCTTAGATGTACATTCGATATGGTGTGTTTCGATGTACAAGATAGACTAGTATTAGATCCAAGGATATTGATATCCTTGATGATGTTGTAAAGGAGTAGATCTCCTTTGGGATTAGTCGTTGGTGTAGTGTGGTAGTAGTTCCTCCATTGCAATGGAACTAGGTGCTTAGCCTAGTACCTAATAAAGGGTAGGCGACGTCGTGAAGGTGTAGTTCACCTTGGAGTGAAAGAACTAGGTACTT
Source organism: Chrysanthemum seticuspe (assembly GCA_019973895.1). Classification (NCBI taxonomy): domain Eukaryota; kingdom Viridiplantae; phylum Streptophyta; class Magnoliopsida; order Asterales; family Asteraceae; genus Chrysanthemum; species Chrysanthemum seticuspe. Next base: position 269,627,325 of record BPTQ01000004.1, read on the forward strand.
AGCCTAGTACCTTCTAAAGGGTAGGCGACGTTGTGTAGGTGTGGTTCACCTTGGAGTGAAAGAACCCGGTGGTTTTCCTAGCACCGGAAAAAGGGTAGGCGACGTTGTGAAGGCTTCTCCGCCATAAGGAGATTGGTGTAGTGTTTACAAACTCTCGAGTAGGTGACTCGGGGAGTGGAGTAGGGCAAGGAAGGTGTCCTTGTAGCCGAACCACTATAAATACTCGCGTTGTGGTTTTGTGCTTCTTACTATTATCTTTTCATTACTTACCTTTATATGCTTGTTTATCAACATCCAACACACACATCCAAATAGATTGACACAAGACGTTCTAAATAGATTAAAAGGAAGTTTTAATTGGCAAAACTATTCAACCCCCCTTCTAGTTTTCCACAATTGGCATCAGAGCTTCGTTACCAAGTTTCTTGAAGTATATTGTACTTCAAAAACTTGATACGATCCATGGTTAATTGAAAACTACAAAGAAGGTTTTTTATAAAAACAAACACCATGCCTTTTAAAATTATATGTTTGGATGTTGATTTGATAACAATATATTGTATTTATTTTTTTTGGCACTAATCTTCTTTGACATGTTGATTAGTCAAAGCTCATACCCACCAAGCTATAGGAATCGCTTGGTAACAAGAATACCTTCCTTAAGAAGGTATCTCAAACGCA
>BPTQ01000004.1:269639230-269654991 GCA_019973895.1 Chrysanthemum seticuspe
ATATATATATATATATATATATATATATCTATATCTATATATATATATCAAACCTAGTTTACTCTTCAAAGGAATTTTATTCTTCCTATTCTTCATTGATGTGTAATTTAATTCAAAACTTTGAGGTATACCACGTAGATCTACTTATCTTTACGTAGATTACTTTCAGCAACGTAGAGTTTACACACTAAAATCAGTGAAGAGTGATGAAGAATAAAATTAAATGATTCTATATACTATGGCCCTTTCACTATGGACCCAGTAAGTTTCAAGTGAGTAAAGCTAGGAAAAAAAGTTACTAAGTCACAAATGTTTACTAACCAAACTTTTTTTTTTTTTTTGTACACTCTCCTATACTTCTTTAAACTATTATTTTCAATTTGAAAAACGGATCTTCTTTAAACTAGGAAAAAACTAGTAGTTAGTATGGTCGAACTCGTAGTAGTAGAGATTTTTAGGGATGTTATTTGTAAAATAATCTCAATAATATATCATATATAACATATTATTGTGATTATTTTATAAATAACATATATATATATATATATATATATATATATATATATATATATATATATATATATATCTATATCTATATATATATATCAAACCTAGTTTACTCTTCAAAGGAATTTTATTCTTCCTATTCTTCATTGATGTGTAATTTAATTCAAAACTTTGAGGTATACCACGTAGATCTACTTATCTTTACGTAGATTACTTTCAGCAACGTAGAGTTTACACACTAAAATCAGTGAAGAGTGATGAAGAATAAAATTAAATGATTCTATATACTATGGCCCTTTCACTATGGACCCAGTAAGTTTCAAGTGAGTAAAGCTAGGAAAAAAAGTTACTAAGTCACAAATGTTTACTAACCAAACTTTTTTTTTTTTTTTGTACACTCTCCTATACTTCTTTAAACTATTATTTATATATATATATATATATATATATATATATATATATATATATATATATATATATAATAACACTAATAAAATGTTTATTGTAGGAATTTTTGGAGATGATGATGCTCAAGCTAGTATGAATGATGATAAAAAAAAAATTATCAAATTTCTTCTAGGCAAAAACTTTAACTTTTCTTATCAAATTTCTTCATATCCTCTCACCTCTCATTTTTCAAACAAATCATTTGCAAACACCGAATCATTGAAAAAAAGGATCGAAATTATGTTACCATAATAGATCAAGAAGAAGTTTTATAAAATATATTAACGGTGATCTATGGTTTGTTTGTTCATCATATTACGTCTGTGTGCACCGCAAAATACAATTATATTTAAATAAAGAAACATGTCCACGTGTAATTACTTGGCTTTCGTATTAGTTTTCCCTCCCATTTGTCATTCAAACTATTCATTTCCAAACACCTTGATGTTCTTATTGGTTTTCCCTCCCAGTTATAGGCAAAAACTTTAACTTTTCTTATCAAATTGCTTCATATCCTCTCCCCTGTTTTTTTTTTTTCAAACCAATCATTTGTAAACACTGAATCATTGAAAAAAAGGATCGAAATGAGTGAACTTGAAATGACCCGGGTATCACTTGCCCGGTATCATATATCTTAGTTTTGAGTGTTGCTTGTTGACCTTTTTCCTAAAGGGTTGACTTTTGTAATTATTTTCTCACCTATTTAATATATAATATATAATAACACTAATAAAATGTTTATTGTAGGAATTTTTGGAGATGATGATGCTCAAGCTCGTATGAATTATGATAAAAAAAAAGGATCAAATTTCTTGTAGGAAAAAACTTTAACTTTTCTTATCAAATTTCTTCATATCCTATCACATCTTTTTTTTCAAACCAATCATTTGCAAACACTGAATCATTGAAAAAAAGTATCACTTGCCCGGTATAATATATCTTGGTTTTTAAGTGTTGCTTGTTGACCTTTTTCTTAAAGGGTTAACTTTTACAATTATTTTCTCACCTATTTTGATATATATATAAGTCAAAAAATCCCTACAATAAATATTTTTTTAGTGTTATTATACAATATATACTATATAATAACTCTAATAAAATGTTTATTGTAGGGATTTTTAGAGATGATGATGCTCAAGCTCGTATGATTGACGATCAAAAAAGGATCAAATTTCTTCTAGGCAAAAACTTTAACTTTTCTTATCAAATTTCTTCATATCCTCTCACCTCTCATTTTTCAAACAAATCATTTGCAAACACCGAATCATTGAAAAAAAGGATCGAAATTATGTTACCATAATAGATCAAGAAGAAGTTTAGTAAAAAACCATAGACCACTGGTGTTATAAAATATATTAACGGTAATCTATGGTTTGTTTGTTCATCAGATTACGTCTTTGTGCACCGCAAAATACAATTATATTTAAATAAAGAAACATGTGGTTCACCAAGCACGAAAACAAGAACCGTTTGTCTTCCAAGTTAAAATGAAGTTCAGTTTTTGGTTAACCATGTCTACCAAAACAAGAACCGTTTGTCTTCCTGACGGTTCTTCTTATGGTTTGTAACGTGGACCATAATGAGAACACCGGTTATGTACTGTGTTTGATTCGATAATAACACAAAAAGTAGAACAGTACTGTAGTTGGTCTATTTTTGGTTCAGAAAAACACCAAAATAAGAACTGTGTTGTTGTTGGACATATTTATATATATGTTAGCGTGACATAAATGAAAATGTCACGTACGACTACCAAGTATTTTAACTCACGCTTTAAGTCGTTTTATATCACGTTTTTTTGTAAACTCGACATACATTAATGTCCAAATTAAATTTGAGTTCTATTTTTGGTTCACCAATCCTCCGAAAACAAGAACCGTTTGTCTTCCAAGTTAAAATGAAGTTCAATGTGTGGTTCATCATGCCTACCAAAAAAAGAACCGTTTGTCTTCCTTCCGGTTCTTCGTATGGCTTGTATGGTGTACCAGGATTAGAACACTGGTTATGTAAATGTTAGCGTTTGATTCGATGACAACACCAAAAGTAGAACTGTTCTGTTGTTGGTCTATTGTTGGTTCAGAAAAACACCAAAATAAGAACTGGACTGTTGTTGGACATATATATATATATATATATATATATATATATATATATATATATATATATATATATATATATATATATATATATATGTTAGCTTGACATAAATGAAAATGCTTGACATAAATGAAAATGTCACGTACGACTACCAAGTATTTTAACTCACACTTTAAGTCGTTTTATGTCACTTTTTTTGTAAACTCGACATAAATTTATGTCCAAATTAAGAATAAGTTCAATTTTTGGTTCTCCAAGCCTACCAAAACAAGAAACGTTTGTCTTCCAAGTTAAAAATAAGTTATATTTTTGGTTCACCAAGTCTACCCAAACTAGAACCGTTTGTCCTACAAGTTAAAAGGAAGTTCTATGTTTGGTTCACAAATCCTACCAAAATAAGAACCGTTTGTCTTCCTTACGGTTCATTTTATGGTTTATATGGTGGACCATAATTAGAATACCGGTAATGTATTGTGTTTGATTCGATAATAAAACCAAAATAAGAACTATACTGTTGTTGGACATATATATATATGTTAGCGTGACATAAATGAAAATGCGGGACATAAATGAAAATGTCACGTACGACTACCAAGTATTTTAACTCACGCTTTAAGTCGTTTTATGTCACTTTTTTTGTAAACTCGACATATATTTATGTCCAAATAAAATATAAGTTCAATTTTTGGTTCACCAAGCCTACGAAAACAAGAACCGTTTGTCTTCCAAGTTAAAATGATGTTCAGTTTTTGGTTAACCATGTCTACCAAAACAAGAACCGTTTGTCTTCCTGACGGTTCTTCTTATGGTTTGTATAATGGACCATAATGAGAACACCGGTTATGTACAGTGTTTGATTCGATAATAACACAAAAAGTAGAACAGTACTGTCTTTTTTCTCCAAGCCTACCAAAACAAGAAACGTTTGTCTTCCAAGTTAAAAATAAGTTCTATTTTTGGTTCACAAAGTCTACCAAAACAAGAACCGTTTCTCTTCCAAGTTTAAAGGAAGATCTATTTTTGGTTCACAAGGCCTACCAAAATAAGAACAATTTGTCTTCATTCCGGTTCTTTTTATGGTTTATATGGTGGACCAAAATTAGAACACCGGTTATGTACTGTGTTTGATTCGATAATAACACCAAAATAAGAACTGTATTGTTGTTGGACATATATATATATGTTAGCGTGACATAAATGAAAATGCGTGACATAAATGAAAATGTCACGTACGACTACCACGTAGTTTAACTCACGCTTTAAGTCGTTTTATGTCACGTTCTTTTGTAAACTCGACATATATTTATGTCCAAATTAAATGTAAGTTCTATTTTTGGTTCACCAAGCCTACGAAAACAAGAACCGTTTGTCTTCCAAGTTAAAATGATGTTCAGTTTTTTTTTAACCATGTCTACCAAAACAAGAACCGTTTGTCTTCCTGACGGTTCTTCTTATGGTTTGTATAGTGGACCATAATGAGAACACCGGTTATGTACTGTGTTTGATTCGATAATAACACAAAAAGTAGAACAGTACTGTCGTTTTTCTCCAAGCCTACCAAAACAAGAAACGTTTGTCTTCCAAGTTAAAAATAAGTTCTATTTTTGGTTCACAAAGTCTACCAAAACAAGAACCGTTTCTCTTCCAAGTTTAAAGGAAGATCTATTTTTGGTTCACAAGGCCTACCAAAATAAGAACAATTTGTCTTAATTCCGGTTCTTTTTATGGTTTATATGGTGGACCAAAATTAGAACACCGGTTATGTACTGTGTTTGATTCGATAATAACACCAAAATAAGAACTGTACTGTTGTTGGACATATATATATATGTTAGCGTGACATAAATGAAAATGCGTGACATAAATGAAAATGTCACGTACGACTACCAAGTAGTTTAACTCACGCTTTAAGTCGTTTTATGTCCAAATTAAAAATAAGTTCTATTTTTGGTTCTCCATGCCTACCAAAACAAGAAACGTTTGTCTTCCAAATTAAAAAGAAGTTCTATGTTTGGTTCACAAATATTACCAAAATAAGAACTGTTTGTCTTCCTTACGGTTCATTTTATTGTTTATATGGTGGACCATAATTAGAACACCGGTTATGTATTGTGTTTGATTCGATAATAAAACCAAAATAAGAACTGTACTGTTGTTGGACATATATATATATGTTAGCGTGACATAAATGAAAATGTCACGTACGACTACCAAGTATTTAAACTCACGCTTTAAGTCGTTTTATGTCACGTTTTTTTTAAACTCGACATATATTTATGTCCAAATAAATATAAGTTCTATTTTTGGTTCACCAAGCCTACGAAAACAAGAACCGTTTGTCTTCCAAGTTAAAACGAAGTTCAGTTTTTGGTTAACCATGTCTACCAAAACAAGCACGGTTTGTCTTCCTGAAGGTTCTACGTATGGTTTGTATAGTGGACCATAATAAGAACACCGGTTATGTACTGTGTTTGATTCGATAATAACACAAAAAGTAGAACAGTACTGTCGTTGGTCTATTGTTGGTTCAGAAAAACACCAAAATAAGAACTGGACTGTTGTTGGATATATATATATATATATATATATGTTAGCTTGACATAAATGAAAATGCTTGACATAAATGAAAATGTCACGTACAACTACCAAGTATTTTAACTCACGCTTTAAGTCGTTTTATGTCACTTTTTTTGTAAACTCGACATAAATTTATGTCCAAATAAAAAATTAGTTCTATTTTTGGTTCTCCATGCCTACCAAAACAAGAAACGTTTGTCTTCCAAGTTAAAAAGAAGTTCTATTTTTGGTTCACAAATCCTACCAAAACAAGAACCGTTTGTCTTCCTTACGGTTCTTTTTATGGTTTATATGGTGGACCATAAATAGAACACCGGTTATGTATTGTGTTTGATTCGATAATAAAACCAAAATAAGAACTGTACTGTTGTTGGACATATATATATATGTTAGCGTGACATAAATGAAAATGCGGGACATAAATGAAAATGTCACGTACGACTACCAAGTATTTTAACTCACGCTTTAAGTCGTTTTATGTCACGTTTTTTTGTAAACTCGACATATATTTATGTCCAAATAAAATATAAGTTCTATTTTTGGTTCACCAAGCCTACGAAAACAGGAACCGTTTGTCTTCCAAGTTAAAATGAAGTTCAGTTTTTGGTTAACCATGTCTACCAAAACAAGAACCGTTTGTCTTCCTGAAGGTTCTTCTTATGGTTTGTATAGTGGACCATAATGAGAACACCGGTTATGTACTGTGTTTGATTCGATATTAACACAAAAAATAGAACAGTACTGTCGTTGGTCTATTTTTGGTTCAGAAAAACACCAAAATAAGAACTGTATTGTTGTTGGACATATTTATATATATGTTAGCGTGACATGAATGAAAATGCATGACATAAATGAAAATGTCACGTACGACTACCAAGTATTTTAACTCACGCTTTAAGTCGTTTTATATCACGTTTTTTTGTAAACTCGACATACATTAATGTCCAAATTAAATTTGAGTTCTATTTTTGGTTCACCAATCCTTCGAAAACAAGAACCGTTTGTCTTCCAAGTTAAAATGAAGTTCAATGTTTGGTTCACCATGCCTACCAAAACAAGAACTGTTTGTCTTCCTTACGGTTCTTCGTATGGCTTTTATGGTGTACCAGATTTAGAACACTAGTTATGTAAATGTTAGTGTTTGATTCGATGACAACACCAAAAGTAGAACTGTTCTGTTGTTGGTCTATTGTTGGTTCAGAAAAACACCAAAATAAGAACTGCACTGTTGTTGGACATATATATATATATATATATATATATATATATATGTTAGCTTGACATAAATGAAAATGCTTGACATAAATGAAAATGTCACGTACGACTACCAAGTATTTTAACTCACACTTTAAGTCGTTTTATGTCACTTTTTTTGTAAACTCGACATAAATTTATGTCCAAATTAAAAATAAGTTCTATTTTTGGTTCTCCAAGCCTACCAAAACAAGAAACGTTTGTCTTCCAAGTTAAAAAGAAGTTCTATTTTTGGTTCACCAAGTCTACCCAAACTAGAACAGTTTGTCCTACAAGTTAAAAAAAGTTCTACTAAGTGGGAACCGTGGGATCCGTGAGACAGAAAGATATTTTCTACTAACTTGGACCACATTTGCAGAAAATTGTGAATTATACTTGTTTTCTAACCTTTGTTTTGTAGCTATTCAATTTACACATGAAGACTTTGACATCCTAAAGCTAGGGGGAGCTTTATGTCAAAGCAATACATTGCAAATTACTTGCAATATTAGGTTTACATTTCATGACATCCCCTTGCATAACTGCAATCATCAAGGGGGAGCACATTCATCACTTAGACGAAATCTTTTGCAAAACTACTTGCAAACAAACTAGAATAGTATCACTTTCTTGACGCCCTTACATAGGGATGGACTCGTCAAGGGGGAGTAAAGACGAGATCATTTCCCGTTACTTGCTCTCTATTTCTTTTTACTTTTATTTCTTTCACATGTTTTTTCTTAAAAACAATCTGTTGCTTTCTTTCGAAGCTCTTTTTGTTTCGACAACAAGGCAGAGAAGAAAGTAAAACTACAAATTCAAACTTTTACGAATTTTAGCTTTTCCTTAAAATAATTTTATGTTTTGTTATCAACAAAAAGGGGGAGATTGTTAATACAAATAAGCCGTAAAAACGTTTATTTATATTTTACGATCTTCTAATGTTTTGTCGATAACAAACGTAAAATCATTTTAACGAAACAAATAAAATATGTAAATGGTTTGAACTAATAGTTTCTAACATATTCACATTTTCACATAAAACACTAAAACAAGTATAAGTGATTTTATGATTTAGTAATACATATGTACAACAACTAGTGTTTACATATTTGGGTAATATAAATGGGTAGAAACTTAAGTATCACAACCCATTAGGCAAATACATTGAATGTAGTTGGGTACAACCCAAAGCCCATGACCCATTGAGCTTGACCCATAACCCATTGCATGACATCATGCTTATATCATACATGGATAATATCCATAACCCATGGATCAACCCATACCCAAGTGACCAAATGCATTGCACTCAAAGATACATTGTATCTAGCTAAAGATCCATGGTTCAATCCATGACCCATGACTCATAACCAAAATACCCGTGGGTAAAAGGGAGCGTACCACGGATCCCTAGCTTAACGCTAGACAGATCCCTTGTGGAAGGGATCCGGGGGAACAGTAGATTTTTTCTTCTATAAATAGTGAGCCATTTCTTCATTGTTTCTCACTCCTTTCTAACACACTTTCTCCCTGAGTTGAAAACTCACTAACCTCAGATCCAAGAGATCTATGTTTGTAGTTTTGTTTTTTTGTGATCTTCTAGGTTCCTCTTAAAGGCAAGATCACCACCTTTGAAGTCGAGCAAGCTCAAGTCCATGAGTTGCCATGGTTCCTCATCATCAAGGCTACTGAAGTCTTCTTGTTGATGATTCCTTTCCTTCTTCAAAGAAGTGTAGTGTTGAAGACATTAGTGAAAAATGTCTCAAGTGTCAAGACAAAGATATTAGTGAAGGGTATCTCTCGTCCATATCATAAGCACTTGTGGTAGGTGCTTAGAAGTCAAGACTAGAAGCATTAGTGAAAGGTTCTTAGGACTCAAGACACAAGACATTAGTGAAGGGTGTCTTGTAGATCTAGTCAAAGGCATTAGTGAAAGGTGCCTTAGATGTACATTCGATATGGTGTGTTTCGATGTACAAGATAGACTAGTATTAGATCCAAGGATATTGATATCCTTGATGATGTTGTAAAGGAGTAGATCTCCTTTGGGATTAGTCGTTGGTGTAGTGTGGTAGTAGTTCCTCCATTGCAATGGAACTAGGTGCTTAGCCTAGTACCTAATAAAGGGTAGGCGACGTCGTGAAGGTGTAGTTCACCTTGGAGTGAAAGAACTAGGTACTTAGCCTAGTACCTTCTAAAGGGTAGGCGACGTTGTGTAGGTGTGGTTCACCTTGGAGTGAAAGAACCCGGTGGTTTTCCTAGCACCGGAAAAAGGGTAGGCGACGTTGTGAAGGCTTCTCCGCCATAAGGAGATTGGTGTAGTGTTTACAAACTCTCGAGTAGGTGACTCGGGGAGTGGAGTAGGGCAAGGAAGGTGTCCTTGTAGCCGAACCACTATAAATACTCGCGTTGTGGTTTTGTGCTTCTTACTATTATCTTTTCATTACTTACCTTTATATGCTTGTTTATCAACATCCAACACACACATCCAAATAGATTGACACAAGACGTTCTAAATAGATTAAAAGGAAGTTTTAATTGGCAAAACTATTCAACCCCCCTTCTAGTTTTCCACAATTGGCATCAGAGCTTCGTTACCAAGTTTCTTGAAGTATATTGTACTTCAAAAACTTGATACGATCCATGGTTAATTGAAAACTACAAAGAAGGTTTTTTATAAAAACAAACACCATGCCTTTTAAAATTATATGTTTGGATGTTGATTTGATAACAATATATTGTATTTATTTTTTTTGGCACTAATCTTCTTTGACATGTTGATTAGTCAAAGCTCATACCCACCAAGCTATAGGAATCGCTTGGTAACAAGAATACCTTCCTTAAGAAGGTATCTCAAACGCAAAGGAGCGGGAATCGTCTAAGTGACATTTGTTGTGTCATTTGTAAAGACATTCCTAAGTGCTCTAGAGGTATGATTTTCTTTTTATTTTGCTTGATAATTAAATATGCCTATTTAGGTATTTATATGATTATCTTTTGTGCTTATACATGTATTACATGAAGCTTCATTAGGAAGCCTTTTTCTCACATACGTGTTATTTTTTTTCTAAAGTTGTGGTATATAAAACTTATTTTTTTTCTAAAGCCTATTTAGGTATTTAGTTAAGTAACACCGTGGAGGACGGACGGGTCTTTACCCACTGTATGCCTGATCCACAGCCCGTAGGTGGCGTTTATGTAAGAAACTATAAATACCCTCTACCTCACAAGGTAGAGGGTTGGAGCTCATAATAATACTTTCATTTTCTCTCACTAAGTTCCCAAACCTCTAACTTTTTCTCTCTCTAAAACCTTATAGTATACGCCTAGTTTGATCATGGTTTGATGTGATTGTGAAATCCAATATGTTACAAATGGTATCAAGAGCCATGGTTTGATCATCTCTCTTACATGTCCTTGGATTTCTAGTGGTTTTATATGGTTTTTGGGTTTGAAAAAGTTTAGTGGTTTTTGCATCATTTGGATCATTTCTTGTGTTAAAGTTTGAATTTTGTTTATACTTTTGTGTTTAGAATCATTGTAAGTGCTTGGGTTTTGATTTGGAAAGCTTGAATCACTGTGGTTGGGCTTGTTTTGGATTGAAAAGGGTTGTGTTTAAGTTTTTCTTGCTAGCGACTTGACTCTCGGATAAGTTTTCTTCGTAGCGACTTGCTTCGTTAGTTTGCAGCGACTTGTAGTTGAAGTGGTAGCGACTTGAGCTCTAGCGACTTGTTTATTGAGACAAGGCGACAAATAGTACAAAGTATTGGAGGTACCACTCCGGCTAGCGACTTGTTCAACGTAGCGACTTGTCTTTATTATTTTCAGCGACTTGACTTTGTTGTGACTAGCGAGTTGCTCTTTAGCGACTTGGCCTCTTAGCGACTTGTTCCTTAGCGACTTGCTCACTTAGCGAGTTGCTCTTTAGCGACTTTTCAGCTTAGAGATTTGTTGCTTTAGCGACTTGGTTCATAGCGACTTGTATTTAGCGACTTGGTTCATAGCGACTTAAGCCGTTTAGCGAGTTGTTACTTAGCAACCTGGTGATTTAGCGACTTGTCTTCAAGGGTTATAGCGACTTGGTTGATTATTGTTTCTAATACGGTTTTCTCTTGATTTAGTAAAATCCCGTGAAAAAATCTATTTCCCGGTTTAATCATAGAGTTATAAAATCCCGTGATATCTGTAATTATGTCTACCAACGTGCCTACAATCATCTCTTCTGTAGTTGAGGATGTTCAAGAAGCTGGATCAGATACTCGTCCACCCATGCTTGACAGAACTGACTATGACTCATGGGCTCAACAAATTAGGTTGTACTGTTTGGGAAAGGAAAATGGGGTCAACATTCTCAAGTCAATTGATGAAGGACCTTATCAAATTGAGACTACAAGAGACACACTTGAAACAGCTGCAGATGGAACAGTGATCTTAGGTTTGGACAGACCAAAGACGTATGATGAGCTCAGTGATAAGGAGAAAAAGAGATACGATGCTGATATCAGCGCTTCAAACATTATACTTCAGGGTCTTCCAAAAGATATCTACAAGCTTATCAATCACAACACTGAAGCCAAGGCGGTTTGGGATAATGTCAAGATGCTTCTCTCAGGTTCTGAATTGATTAAGGAAGACAGAGAATCACAACTGTATGATGAATTTGAGCACTTTAAGATGAAACCAGAAGAAAGTGTCTATGAATATTACGTGAGATTCCTCAAGCTTGTGAATGACATGAGGAATATCAAAATGACCATGCCAAATATTTAGCTGAACTCAAAGTTTGTGAACAACATGAATCCCGAATGGCACAAATTTGTCACCTCTGTGAAGCTAACCAAAGGATTAAAGAACACCAACTATGAGCAATTGTATGCCTTCCTTCTTCAGAATGAGAGACATGCTATGTTTGAACGAATGATTCTTGAACAGTTCAAATCTAAACAAGGAGAAACAAGTTCGTCAAATGATTCAACAGCCTTTTACACCAATGTTGGAATTACCACCAAAGCTTCTCAAGTCATACCCACGGGTAAGGGTAATTACAAGCTCATTCTTGATCCAACATATAAGCCTCCAGACTCAAACACACTCATGGAAAACTTCATCAATCAACTGTCTCTCATGGTTAGTCAAAATATGAATTCCACTCCATACACCAACAATAACCTCAGAACAGCATCCAATCCACACAATCAAGCTACTGTCAGATATGGTAAGGTAGTGGTGCAGAATGTGCAAGGAACACGGTATGAACAAGGGATGATTGAAGCATGTTAGGTAATACTGGAGTAGGTGGAGGATATGTGGCTAATCAGAATCGTGGAAGAAATACAAATCAAGGGCAAGCAATGCCAATCAAATGCTACAACTGTGGTGGTGGGGGACATATTGCGAGGAACTGCACATCTCCAAAACGTCCACAGAATGCAGAATACTTCAGAGACAAGATGTTTCTTGTGCAAGTCCAGGATAATTGAGCAGCGTTGGATGAAGAGGAGTTGTTGTTTCTTGCAGAAGAGAATGCTAACATATGATGCTGATGTGGATTAGCAGCCAATTCAGGAAATAGGTCAAAATCATCAAAATGCCTTTCAAGTTGCAGACTGTGATGCATTTGACTTTGATGTCGATGATGAACCTACTGCCTAGACTATCTTCATGGCTAGTGATGAGTGTCTAAATACTCATCATTTTTGTACAATATAAACTGCAAAATCATCTGAAAACACTCAAAAACACATCAAAATGATCAAAATATCACAAATCAGTGTTTTATGTGTTTTAAATGCAAAAAGATCAAAATCAGATGAAAAACGTATCAAATTTGCAAAAATTGCAGTTTAGTCCCCTAAGTTTCAAAAGTTGTCAAAAACAGTCCCTGAGCACATAATTTCAAAAGAAAAGTCACCAAAGGTCCTTTTAAAATCAAAATTTGTCAAATTTAGTCCTTTGGTGAAAAATATAAAAAGTTTGAGAAAATTACAAGTTTAGTCCTTCAACTTTGAAAATTGGCAGAAATGGCCCCTGGAAAATGGCAAAATGGCAAGTTTGGTCCTTATACTTTTGAAGGTTGTCACTTTTAGTCCTTGGAAGAAACTTTGCAAGATTGACAGTTCAAGTCCCTCAATTTCAGAAAATTGCACAAAGGTCCCTATCATTTAAACCCTTTAAACCTAATTTTGGACCCTTGCTTAGTTTTGACCCCCCTGTCATAATACATTTTGGACCCCCTGTGTATTATTAACTCTTGGTCAAACCTTGGTCAAAAACCACCCACACGCCAAAAAGTCTCCTTCTTCACCTGCTTTGCCTGCAACTCAGATACTTCCCATCCCCCCTCCTCCATTCCACTCCACCATGTCCCCCCACCTCCAACTAACATCCAAACTTCATTTAATGCTCCCCTAACCTCCTCACTCAACCTAGCTGTCAAATACACCAAATTGGCGCCAAAATCAGTTTGAAGGGTCAAGATCATTCTAAGCAATCCAATGGCTGAGGCTTGATGGGAAACATTCAGAAGAGAGAGAGAATGACTTTGGATTATAAAAGAAGCAAAAAGAGAAGCAAGAAGGGTAGTAGATTATTAGCTTAAAATTTACCTATTGTCGTTTTTTTTTAATGTGTTAAGTTTAAATTCAAAGCTGTAGTTTTTTGTTCACAAATGTTAAACTCAAGTTGTATTTGCAGTATTACCAAGTTTTAATAAGTGATTCCAAGTTTTTATCTATTTTTCACATATTTGCATAACTGTTGAAATTTTCAAAGTCAAAATCTCATTCAAAAGCTTCATAATGCTCATTTCTCAGTTTCAATAAGCTTAAATGAGCTTATGATAGCTTTATACAAGCTCACATTAAAGTTTCCATTCATTTTGATCCTTGGTCAACAAAAGTCAAACAGGTGCAAAAATGATGCAGATTTGGTCAATGGGTGAAGCAGCCATGGAATGGGGTTGATATTGAGCTAGGGTAGGGGTTTGGATAGGTTAGTGGTCCATTGGTTCACTGTTGGCAAACCATAGTGGTTTTGGACCTTTGTAAGTGATTTTCTCAAATTCTTGCATATAATGCATTTGTAGTTATAATCTGTTAAAACTTGTTCTAATAGCAGTATTCAAGTTATTTTAAGTGAGTTTGATCATAATTACAAGCTTGTTCAGTCATTAGTATAAGTTTAGTTTACAAAACTATAGTTAAAGGGGTGTTTGGTTCATAGCATAATCTGTGTTCAGGGCCTGTTCAGTGTTCCACTCTTGTTGTTTTAAGTTTATTTAGCTTTAAACACTTCATATCTGTCTTACTTTTGAGCTTGCAACATCACCAAAGTCAAAATTACACAAATCTGTCTCTACTGTTCCACTGTGGTGATTTTTGGATTTGCAAATCCATGATTTGTGTTTAAAAGTCTTAAACTTTACTTGCATTGTGTTCATTACATCCTATAACATCAACATCAGTCAATAAATTGGATTCAAAATCCATTTTGGTCAAAGTTTGAGTTCTTGTTCAAAAGCCAATTTGGCAAAAAAAAAAAAAAAAAAAAAAAAAAATCAGTTTTAAGCCTAAATGGAAGGAATTTTCTTGGCTTCATCTTTAAGCCAAATTTAGTGAGATTTGTTGTTTTAGAAACTTCAACTGGTACCCTTACTTATCTGCATTTTTGTGGATTTTTGTCATTTTTCTATAAGCTTCAAACAAGCTTGTGAATTTGAACCTATCTCCCCTGTTCACAGATCTCAGTTGACACTGAGTTTTCTCAGATTTTGTGCAAGTTGCACAGGGCTCAAAAGAGCTTACCATGGTCTGATTTTTGGTGCATTTGGTCTCACCCAGGTCTAGTCTAGATTCCAATTTGTAGTTTTCATTTTGAGCTTATTTTTAAGCTTGTGCTTGTGTCTAAAGTTAGTACCTAGAATCTGTTTTAGCCTAAAAGCTCATAATCATCAAATCTGTTGTAGATTGCTTATCAGAGGTTGTAGCTTGTTATTATTTGTTGCAATTTAGTTGTTTTAGCATATTATAGTTCCTGTTAACAGTTGGTGCCTTTTGGTGAGCTTTTGGCTTATCCAAGTGCTTATTCATAAGCACTTTCCATATCAGTTTCATATTCCTCCTAACAAGTACCTGTTTTTCCATTTTTCTTATATTCCTAATATTATTTTAGAGTTTTCCTGAAATTTTCAGATTTTCCTAAGTTGATTTGCTATTTTTCCTAATTTAAATTAGTTTTTAAGCATTTTTAATTAGCTTTTAATACAAAAAATTAAGAAAAGGTTCAAAAAAAAAATTTTCAATTTTCTTAAGTTTAGATAAATATAAAAAGCCAAAAAAGTATTTTTCTAGATTTTTCTTAGTTACATTTGTATTTTTAAGTAATTTAATTAGTTTTTAATAGTTTAAAAATCCTAGAAAATAGAAAAATAATCAGAAAATTACAAAAATAGTTTTGAAAATTCTATTTTGATATTTTAGATTTTTCTAAGTCTTAATTTTATTTTTCTAGTTTTATTTCCTAATTTCTTGTATTTTAGGTAATTATTTAATAGTTAAAAATAGTTTTTAATTAATAATAATTAATTAATTAGTCATAAAAATAATTTTCTTTTTCTATAAATTTTTTTTATCGTTAGGTTTGTAAAAATGTATTTTTCATATTTTTAGGACTTTTATTTCTTAGATCTCACTTTGTATTTTGTACGTTTACGTTATTTTATTTAAACGTAAGTTTTAAGTTTTAAGTTTTAAACGTTCTTCAATTTTAAATATAGTGATAGCGTTTATTTAATATTTTTAATCTTTTTAATTTCCTTTAATTTGCATTTAAGCCGTTTTAATTTGTTGGCTTTTTCTGTAGTTATAATCATATTCACAAATCCCTTTTCTGTTCAAATT